>CALNVZ010000674.1:24648302-24663290 GCA_940671915.1 Paracentrotus lividus
AGGTCTGTAGTTAGCCTATTTATAGTTGATGACCAAAACCTGAGGCACATAAACTTGAAACATGAAACACTAATTAACTACAGACTTAATTAGGAAGACAATTTTTTTTCAATTGAGTATAGCATGTAACAACCTACCCATATAACGGGGTAGGTGTTACACCTAACGGGGTCAATTTTTACAAGATAGTAAACATACGGAATATTAACTGGTCGTAGTTCGACAATTGGAAAATCTCTATTATACCATACTTTAATTTCCACTTCCAAGTGCTCTCTTCGACAGTCTTGATGAAAACAGTAGATCATATTTAGAGCTCCCTTCTAGAATCACTATACCTCTCTCTTCTAGTTAGCACATCCTCTCTTGTTCCATCTTAGCACACTGAGAACTGTAACAACTGACCCGTGTAACTTCCATACCCGGTCTCCCCTACCCGTTAATTAAGATACCACCTTTATAGCTATTTGAAAACCAATGTGAATGGGGTATGTATGTACATATCATTTACAGATAACTGGTTTTCTCAAGCAAAGACAAATCCACATAATGATCTCCAGGAGGGCGTATCCCCATATGAATGTTGCAGGATATGCATACATGTATATCAATTAAAATATGATACAGGAGAGCTCATTTGGGAGACTATTGTACTTAAAGATGTTGCTAAACTAGTCTTTAGGGCCTGTTACCACCGGTAATGTCGAAGCGAAGCATAAAGTCACAACAACGCATTATTTACATCTGGGACCAACACTTGACGTCATCATCCGAATGCCGTGACGAGCCGGGTTCGAACCTCGGTCCGATTCATCATTCTTATTGGTTTGTAGGCCTATTTAGAGAAAATAACTAAAATCATTTGAATTGATTACATTATGCAGAAAGAAAATTAGCCTACAAACTAATGCGGATTGGACCGAGGGTCAAATCTCAGTCACGTCTTTCTGATGGTGACGTCAAAGATTGGTCCCGGACGGAAATAATGCGTTGGTGTGACATCATGAGTCGTATCAGGGCCTCAGCATAATTATTGCTTTCTCAGCAATGGGATATGCTATACAAGGGTTGCTGTTGTTGTTGTTTTGAAATTAACTTATTTTTATTTTTATCCTTTACATTTTTAATGAGCCACTGCGAAACAGCGTTTAGCAAAAGGCTCAATTTCGTTTATATATATAATTACTCGGCAGACAGGGGGGTTTGCAATACCTTTCCTGAGCCTACAGCCATACCGAAACTTTGGGAATAGTAGGTCCACGATTAAGATCTGTTATGACCACCACGTGAAAATACTGTCTCTTAAAAGACAATTATGAAATTATGTTTCATCGAAGTTTTTGTAATAATAATTTTTTGAGGTTTGTGTTGTTTCTAGTGTGTTATTTTTTCTAAGTAAATAAATCTGTCGTTTGTTATTGGGTATTACCTCGAAAATACCGTTGATTTCTTGGTAACCGGTTATTTATTCATTTTTTTTTAAATGTAATTAATGTTCATCACCTTCTTGTATTGTTCTTTCCTATTATTATTCATTTTTGTTGTTTGTTTGTTTGTTTGTTTGTTTTTTTGTTTCTTTAATGTTAATATTTACTGTATATTTAACATGGTAAAGTGAAAATATGAGCATGATTTATTTGCAGTAAGATGGTATAATTTTCATCTCTAACAATCAGTCATCTTGGAAATACACGTCATGGAAACCCTTTCCAAAACTTCAAGAATATGATTTTGCACTCATGATGTAATTTTCAGTGGAAACGTGGTAGCGAGTTGACTTGTGATATGGGTATACCTTACCAGGTTCGCAGTAAGATCAATGATTATTTGATAGTATCACCCTTAGGGCTACAACAGGCCTGTCACGGAGCTTGTAAAATACAGGATTGCTTTCTACGTAAGGTAGCACCGTTACATTTTGCTCTCTCTCTCTCTCTCCCTCTCATATTTTTATTTCCTTGATTTATGTAGTCTTTTTGTTTATCTCTTTACATAGCCATGAGTGTTTGCATAATTTGCCCCTTTTATTTTCGCTGTATCTATCTGTGCCCAAGCTTTCTACGTAAGATAGCACCTATTCATATGGCTTTCCCTCTCTCTCGCTCTCTCTCTCTTTCCTTCCTTTTATTTTTCCTGGATTTCTGTTATTTTTGTTTCTATCGTCTTTCTCTTAACTAACACAATATACCCCTTTTATAATAGCTGTATCTCCCTGTACCTTTATTTTTAACATACAGAATTGCTTTCTATACGTAAGATAGCACCAGTTCCTTTTCTCTCTCTCTCTCTCTCTCTCTATCCCCCCTTCTTTCTTTCTCCTTTTTCTTTGCTGGATTTCTGTTATTTTTTTTTCT
Organism: Paracentrotus lividus; assembly: GCA_940671915.1. Taxonomy (NCBI): domain Eukaryota; kingdom Metazoa; phylum Echinodermata; class Echinoidea; order Camarodonta; family Echinidae; genus Paracentrotus; species Paracentrotus lividus. The sequence continues at coordinate 24,650,657 of CALNVZ010000674.1, forward strand.
TCTCGTTCTGTGTCTTCTCATTAATTTAGTTTCATTTCCTCTCGCCTGTATTCTCTGTTACCTTAATTGTAAAAAAAAAAGAAGAGAAAAAAAAAAGGGGTCTTTCTTACCGTAAGAGTAGCACCATTTTCATTGCGCTTCTCTCTCTCTCTTCCTCTCTCTTCCCTCTCTTTCTCCTCTCTTTATCCCTCTCTCTTTCGTCTTCTCCTCCCTTCTCTCTCTTTCTTCCACCCCAACCTTAACTTTCGTACAATTATTTGGCTTAAACCCGCCATATATTTACTTCCTAATACATAATTATCTTTCCTTTCCAAACTTTTTTTCCTTGTTTATCTTTCTTCTGTGACTCTGCGCCCGTTGAGAAGGTTTAAAATATAAGACATCGTAAAGGTTAAAGGGCTTAGATATCCTATATCCTAAATCTCAAATACATAACATATAGTAAGGTATATTTCCCAATTAATATTGAGGTTTCATGTTACCAAAGCTTTTTTCTACCGATGGTGTTAGAGGAGCAGAATATGGTTTTCGTTATATTCTTGTGAAAGCTAAGGCGCATTCAGTAAAAGCTACATCAAACTAAAAATGGATATTACAAAAAAAAACCACCAAACATTTTTTTTTTTCTTTTTTTTTTTAACTAAAATCAAAAAAAAATATCTCCATTATTCTGGGACCGAATGTTTTCGTTTTTTTAATTAATTTTTCTGGCTCTTTACAAAATGAATATGTTAAAACATACTTGATTTGGTTATATTTAATGTTACTTTCCAAAGCAAAAGAACCTTGGATTATGCCTTAAACATATTTTTCAATTTGTCGCTTGCGGAAGGCCTTCGGTGATGGAGACGTAAATTCCGCATTTGAAAAACGGACAAATCAAAAGGGACAGTGTTATTTTATTACCAAAAACACGCAACAGTTTCCACTACAGTGCACTAACGACCAGAAGGATCTACGGGAAAATGTTGATGTACTGCGAGATAAGGAAACTCTTTCTACTGTCTGGAACCGTTCGATATTTCCCGCGAAAACAAATGCCCTGATAAAAGGAACCGTTGTAAAAAGGAGAGTGGCAAAGCTGGGTTGGCAGTTCAGGATCGAAGCTATTTATCATGGATATTTTTTTATTGATATTCCAAGAAACGCGAAATGGAAAAATTGAACCCAATCCACAAAGAAGTTTTTTAAAATTTCATTGGAAAAGGAATTAATATAATTTTTAACCTTTCACCTCAAAAAAAAGGCGAACGTTAGAAATCGATTGCGCTGCTGAATTACCAGAAGGCTTTTAGGACTGCTGTTTTGACCAAAATATTTCATTTGTTCACCACAAAAAAAAACGGACCCAAAATGACTTAAAATGGAGATTTTAACTCAAACGCGAGGGGTTAGGGTTAAAAAATATTCTTCCAAGCGTTTTTTATCTTTGTTTTATATACATTAACCCTCAAAAACCTGCTGTAAACTAAGTTAAATTGATCTTCTCGATTTTTTTTATTCAGTTATATTTCAACCAAAACTCCCGTTTTTTCTCGGCCCGCAATTCCTTCTCCATTGACCATCGGTGGCGTGAAAATGGTTTCCTAGCAAAAAAAGCACAGCCCCATACGTTTTCACTTATGATAACACTTGGCTACTTCGTCTTGTGTATAAGTTGGTCTCCTTACACCACGCCACGCACTCAACAAGCACAGCCCACCCCCACAATAAAATAACACACTCACAGTTGAGGCCTAATTAAATTAATACCCAGGGAAAATTTCACTGTGCAGACTGACTCTCTTCTTGTTGCTCTTAACGCACCGCTCGGCGATTTTATTCACCGACTTCTACACGCCTGACTGTATCGCCTACTGGCGTTAGCGATGGAGTAGCTAGCGTATAAACCAGTAAAACTAACCATGCATCGTTTTTCTGGACTGCTAATTGGAAATTAATTTTCTTGTGCCTGGATATTAGCTACAGGAAAGTGTATTAACTACATTTCCCTTCGTCCAATATCGGGAGATTGCGTTGTGAACATATAGCCTATGAGTTTGCCAATTCGTGTCTCAGGCACATGCCCTAGGGTTTACAATAGAGGTCATTTACAAGACAATAGATGTAGTGTTAAAATAAAATTCCGTTTAATTTGGGAAGGCAATAAAATCAAGAATATATCAAAAATTGTAATAATAAAAAAATAAAAGTGACATCGATGAAGTAAATCTGACGTGTTTGGCTAATAATTTGTCTACACTGCAAAAAAAAATTGGTGCTAAATTGGTGTTAACTCAACACCACCATTTTTGCAGGTTAGAACAATTGAAGGTGTTGCGAATTTTATCATTATTATCATTAATGTTTGCTATTATTTTAATCTAGCGGGGTTCTTACTAACTATACCTTTTACTTTTGAAATAATCAACATTGAAAAATGATGAAATATTAACACTGAGGCGGTTAAAAATAACTCCACCTCTACCTTCTTTTTTCGTTTAATGTTAAAACTCGTATAGATTAGTTATAGGCATAGTTTGAATACTTGAAATAACCCTCGACAGACACAATATAAGTAGTATTGTTATTTTCCAAATCCTCGGGCACCATCGTTAAAGAAAAACGAATTATTACGACCATATTAATTTTGTACAAGTGCAACTAAGTTCGACTGTTTCTGGACAAGAGTTGAATTGAGCCACAATAATGGGGAGTGGGGGAACATGATAAATATCACCTACAAGATTAAGGTTAAGTGCACATTGTCTTTGCTGAGGGGGTATATTGACGCGCTATTGACGCCATTCGAAATAGAAAGATCTCAGCCCCCCCCCCTTCCTCACCTCTCCCCTATCTCTCTCTCTCTCTCTCTTTCCTTCCCCCCCCCCTTTTTTTTTTGGGGGGGGGGGTGGTTGGGTGGAGGCGGCAGGGGCACATGTCCCTCATCGCCCTACATTTCTTCGCCACTTGATTTCAGTGTACATGTACATCCTAACCAGATTTATTCCGCTATTCCCAGCACAGTCCCTCCATAAATCATACGGCAATCAGACCGAGGCGTGGGGCTGATAGATAGCCAACAATGAATTTTCTTCCCTCATATGAGATTAGGCGTCTTGACGGGAGATTTACTGATCAAGCTCTCCGACTTTTATCGCTTTATCAAAATTTGCTCGAACCGTCTTGCTTCATCTTTCAATTCAACCAGCGCTCATATTTACCAAACAAAGTACAAATTTTGTGGATTTTTTTTAAATGGTATCAGTGCCCTGTAATATTTAAGAGATAGGATCAATCTTACGATCAATTGGAACTCTTAGTACACGGTTTACCATAGACTTACGATTGAAATCAATCGTAAGATCGATGGTATATTTTATGTTACTGGGCACAGGCCTTATTTTTGGACATCTTCCTTTGCTCTAGTTGTTTGAAATCGGAGAATTAAAACTTGGATGCCCTTTACGTCTCATGGTTTTATGATATCACTTTCCTCAACTAGTGTACTGTTTATTCACATTTCAAATATACGTCTATCCTCCTGGACCGTCATCAATAATAGTCTTTTAAACTTTTGTCACGGTTAGTAACAGGATGTATGGCTATATCTTTTGAGGTTGTTCTCTTTTTCGGTTCCCATAAAGGTGGAAAATAAACCAAGGGGTCAAGCAAAACTTCCACTTGATCTTCTACGTGTAAAGTACAAAATGAAACATTTAAACAATATGCACTTTTTCTGAAAAACAAAGACGAAGATTTTCAATAAATGTCAATTGCAGTAGGATTTATAAACCTTCCATTAATCATGTTCTTTTAAAGTTTATATTATTTTATCCCTTCACAAACAAATCAGTTTCATTTAAGCTAATTTATCCTAATTTGTAAAGAAAAATCATTCGAAGAGTTCGAGATTGTTTAAGAATGTAACTCACCCGTAGGAAGTGGGATCAAGTTGGATAAAATAAATCCATTAATGTGAAGATTAAAGTTCTGAAAGGTATTACGTCATCTCTGTTACGTCAGAGAAAAATATATATATTTTGCACAGGCTTAATATATAAAATGCCTGTTCTAATCGTTGCTGTCAATGTTGAGGTTAAACTTTTATTTAAAGACAGCTAACAACACAAAAATTGGTGTTGTATCATTAACTCAATTTTCATCAAAACTAGATTTAGTAGTTTTTGGATCTATTTTTTTTTTCTATAATCATTTACAGACACAGATCGGAAATACATCGCTATGCTGCACGCAGATCTTGATCTTATGAAAATATATAGTGCTTTGCATAAACAAGCAATAGCATGTATACCTGTAACCTGGTACGTGACTGAAAAAGCATTTAATTGAGGCGCCAATCCAGTACATGTAATAACATAGACCTGCATTCCTCTATCGGACTGGTATGATGGGTGAAAAGCTGTCAAGATACAAGGCCAGTTCTCACACGACAGAAATACATTGATATTCGGGTATAGGGGTATACGATAAGTTTCCATCCCTCCAAAGCTAGGCTGTGTGGATGCCAGTTTGGGTTTGGGGCACGTTAACACAAGCTCGATACATTCTTCGTCTACAGGTCTGTGGTCTAAACGTGACAGTGTGTGGGTGTGTGTGTGTGTGTGTGTGTGTGTGTGTAAGGGTGTGTGTGTGGGGGGTGTAGGGGTGTGTACGTCTGTCTGTCTGTCTGTTTGTGGGTGTGGGTTCGTGTGGGTATTTACGTGTGAACAAATTGTCATTTTTCAACTCTAATAAAATGCTGAACTCTGCAGATATTGTGTGTGGGAGAGGGAGTGCGTATCAATGAGGGTGCGTGTGGGCGCTTGTATTTGGGAGGGTGGGTGCAGGTAGATGGGTGTGTATGTTGGGGATGATGTGGGTTTGTGTCGATTTACTCTTTTTCAGTTTAAAAGTAAATAAAAGTACAAAGGTGGCATCCGTTTCAACTTTTGACATCCGTACTCTGATTTAAAAAAAAAAAAAAAAACTTGATCGCAAATCATCAAATCGCTCTCATGTGAACACGCTTTTACGCTAATAGAATAAACTGGTGGTGATGATGTATGAAATATGGATAGGATTACGAGTTGATTAATAAGCCTACAAGGACCATGTGACAATGCGTATGAATCGAGAGATACAAACTGCTCAGTCACGCAAGATGTACCGTCCTTGATTATAGTGCCTGCTTTAGAATATACAATTTGTATTCTGTAGATGCTGTAGCTTTCACGGAGCCAAACGTGTTCCGGAATTCATCATCAATTTTTATTATTAATTTATCTGTTCACTTATTTTTTTTCCGGAATTCATCTTCGGTTCTTATTCATTTGTTTATTTATTTGTCCACTTATTTCGTTTTATTTATAAATGATGGCCCCGTCAGGATTCAAACACTATTTCTAGTGGGCCTATATGTAAAATAAACAATCGAGCACATGACACTAACCATCACCCTGACACACATACACACACACACACACACACACACACACACACACACACATTAAACTACATGAATCTTATGGATTGAAGGGGGTAGTGTACAGAAAACCTAAGAGCATGAAAAATAGATAGGCCCATACAAAACAGAATAAACTTGTCATTTATAATTTTTTTGTTATGTATTATTCGTGTTACTTTTCTTTCGTCTGATTGTTCGAATGTGATGTTCGGATATTCAACAGGATACTTTTATTCTTATAAGGAATAAAATGTAACAATGAACAAATTCCTATCTACACTTGTCAAATAAAACAAATATCTATTAGTCCTTGGTGTATTGGATTGCGAATTTGAGTGATACACATTTATATAGGTGAAAACACAGTATGAAATATGGAATGAACGCAATTTGAATCAATTTTCACACTCTTGAATTCGAACGTTTTAACATTGTGACTCGCATCTACACAATGTGACGTAGTAGAATCACATATGAAATCGGACATCATTATGTGAACTCATTTTGGAAAACCACACACAAAAGAAATGTAAAATCAACTCCACAAAAGATATCACATCCACTCCTTACTCACTTGTACTGCAACATAGCTAAAATGCGTGTATTTATTTTCCAAATTTACAAGTCTTTCATATGTTGTCATATTTCATTCGTGGCCAGATAATTATTTGTCAAATATTTTTGTTTATTCTGAAAAAGGAGACTTGTCCCTTTTTATTCCCGAGAGCAGCAGATGACCAGACCAGGACAAGTTTTAAACAAAGGGGCGACAAATGAACTAAGGCCCCTAAAAATGGGGATTATCTGTGAATAAAATCATTAAGGAGGAGTCATATATATCTCCGCAAATTGTTTACATAATTTCTATTATCCTTGTGGCAACTTAATAAATTAATAAAAGAAACCTGTAAACGGTTTTCGGAGAAATATGAAAGATGTTTCATGATTATATTCACTGATAGTGATAATCCCAACCTCTTAATTTTTGGGGCCTTTGTCCTGTCTCGCCCCCATGTTTCAGAAATGCCCCTGTTATGGTATTTACTGCTCTCAGGAATGAAAAGGGACAAGTCTCCTCTTTCAGAATATTCAAAAATTATTCGACAAATATCTGGCCATGAATAAAATATGACAATATATAAAAGACTTGTAAAATTTGAAAATACACGCATTTTACCTATGTTGCAATGCCAGTGAGTAGGGAATAGCCAACTGTCAACACACTGTGGGACACTGTGTATTTCTCCAGAAGGGAATCTTCGCACCTCCACTAAATATCTTCTTTATCTGTGAAATGTACGATGTTAGCATTAAATATGGTCAATTTTATTTTATATCTATAACAAAATAATGTATCAAGTAGAGCCTCTTATTCATAATGATTCATAACTGTTTGTAACACGTGATGGTTTTCATTCTTCAGAGTGACATTGACACCAGAATAATTTTTCAGGGACGGTGTAAACTGACGCATGAGATGCTAATTGAATGAGTATGAATGAATAAATCACTCATAACCAACTTGAATTTGTCCGGAGGTCATGGTGACACAGAAATCATTTTGCATTTCTACAACTTCAATTGTTAAAGGCCTGGTTAAACCGTAATGATAGCCGTGGGGAAACTATAAAGACGTTTTAAACAATGGGAGAGGCTCATTAACATAATGATAATGAGCCTCCGCCATTGTCATGTTTGGTGAAATTGTCGGATTAATTTCTCGTGATTCAATTCGATTGTTCCGTATAGAAAGATGTTATGTTGTCAAGATATATTTTAATTTCTTCAAAATTGAAAGTGAGGGAAAATGTCACCAAAAATTCAGTCATTTCAAAGCAAAGTGATGGTTATTTTGGGGGTATGTACCATATACATAAACTTTTGACTTAAGAAAGTTGAGAGTTGTTTTCTGCTCCATGTTATTAGCCATCTGCCTAAACTACAAATCACTATTTCCTCGGGTTGAACAATGTCATGGTCACTGAGCTGTCATGTTGTCCCCATTTCAAACAAAACTCTTAGATTCAAGGAAAAATAATTCATTGTTAAGATAAATATGTTTAAAACTATAAACATAAATTCATGGCAAAGTTTGACAGATTTCTGAACATCAAAGTGAGGTCGAGCAGCTGTCTTTATGTTATGTGTAAGTTGATTTCGAAGATATATTTTCTTTTTACTTTCGATTGACTGCTTCGCAGAATTGTACCCGGTCGTTAATGTATTAACAAATTATGAATAACGATAAGAGAAAGAGAGAGCAAATTGTTTAATTAACCGATTTTAACTAGATGCCTTATGGTTCTTGTCCATACAATATATGGAATGAGATATGTTCATAAATCATACGTTGGGTAATGTCATTTAATAAAAGAGAAACACGTCCTCAACAACAGCCACTCTCACTTCGATCTTTCCTTCTCTCTCTCTCTCTCTCTCTCTCTCTCTCTCTGTCTGTCTTCCTCTCTTTCTCTCATCTCTATTTATCGCTATACTGTCTTTCTCTATACTCTCCAGCTCTTCCCAAATTCTCCGTGGTGGGACCGTCCGCATGCGTCCTTTTCTCCTTACGCATTTTAAATACATAACCCCCCCCCCCCTCTCTTCTCTCTCTCTCTTTCTCTCTTTCTCTATCTGTAATCAGTATCTTTTTTGGTTGCTTTTCTTCTCTCTGCTCTCTCTATCTCTCTGCCTCTCTCTCTCTTCTCTCTCTCTCTCTTATCTACTTTCTCATTCTCTCTCCATCTTTTCTCTCCTCCTTGTACACTCCTTCTTTCGTGTCATCTTTACAAAACTAATCCATTGGGGAACCTATTGAACTGGTGACGATAATATAGATTCATCTTAATTCTGGGTTGGTCGGACCGCCATTCCTCGCGGTTGAAACAAACGACTTGCAGATACCCACATTCCCAGCATACATATCTCTATGTATCACTTGCGCTCTCTACTACACCTACCTCACTGCGAGACCCTCCAATATTACCAGGCGCGTCCGCCATTGCGCCAACAGCTAATGCTACAGTCACACAACACTTATGCTACAGTCACAACAGACACTTACGTTGAAGTTGCGTCCGGTTGCGTCCAAAAATTATTTTCTTTATCTCGCGGATCCCCACGGCATGGGCTACCCGTCATAGTCAGCAGTGGAAATATTTGATAATTTCGTTCATCCAGTAAAACAAAGAAATACATAAGAAATGATAGAATAGAAGATGAAATAAGATTAAAACAACACAAACTTATCTATACGTGTCTGTGTGACTGCAGCATAACGTTGAGTTACGTCCGTTTGCGTCCAAAATCATTTTCTTTTCTGCGGATCCCCACGGATGCCTACCCGTCATAGTCAGCAGTGGGAATAGTGATAATTTCGTTCATCCAATAAAACAAAGAAATCCATAAGAAATGAGAGAAGGGAAGATGAAATAAGGATAAAACAACAAAAACGTAACTAAACGTAAGTGTCTGTGTGACTGCAGCATTAACTTGCGCCAAATAACTAGCCATGGTTAATCGTTTAATCCTTTAATCCAATATGATTTACACACATAAGATAGCATTGTGAACATAAATTATGATTTTCTTGAATAAAAATCAAGATGAGACGTCATTTCTATGCGTCAATGAAAAATGGTTCAATCCAATATAATTTACACGTATAAGATAGCATTGTGAACATATGATTTCCTTTAATAAAAATCAAGATGAGACGTCATTTCTTTGCGTTAATGAAAAATTTGTTCAACCAAACATAATTTTCAGACATAAGATAGCATTGTGAACTTACGATGTTTGATTTTTTAATCAAAATCAAGAAGATATTTGTATGTAAATAGTATTCTTTTCAAAACCTCTGAAATCAACATAATGTCAGAATGGGAGGTTATAGACAAGATATTGGTCCCTTTATATCTTCAATAATTAAACATTATATCCTTGGATACGGACATTCAGATTGGTCTTCTTAAACTAGAGCTTTTTCAAAACTAGGGGGAATAGAAACTTTTAGATCAATACACCATAGGAACTTAGACAAATTTCCAAGTATATGAGCAACAATATAATGTATAAAGAGGGATTTTTAATATCTGGTAACTCCCATTGATAAATGTCATTAAACTTTGGAGGAAAAAAAATTATCAGACCCACGGGGTACGATCCCGCAACATGACTGGAAGCCAAAGTTATAATATTTCTTAACAAATCCTCCCATGGCTTGTTAACATATTTATTGCTAAAAAGTGCGGCAATGCGAACATGCTGCAGGTCGCTGATGTCAAGTTGATGTTTCTTCAGGAATCACGAGGTGAAACTTTGAAAGAAAACATCTTAGTCCGAGTAGGAACATGGGAATAAAAGAGTGGAATTATTCCTGCCAGAGTTCATGAAAGAAGCCTCCAAATGTTTTCTATCTCCGTCACATCATGGACGTATCACTTTTGATACGTCCATGGTCATATCATGTTTAAAGTATATATAAAGCCACATCTAAACATCATTTTATGAATAATAGTTTTCATCACATAATATATTTAAAGATTTCAGTGAGAATAGCATATTAGTTGGAATGACAAATTAGAAATATTCTGCTATAACTTCAGTTTTATTTCCATTGCGTTGTGTATCCCACACGCCATACCGAAAGATTACAACTTTATCATGTTTATTGAAGCATACTGTGTTAAATAATTCTTTCTTTATTTTCTTCTTCTTATAAATTGTATTTCAGATTCCAGCCAGACATCTTAGTAGTTTACATTCCTTAAGTACATATCATGTGTGTTTCAGATAAATAACAAAGATACACATTGAATTGAAAATATTAATAATCGTGAAATCTTTTAATCTTAAAGACGGTTGCTCATATTTAAAAATAAAAGGCTGCCCTGCCCCTATGTTTATCTCTATGTATACACGCGTAGGGCCATACACACATGTGATTACATTATATTTGTTTGGAAAATGCTAATGCCATGGTTTTTACTTTTAACTGCTTCTTTTTTTTTTTTTTTTTTTTTTTTTTTTTTGGGGGACTGGGGCCAAGCAATTGTGTGTGAACAATTTGGCCCCCTCCCCTTTTTTTCTCGCAGAAGAAGGGACCTTTTCTTTGTCGTTGATAGCCGGAGACGCTTATATCTACAAAAGCAAAACGATTTTTTTTTTTTTTTTTTTTTTTTTTAAAGGACATTAATTAATCTGTCAATCGCAATATACCAACCAACAAAAACCAATTATAAACGAATTCAAAGTTTTGCCATTTTGTGTATTTCCTAGAAATTATATCCAAAAATTGGTAAAAATATATGCACATCGGTATAAAAAGAAAAGGGAAAAAACGTTACGAGAGTTCGATAAGTCCCTTGCTTTGTAAATTAATTAACCACACTCTGCATTCGTCACGAGAGCTAGGCCGGGGAAAACGCGCTTCAATGTCACTACCAATTACCACGCTCCGAAAAGTTGCGCGAGGGTGAAACTGTGGGTGTGTATGCGTATATCTGTACACGTCGGCTATCTTATCGTCTAATTATGCTACAACACCTTGAATATAAGGTCCCCTCTCTTCTTCCCTCGTCTAACCACAAGTGTAATGCTACATTTAAATACGAATCGAAGAGACTTGTACTATAGCTTGTAAAATGCCACAACTATAGCTACTCAAGTTTAGTTGTTAGTATCATGTTTTCTTTCGCGTGTCTTTCTGTCGCGACGATTTGAATTCCAACAATGTAAATTTAATTAGGAGCACTGGTACTTACCTTGTAAATAAGACTGAGATACGCAGTTGGGATACTTGAGCGTGAACTCTATGACAAAGAGTTTTGTTGTGATGTTCTTCTCGATAGAGATGAAGATGAGAATGTAAGTTATAAATACGAATAATGTACCACCAGGTTTCAGGGAAGACGACAAAAAGAAATGCCAATCGATAGACACTAATTTATCAGTGAGCTCTCCGGAAGAATTTTCCCGCGTATATAATGGTGTATGCTTGTCGATATCTCATAGGAAAATGACAACGTCTAGTTTCGTATCGATTCTGAACATGTAGACCGAAGGAAAGTGCCTTTCCAAAGGTGTTCTCCTTTTGAAGTTAAAAGAATTTGATATTGAAGACAATTCACATGCAGCTAAATCTTGTCAATATAAATATATAAAATCACGAGGAGGTTGAATGCGGGAAGACAGGTGAATAGTATTAAAACAAAGCGAAGAGACGGTCAATCAAAACAGGTTAGTAAAAAGGTAAAAACGGTTATCAGTCTCGAAAAAAAGTAAAGTCCACAGGAAAAGATCCAATAAATTGTGTTGGAAATGTTGCCTATTGACTCCACTGGTCCAGGCATTAACACCATGAGTAAACGTTTGGCATTTACTACCAGCTACATGGAGATGGTTGTAGGTCCGTTTGCTGATTATGTTGGTGATGGTAAAAGTGACAACCTACTACTTCTGCTCCCTCTCTCCTTCTATCTCTCCTACTCCTCCTTCTCTTTCTTCCTCTATCGCTGGGTCCTCGCGAATTCCCGGGGAAATTCAAGCCAAGCACCAGGGCAGGTGATGAGAAGAATTTAAGAAAGCAAGTGGTTGCCGCCGATTGATGCTCTGGTGTGTGCAACACGACTGTACTGCCAAACGTACGAGCGAGGCAAAATGAGGATGCGAGAAGGATCCTCTCTTCTCGATTCCTCGCTTCTCTTTCTCTTATTCTCTCTGCGGTACTACAGTGCACTTCTTATCTATCTCTCTCCTTGCTCCTCTCTATCTCTCTCTCTCTCTCTCTCTCTTTCTTTCTTCCTGTCTATCTCACGCCCTATTTCCCTTTCTGTCTTACACCTCCATCTCTATCTGTATGTCTGTCTATCTGTCTCTCTACCACCCATTCTATCCCTTCTCTAGCTCTACCTGTCTGTGTCCCTTTTTTCCTCCTCTCTATCTCCCTCGCTATCTCACTTTCTACCTCCTTCTCTATCCCCCTTTGTCTTAGAAATACATCCCCTACTCTATCTGCATTTATGTCTCTCTCTGCACCTCCCTTTCTATCTTTTTTTTTCCATCTCTATCTGTCTCCCTGTGTCCCTCTTTATCTCCTCTCAATCTCCATCTCTATCTCGTCTGTAGTCCGCTCTACCCCCTCTCAATTCACCACCCTCTCTCTCTCTCTCTCTCTCTCTCTCTCTC
>CALNVZ010000674.1:24667184-24682445 GCA_940671915.1 Paracentrotus lividus
CCGCATTACGACTCGCATCGCGCGTACTAGAGGGTGCGTGTACTAATGTTACTGCGTGGACTAAGGTACCTCTACCATACTGAGGTTATCAAAGATCTAACTTCCAACCTTTCCAAGACTTAAAACGTGCTGAAGGATGAGAAAGGATTTCCTTATGGAGGGACATTGAAATCAAATTCAAGATGGATCACCATCAAAATCAAATGAAAACAGTATTGTTGAAAATTATATTACTTCACAGGAAGACGAGCTGAAGGGGAGCTGATTTAACCAACATTGAGACAACAATTACTGTGGACAATGAGCCTGATATCTTTACAGTGAAGTCATTCATGCAATGAAGAATTTGAAAAATGGAAAATCTTCCAGCGTGAATAATATTTAGCTGAACTAATGAAAGAGAGTGAGAAAAAGGTGTTGAAATCATTCATAGAGCTGGTCACGTCTGCAGATGAAGTTAGTTATGGAAAATCTGCAGACTATAAGGCACTCTGGATCAGACGAGGAGGACCGCGGACTGAACAACTTGAGCAATACGGAAGGAGAAAAAACATCCGGATTTTACGGTTTAGGAAGAGTCGCCAGAGAGGACACGACGGCCAGGTGTGTCAGCTAGCTGACGAGATGGGAGTCTTATCACTGCACGATACATAAGTGGTCAAGTCATCGCCTTTCCCCAAGACAGGCGAAGAATTACAACGAAGCCTGTGATAGTGAAATTTCGTTCGTCGGTCTACAAAACAGCTTATCATGAGGAACAAGAAGGGCTGCGGATATTGAAGCAAGAAAGCACGCCATCCCTGCAGTAGATGATTCGCGCTTTGAGGAAGTTCTGCAACCAAGTTCAGGGTCCAGATGCTAGGATCTTTGTAATCGGAAGGAGGAGAAAATTGTCCTTTAATTCATCCGTCGATCTAAAGAAGCTTGGCATGGTCGATGAGGCGATGTGAGAAATCAACGTCCATCGTCGTTAGGTTGCGATTGGCAACACAGATTTAGAGGTGCGAGTTTCTTCTCAAAATAGTATAATGTTAATTCATATCCTGTCACGTTGAAAATATTGGTTTAAATGTGGTGTCTTGGTGTAGATAATGATTTAATTCCAAGGAATTTAAGATTTTATCATAAAGGTTAAAATCAATAGTTACATTTCGATTTGTTGGAGTTCATGGACTTTGTCTGTAGCCATAAAAGAGGTACATAAGAAATTAAATTCAAATTATATTCTAGGTAAAGTGGAAATAAAAAAATAATTTTGAAATCATACTTTGTTCAGTTTATATACCACATGAATACTCCTCTAAAATATCCGATTCCGCAAGTTGTTCAAGAGATACCTGTGCCATGTGATGTAAAAGCTACCTTTTTCCTTCCAATATGTTTAATAGGAGATTTCAATGCTCGGACGGGAATTTAGCAGACTTTATAGACGATGAAATTTAATAGGAACATCCATGTTTTTTAATTACAGATGATGATGGAAATTATCGTTATACGATACCTAAAAGATGTAACACCGATACTTTGGTTAATTTCAATGGAACGAATTTACTTGGAACTTTGTAAAGTTAGATTTATGTATAGTTTAATGGAACGAATAGGCGATGATTATTACTGGCAAGTGTACTTTTGCTAGCTTAAGTACCATTGATTACTTTTTGATATCGAGAGATTCGTTTTGAACTTGTTGGAAAACTTTGAAGTTTGATGATCTCTTCATAGTTACTATCTTCTTGATAAACACTAACGCTATATTGATATTTGAATTGAGAAACGAGGAAGAAGATATTATAACACTTGTGCTGATAATGAAGTTCTCGATTTTCGGATACAATTCAAAATGGTAGTGGGACCCAAATCCAGAGGATGCCAAGTTCAAAAAAAAATTTGCGTGAGATCATTCACATTTCGTCGTTTTAAAGCATGCGCACGCGGCGCGCGTTACCACATGTGCCGCGCGCGCAGTGTATTTTGTACACAAAGGAGGCGCGCGCACACGCTACACATGTTTCACAAGTGAGCTAATCTTGCATATACGATCGCCTTACAATTGAAAACATCGCACTCGCAGGGATTGATGCGAAACAAAACACCTGCCGATATTTAGGGTTTCGTGACTCCAAAATGGTAAAAAAATCTATAAATTCTGCTACTTTTCTATTTTGCGTTGAGAAATGGGTGTTCTGCGTGAATCGTAGACGGACCCGAACATGCGTGATTTCTCACGCAAGATGCGTGAGACTTGGTTAGCTCTTGCAAACATCACTACTGTGACAATTCAGAAAGGTTTAGATGAAGATGTAATACTGATTTATCTTGTAAAATTGATTATATGCGTTATGAAATTAGCAGAGTTCAAATGGATCCCCTTATTTGATTCTATCAAAACGTATACTTTGATGAGCTGCGGAAGTATATACTAAAAGAAACACAAAGAAATGTCAAAGGAAATCCAACACCTCGGTCCTACCAATAATGTATGGGTTTGATGATATTGCAAATACTGAGATTCGCCCGCGGTATTTGAAATCGAAGAGAAAATGCACTCTAATGTAGGCCCTGAAGTAACATGATGAAATCTTTGAAAAAAAGTAAAGCAATTGTAAAAAACTTAGAAAAAGCACAATATCAATATTTTAAGAATATTCACGAAAGCTTGCGTGCTTCTAAAGACAACCGACCCAAAGGAATATTGGAATATTCTAAATCCTTCAAAGAAGAAGAAAAGGTGAGAAATGGATTCCAATTAGATTATTGTCTTAATAAAATGATCATTTAAAATAAAAAATTAAAAATTGAGAAGCCGCAGACAATCTGAAGTGAATAATATTTTTTTTAACAAATCAAAAAATGATATTTTCGCTGAATGTTGAAGAGTTCAACATTCACATAACAGAAGAAGAGTGATAGCTTCAATCAAAAGGAATTAAAAAATAATAAATCTGCCGGATTAGATCTGATAGTAACGAATGTTTAAAGAATAGTAAGCGACAGTTTATTAAAGTTATTACGAATTATTTTTGTTTTATATTTTGAAACAGGTATTATTCCAACAAGTGGCCATAGGATTATTCGGTAACTATTAATAAGAAAAAAAGGGTTCTCATTGATTGATCCAGATAATTACAGAGGATCACCTTTGCTGCAGTTGCATTTGGTAAACTTTTTACATCGATAATAAATGAAAGGGATGAATGGCCTTTCTCAATGATAATAAGCCTTTATTGGTGAAGAACAAGCTGTTTAAGAGAATTACTCAACAATTGACCATGTTTTGTTTTACACTTCCGTTTAATCTGTGTTTGTCACAAATAGAAGAAATCTATTGTACATCATTTGCAAAAGTTTAAGACCACCCTAAATTTTTGCGTATTATGTTCAATGAGCATTATTCTTTTGTTCCATTGAGAATATTATTGTAACATGTTTTCCTGTCATGGGTCATGGGATGAGATTAATGGTTGTAAGCCTCATTTCCTATGAATGTCTTTGGACTCAGAAGGTCCTCATTCTTTGGCACTTTGGTCTTCTTATCCAGGATGGGAAAAAACAGAGTCTAAGGTCAGGTTCAGAGGGTTAAAATAGTAACCCTTTCAAGAGGCTACTCTGAACGCCAGATTAGTGAGAAGACTGGGTGTGTAGCAAGACTGTCGTTCCACATTGCCATTCATAAATTTCGAAACGATGCTCATTTTCCGACCGGAAGAGGTGAGTGGTCGTCCAAGAAAAACAAAACGCTTGCGAGGACAACATGATGAGAGGATTGTTGGAAGAGGGATTGTTCCATTTCCTGTCGTGACATCAAGGCCAGCTTGCAGTCTACTGTATTACAGTCAGTAAGAGTCCATTTCTCGCCGTTTGAGAAGGATTTGGGCTAAAACAATAATGCCATTGAACATAATACCCCAAAAAATTTAGGGTTGTTCTTAAACTTTTGCAAATGATGGTACATTTATAGATTATAAGAAAGCCTTTTCGACTCTGTTTGATTTAGACTTACTGTGGTATAAACTTATCAAAATGGTATTGAGGAAAAGTCTTTCCGATTAATACGTAATATGTACGCGAAGTTAAAGTCATGTGTGTTAATATAAAGATACCTCTGATTTTTTCAATTGTAATATAGGTGTTAGACAGTGGGGTGAAAAATTTGCGCTATTCTACATGATTTTGAAATATTCATTTAAAAAAATTTAATGGTGTTGATTTGTTACCTCCTGAATATGAAGAAAAATTATGTTTAATTAAAGTATCGATGTATTTTTGAAGGCTTTTTTCATTATTATATGCCGATGATACACTGATATTTGGCAAACAATGAAAAGCGAGTTACAATTAGCACTTAATGCAGTCAGTGATTATTGCAAGTATGTGGCTCTACAAGTTAATGCGAACAAACTAACAGTAGTTTTTCTCAAAGGGTAAAGTAAGGAAATACAAGCCATTTCATCTAATGGAAGTCTTTGGAAGTAGGTGATGGATTTACATATTTAGAGTTACGTTCAATTATTAACAATGAATTTAAGAAAGCTCAGATCAACCCAAGGTGTGCAAAGCTAAAAAAAAAGCGATGTACATGATATTAGCATTTTGATGAAAATAAGAAACTTGAGATACCATTAGATATTCAACTACACTGAAAAGATACTTTGTCAATGCAAATATAAGATTTGTCATTAATGTTGGTAATTTAACAAATTAAAAATTTGTATGCAAAAAGATTGTTCATTATAGATTGTCATGCACATACATGACGAATTTTAATTTGTCATGAAAAAGTGGTCTAATTTGACAAACCTTTTTCAAAGTTTGTCATTGCACATTTTATTTCCCTCATTCTCATTTTTCAATTTGTTTTTTTCAATTCATCAATTTGTATTGCATTTTACGTTAATTTGTCATTCACAGTCAGAAAACACACCTGTTACATAAAACAAACAATACATTATAGTAATTAATTTTTTGTCAGTTTTATAGAACCTCGAAAATTCCTGAGGAATACAAATTTCAACATTTATTTTTTTTAGTTTAAAAGTTTACCTTTTTCGATCACTCAAGCCTTCGCCTCGCAGCTAAATCACGGCTACGGCGAGCCTGATTCGAAGACGTTGATTATGTGCGGGGTTCCCAACTGTCTTCAGGAGCTAATTTGTCATGCATTTTTGCGGGTCAACAAATTGATTTGTTTTTCAGCAAAATATTTTATTATAATTCGTTATGGCCGATTAAATCGTCATTTTACATTGCTGCGAAGAGGGAACTTTGTCAATTACGGTTGCGAGAGTCGTCACGGCAAATTAAATCAGTCTGCGCAATGTTTTTTCAACACCAGTGAACTTTGTAATAGTGCTCGATCAATTTGTTGTGTATATACCGATGAGTTTTGTTCATTTCACAGTTATATCGCAAAACAATTATTTACCCGTATTGACGAATTAATCTGGCCTTGTGACAAGTTTATCTTTTCAGTGTAGAGTTGTTCGAATTCGGCTTGTAGTACCAATTATGTTTATGGAAGTGAAAGTCTGGGAGCTTTGAGACCTGAATAAATAGATATGGTTCCACTCAATTGTAGGTATTTATTAAAACTAAGAAAATAACTACAATGAAATGTATGACTTGGGAGAACTAATAATACTAGTGTTATAAAAGAAGATGCTATTATTGGGTTCAGAACTATAAATGGAAAACGAATTTTAAAATGTCAACGATAGTTTGTAATATACTGAAACTTCTAAATGATTTGGCTATTTATTCTTCCCCTTGGTTTTAAAGTATATTATGCTACCATACAAGAGTTAGGATTATCCCCTGTGTGGCAAGATTTATTCCAAGTTGACTAAATCAATTGGTTTAACCAGCTATCAAACTGAGATTAAGAGATTCGTATTTACGAATTTGGCACGCCAAAGTTAAATGACACTGACATTGTCGTAATTAAATCATAAAAACTACCTGTGTTTATACAAATATTTGGTTATTACTTCCAATTTCGTACAGAATTATTCTCACAAAATTTCCGATGTTGAAACCATATATTACCAATTTCACAGGTAGATTTACTGGAATCGACGACGAATAGAATTTGTCAACTTTGCAATTTGAATAAAGTTGAGCATGAACTTTCATAATCTGTGAATGTCCAAAAATTGAAGGAGTAGAAAAAGACACATTAAAAGATATTAAAGAATTCGTCCCTTAATTGCTAAAATGTACCATTATTTGATTCAGTTAGTTTTAAGGAGTTACAGAACTTGTCAAGTTTAAATGAAAATAATTGAACTCCCACATTGATATGAAATCACTTTTCATATTATTTTGTAATAATGTATCATAACATGTAACTAAAAACAATAACATTGTGTAGGTATTAGAAAGGTTTTTATTAAATGCACCCCTGTGTGTAATCAAAGATATACTACTTCACAATACGAATGTTGCTGCCGATTTTGATTGTGCTATAATATTTTTGTTAAATGTAATCCTCATGTTTTAACTTGTTAACGACCGTACCTTTACACTGTGAATTACTATGTAATATTGTAAATAATTCTGTAAATAACTTTTAATCACATAGTACATATAAAATCAAATTATCTATTTGTATACATTATATATGTATCTCTGAGAATTATAAATACTGATTTATCTTCAATACTCATTTGGGCGACATAAGAAAATAAAAACATCTATTGTCATTCATTGTCATTGTCACTGTTATTACGCGCTTGCCAATGAGGCAAACGCACCTGGCAATCGATAAATCGCATCAACAATCCCCATTCATTTAACAAGGCGCTTTCCGTCCAAAAACGAAAGTCTATATTGTACATATGTTACAATATACAAATTTAAGGTAGGTCAGTGGTACTGATCTATCGCCAATCCACACGCGTATTTTCTACCACTATTTACTTACTTATGATTATAGATGCGAAGATCACATGAAAAACAAACCAGAGCGTTATCCTCTGTTTCTATCAGTGACATGTAGGGTACATGCAGTAATATAGGCCCTAAGGGTTCCTGCCCCTAATTGCATAAATACGCCGAATGACACCATCTCTGTTCACCTCTCTTGTAATGATCATACTGCTTCTAACTATGGAAGAAAAACAATTATCACCATTTCCCCCTGTTCTGCAATATTCAAAATGTTGGACGTCTTACCAAAGTGCCCATATTAGCCTGCATGTATTAATGTATGTTTAAAAAACTACAATGACTCTACCATGTCTGAAAATTTGCTTTAAAATGTTGAAAATCATTAACTTTAAGATATCATTTGAAATTATAAGACCCTCAGGTAATCCTTGACTATTATATTTCTGTTATGTTATTTTTTATATTATTTCTTTTATTATTATTTAAATATTATTTTCATTATACAAGTTCAATATAGGCTACAATAATTATTAATATTAATTATATGCTGTGAAATATACCCCAAACATTGTTTAGCAAAAGATTGAGGTGGCCTCATCCCATACTAAGTACCAAGATCACTTCCGCCATTTTGGAATGTCACCATAATACCTGCACTAATGTTGCTGTTGTCAGCGCATGCATTCAATGCCACATTGCACCCCTTCACTTAAAACAAATTGACCTGTACACGCTAGGTATGATCAAAATGAAAACTAAAGCTTACTAATATACAAAACAATTGAGGTTACCCCCTCAAAAACTCTTCACCATCACATTCTGTGAAATATCAAATTTTACATTCAGGGTAAAAAAATGCCGTAATTTACCTACCTTGTTGGTTTTCAGCAATTTTCTCAGAGAAATTTCGGCTCAGATGCTCTCACGACAATATATTTCGATACAGTTCATATGAACAACATTATTGGTGTCCATGACGCGTCACCGGTCACCGGTCGACGGTCACGACATGATTTGCTCAGGTGGCCAGTATTACCTGCTGGCCATATTACCTGCATGCTACCCTAACTAATACAAATAGTGTTCAATGCGTGGTTTTAAAAAAAATAAATAAAAAAAAAGGGGGGGGTTCAATCCACAGTGCGGCAGTAACATGTACACCAACGCAGACCAGCGTATTTGAAATTTGTGAAAATTGCGGCAACGCGCACACGGAGCTTATACATATTAGCCCCTTTTTAGATTGGCACTCAAACAAGGATGACCTCCGAGAGTACCCTTTGTTTCACCCCTTGTTTGCCTCATCTGAAAGTAACCAGAAAAAGACCACCCGGGTGCACTCGGCACGAACACAGCGCGGAACACGAGGTAAGATTCACCCTAGGAAGGTCTAGCACGTCCTGGAGCGTCAATTCCTGTGTTCATCCTGTGTCTACCCTCGTTTATCCGGCGATCTGAATTGACCCGGCACGTACACGGACTGAATTCCCGGAACCGGAAGTTACGCGGTTTGTGTAATTTGAGCGCCGCGTATATGAGGTCCATTGCTTAGAAATTATGCGATGCACTTTTTAATGCACGATAATGGCCGCATGCGGTTAGAGAAGTAGTTTAAGAAAGAGGACACTGACTAGACCAGTTACAAATTATTTTAGTCAGATTTCATTTTTATGTTTACATATTTTAGATCAGACAGCGGAGTCAATAACATATTAAAGAAAAGACAGACAGGACAGACAGACAGGCCCGATTTGCCGGTGTTGTCAGGAAACGTACCTCGAACTTCCGTACCGCGAGACGAAACCCACACACCGAGGCGCACCTTCGTTTGAGTTTCGATCTGAAAGCGTGGCTCGATGTTACCCCGTGTTTTGACAGATTCACGCTCCGTGTCTGTCCTGGGAAGTCCTCCGGAGGTCTTCCGGAGGACGTTCCGTATATGACAAATCTAAAAGGGGCTTATAAAACATATTAAAATTTACAAGCACCGATTGCACTGCGTGTGGCTAAGGCGCTCAACGAGGTTAGTAAACGCACACGGTGTTATACGTGCGTCTGGCTGCGTCGTACATGAGTGCGCCATAAGTTTGAAGCAATGCATTATCAATAAATGCATTAGTCCTACGTAATGTGGAACAATAAACTGTATTCTTGAATATAAGCCTACATGTAACGCTGCTTTATAGCCTATCCGGAGCCTCATTCATAAACATGTACTTTTTGTTAAAAAAATTAAAAATAAAATTAAATGAAAATGTTGAGCCTTCTTTAATTTGTGGCATACAAAAACAAAATTTCGAATTGTGGGTATGGGCATTAACATATTGAATATGCGGTGTTTCATGGACTCAAAGCATGTGCAATCCAGTGGATAGGGTTCAGCCATGACTGTGTCACTGAAATACAAGGATTAAACTAAATCCCAGTGGTTGTAGAAGGGACCAATTCGATCTTTGGATTTAGATTTAAATTCTTAATGCATTCAAGTATCGATCTACAGAGAAGAATCAAGATTCGTTATCTCTACTGTAGCATTTAAATTTAATTCCTAATATAAATTGGTTTCCTATCTAACATGGACGGACGATTCCAGGGGACGGGCGAGGGGGGCGTGGACGTGCCCCCCCCCCCCTCCCTCCATTTTTTCTGGGGGGATTTCCCCCCTCGATTTATTAAAGCTTAATTTTTTTTTATTATGAACAGCCTAGTGAAGAGGTAAATATATGTCAAATACATAGCTTAATTTCATTATAAAGGGCAAATTTTCGGCTTCGCGCTTCGCCCGCTCCCCAAAACACAGCATTGAGGTTAAGTGAGATGCCCTTCCTGATCCTCAAGTAAGTTTATTTTGTCCCACGCTTTAATTCTTATAGTTGTCATCTATATAGTTTCTGCATAATCATGCAAGATAGGTTCATTTCTATTTCGAATTTTGGAATCTTACCAAAATGTATCTTTTGGGACGCTTGATCATTCCACTTGGTTGTATTATTAATTTCCCTTCCGGGGTTCTGTCCCCATTCGTGGACATGAAAATCACCGCCCTTGTTTCTAGAATCCTTTGGGATTTTATAGTGTTGAAAAACACATGCCTACAGTGTGAACACATAGTTTCGACTAGGCCTATGTCTGAACACGGTTTTTACTTTAATATTAGGAGCGATTGCACTGACTTCGGTGTGGTTTTCCACGGATGTTTAAATAGTGATGTGCTTTTCACACTGTGAAATTTACTCCCTCACAAATTTAGAAACCAATGAAAAATTAAAACAGTGGTAAGATGTTTTCACACTGTGGTACTGTGTTTCCTTTAAACTGTTTCCTTTTAAGTATATCATTTATTACTTTTAGACTGTAAACCCCCTGTTTCGTCAGATAAAAGTGGCTTTGCCCCATCTTTTAGCATTGGCAATCATATTTCCTGATGGCCATTCAGAAGTCGCATGTTTGTGTCAACATGAAATATCTAAACATATAAACAAAGGAAATTTTGCAAGAATCAATTACATGGACGTTATACCCTTGACATTATCTAAACTTGAATTCTTTTTCATCATTGACAGCTTATCTAATACAGCTGTCTTTTTGCCACCGTGACGGTGAAAAATGTTACTTTAGATAGATAAATACAAACATATTTTATCCGATTTAGAAACATAAAAATAGCTGCATGCATCTGACTACAGTGAACCCAAATAAACTGCATCCTTTGTTATTTTTGAAATATTAAGTTCCTCAATTCAATTCTAAACTACGTTAGTTTTACTTGAAAGAGGGAGGAAGCTATTGACTGCCTTATTTCGGTTGTTTGAATATAATTATTAACGTCCTTCCATTTATCCTCCAAAATAAACTGTGACATTTGAAAGTATAATATTGGGCAGAATAACTTATCTCTTTTTCTTACAATTGGAAGCTTTCACATAAGTATGCAAACGACTATCAATCTCTTCAGATTTGTTTGTTCTCTCTGCCAAATTAAGGCTTCAGTATAAAAACATCAACCATAAAGGGACCGCAGTGCGTGGGTATTGTCTACGATGTCAGTTCATTTATTATTTATTTTATTTATTTGTTTTCTATTAAGCTCAGCTGAGAGCCTCCTCAATATCAAAACAATTGTTTTCATGGAGCATGATTATTACAATATAGATATTTGAAAACCCATAATTGATAAATTTAACTGTTCGCCTTGCAAAAAACATCATTTTTAGATAATGAACACGTCAGTATATATTGGACGCTTGATACAATAAATGTATAATCACAATAAGCTTTATTGGTTAGTAGTATTGAATACACTTCCGAAAACTTTATACTATTTAATACTATTTTATATAACATAGATTTTACATCTCTATTTAGAGTCTTCCTTATCTTCTAATTAGTCGTCACATTATAAACGTCACATTAATCGGCCTTCTCGTTTAGGCTAGATTACGATTGTTTTCTTAATTAATAACTGCATTAGGATAAACTCTATCAATCTATATAAGAGGGGCGTTATTGGCCGGTATGTCCGAAACAGTTCGACTGAGATTGAGTTAACACGGAGTTCATTTATTTTCTAAGTTCTTCGGAAGTATCAATAAATAACAAAAATGGCAACTCTCGTTCGATATGCGCCCTTTACATCTGCCCCATTAGTAGTCGCGTAAGGAAAAAGTGATACTGTATATTGATTTATATATTTTGTTCTCTAATAATTAAACATTCTCTGAACATGACACATTTCGATATTGCTGTCTCTGTGGTAGAACGATGGCCTCGAGAACATAATCGAAACCGTCTGTATTAATGGAAA
Organism: Paracentrotus lividus; assembly: GCA_940671915.1. Taxonomy (NCBI): domain Eukaryota; kingdom Metazoa; phylum Echinodermata; class Echinoidea; order Camarodonta; family Echinidae; genus Paracentrotus; species Paracentrotus lividus. Next base: position 24,678,874 of record CALNVZ010000674.1, read on the forward strand.
TTAGATTCCATATCACATTTTTCAATGCATATTTTCCGTGAAAACAAAATATAAAGTCTGTGCAAATTTTATAATATAAATATCTTACTGAATAAATAATAGGCAAAATATTTATTAATATAAAGTGAAACATCAGTTCGAAAGAAGGAAGCTATTATAACAGCACCATATATCGTGCTTGGTCTAATGGGTTGCCCTTAATGCAACTTGACAAAACTACAAATAAGATTCATATATATCTCTATTGTTATTCTTTCTTTTATATATATATATATATATTGCGTTTGTGATACGTCCATTTATACCTCTATTAAAGCATTTCATGAAATTCAAATATAACATCATTCCACTATCCACTAAATATTTACTGAACTATATTAACAAGAATATTTGATATTATAAAGTGAAACATCAGTTAGATAGAGGGAAGCTTTACGTGCTACAGGTACAGCTGCTTGGGATCTATTTGGTCGCCTCAAGATAACAATACGTTTTCTATACATGACTTTTGTAATGTATTTTATCTTGGTGAAATATTTCCATTTGTACTTATGAAGTATTTTTCATCATTTCTTCTAAAATAATTTTTTATTGTAAATAAAAAAACTAATATATCCATCTTTTTACCTTGCTTGGTTCTGGCAGCCTCCCCTGCTACTTGTGTGCTATGACGATTCTAGGCTGCTTTCCGATACCATCATTAATTTGACTGCCATCGGAGAAACCCCAGCCTCCCCCTGCCGGAATCGGAACCACTTTTCACCACTCCACACCAGACAGAACCAATACATAGGCGAAGGTTCTGGACCCGTACGAACTAACTCTCATGATCACGTCTTCGAGCTTCAGCCCGATCAGGGATACGAAGCTCATCGATTACACGGCCTGGACAGCACAGCATGACCGGGAAGCTGGGTGAACATTGAAGATGCCACTGCTGATAAACGCTGAGAAAGATACAAAATTGTCATTATACATGATCTATATCTAACTAAACAACAACAACAAACAACAACTCCCAGTGGCGGATCCATTGCTTGGGCGCAGGCGAACGCGCTGCCCCCCTCTCTACATTTTGAAAACCGTCATTGCTATACATGTTAAAATTTAATTTTTCGGCTGCGTCCCCTATTTCCCCAATTTTCTGGAATGCGACCCCTGTATATCAAAATCCTGTATTCCGCCACTGAATCCTTACATCTTGTCTTGTCGGAACCGTTTTAATTCCGACAAACTCGTTATAAACTACTGAAATGCTTACAATCTGATGGCTGAGAACAAATTTGTCGGATAAAACGTCCAACAAGTCATTTTGATGAACTGCCCCCTGCGTTTCAGATATTGATGAATCAAATCTGCCTTTCTGAACATAATAGTTTATATTCTATAGCAAACAAGCCTGCTTTTGGGTTTTGAAATTGAAAATGATTGTCCTTGTGTTGAAGAAGCTTACATATTTATTCTAAATCTTATCATATAGTAGTATACAGTCTGTGTCAAATAAAATGGTACAAGTGAAAAAACATTTTTTATAGTATAAAGATTAATCACAGCCTGCTATTGCTTTTGGTATTTTTCAAAAGCCAGAAGATCAGACTTTCACCTTGCCAATTTTGCATCACATTTTTGGTGTTGTAATTTTGAAACTATGAGTAGTTTTCTACCAATCAAGAAAAATCCATTTTTCGCACACTTTCCCATGCCTTTGTGTATAGCGGCCCCCAGCCTTCGCATATAGCCATGAAGTGCTCAATTTCGATTTTTTCCTCGTCGCACAAACTTTGACATAACTTTTGTTTACAAAAGCAACATTATACAGAACACAAAAGCGCAACAGAAGGACAACTTATTTGGCTTTATTTTGGTACCACTTTACAACACATTATTTGAAAATTATTCACACCTAAATTATTTTTTTCTTCCGACTGTACATCTTTTTGACACAGGACTGTATATCATTATCCATTAGACGGGACGAGCAGCGTTGCGTCAGTTTAAAACTGAATTTTGTTGATCTATGAATTATGAATGAACACAGGACATAATACTAGCTCATTTGTGAATGAGAAGAACTACAAAGCGAATGATGAGTGCTCTTCAAAGACAGAAGGAGTAATTTACGCGTTAATACATTCGACGCTCTGTAACATTGTCCATATAAACATTGGGAGTGGGTACTAATGGGAGAAATGATAGAAGAACAACAGAAAAGATTAAAGATAAAACAAATACTGACGTATTAACTTTTTCAAGTCATGTTCGTGATAATTATACATTTTAAGTTGTATTCCTAAGTGTTGATGATGGAATGCATTTCTCATCATGCCAATTTAAAGGAGAATTTCAAGAGGATATAAAGAGATATTAACTTTGTTTCATACAAATGCATGCAATTAAATACTCTATGAAACTAAATAAATGCTATGTCATATCTAATCCAGATTATTTGAGTTATATCGAATCATTTTTTTTTTCTTCAAGTTTACCTGTAATCAAAATACGTTATACAACTTAAAAGCTATATAAAACATATCAAAAGTTAAAATTTATTCATAACTTGTTTTAAAAATGACATAGGTTGTTACTTTGAAGGTTTTAAAAATAAGAATTCAATATTTCATTCGTATTTCGAGGTACAGAAGAAATTTGTATTTGTGCAGAGAAAACGAGGTGAAGGAATTAGTTGGGTTTTTTTTTCTTCTTCTTTTTTAGAGCGATAAGGGTGTGAAAGAAAAAAGAAAAGTGTAAGAAGAGGGGAAAGAAGAAAAAAAAAAAAATTAAAATGGGGGAGGCGATAGAAAATCTCTCATGTCACACTTTAAAGGAAACTAGAAAAACTATAATATGAAATATGTAAAAGATAACTCTTTTCCCACATTATCTCTGGAATTTGAAGGATTATAATTATGATATGTCATTTATAACCGAGGTTATTTATATATTTATTTATTTATTTTTGGAGCTAAATTGTATCACTTTTATCGGCAATTAAAGGCAGGTTTCATGCAATTAAAGGACCACATTATTTATATTATTTGATACAAAAGACACAGGTATCAATTACGTGCAGGTGTTTGGTTTTGAAAATCTAGTAACAACTAAATTTCATATGTCAATACCAATCTAGTTGGTTATTGAATGACCCTGTTCTCATTGACATGTTTCCCAGGGAACCTATTACACCACCCAATTCAAGAGAATTGAATTCTGTAGCTATTTATGGTTCATGAGAGAAGATAAAAGAGCATGGACTCAAGAAAGATTTCTGACTGCTGCACTTATAATTACAATTGCATTGTTTGATTACTTCAAGTAGCATCATGATAGTGGTCTGTAAATGCAGATTATTTTTGCTGATTGGGATGGGGGGAGGAGGAGGAGGAGGAGTCAATCATGTTGTTAATGTCAATTGCTACAGTACGATCATCCTTTCTTTTCCTTAAACTCCTTCTCATTGATATGTTTTCAAAGGGAACGTTATGGCACACCCAGTCAAGAGACTGGATTGCTTGTTTTAATGTACATTTCATGTAGCATTCTGAGAATTGGTGTAAATTGCAAACATTTTATAT
>CALNVZ010000674.1:24684828-24699664 GCA_940671915.1 Paracentrotus lividus
TCCAAAGAGGGTTGTTGTTTCAGACACGTCCTTTCGGAGGAGGGTTCACCTCAGATAAGTCTTGTTACGTTCAGTGTTGTTCTTTTATGTGGACGTGTTTTGTTTTTCTGTCTCTTATTTCGTTCAGGTCATGTCTGGCAGTTGGCATTTTGATTATGACCAGTTTTTAAATGGTAAGCGAGGCAAACTAGCGTCGGCGTCTCTTCCACTCTCATCCCAAGGATATAGTATTTGTCTATACTTCCGAGTGCTAAAGTCCGCAATATGCAATTTTATATCTATAAAATGTTAAGGGAATTCGAGAGGCGTAAATAAGAGGCAAACATTTTTTAAATGTGTGTAAGGGAAAAAGTGGACTATATTATTCTTTCTCCAGGAACTTCAGCTACGTCAAGAATTAGTGTAGTATTGGAGCTCTGATGCGCGGATGGGGTGGTTGCATTTAGCCCCGGTACAAACGCACAGTTAAAGGTGTTATATATTATATTAGATAAAGGTATTTGATATCATCATTTAAAACATACATCATCGATACAGGAGGCACGGTATAGTTTTTACTATTGGGTCGTTGCGAAATACCAGGAGAGTAATATTGGAAATGTTTTATCCCTGTTTAGTTAAGTTAAGAAAGGAGGACAACTTGAATTTTGGATTCTATTATTAAGATTTTAGACAGAGGTTCCATTGTTGTGTTCTGGTTGATTTCCAGAAATCATACCTCTCTATTATAGGATGGAGATTTTAATATGTGTCAGGGATATTCAGCTAGATTATGAGGAGGAAGAATCATAATAAAAAGCATCTTAGAATCTTAGTTTCCGAATGTTTTGAAAAGATTTTCTTATTGATTTCAAGAGCTTTGGAGCTTGTATGGCGTTTAAATAATATGTTTCAAAGAACATAGTAGATACCCGAATCTAAGGAAATCCGATCTGCAGTTTAGATTGGAGCTGACGCTGGGCTTGTTGGGTGGTTGCAGATATTTTTAGTGTAGGTAAAAAGGTGTTAGACTGTAAAATATACTTTCTTTAATCACCAGTGATCATCAGCGATAGAACTAATATTTATTTTGACGCCTCATATATGGCCAAATCCTATGATGAAGACCTTTGTTATTGTGCAAATTTAATATACGGTTTATGTAAGGACGAAGAATATGTTAGAAGTATGGGTGAGGAAGGAAATAAGTCGTTGTGAAACAGATATTATCCGAAGAGATACAGATAGCAGAATATTATTGGGATTATGTAAAATGGCGAATTAGAAAGTTTTACTAGAAAAGTACTCAAAGAATGAGAAGGCAAAGAGAGAAAGAGAACAAGATTGCATAAGATAGAACAAGAAATTGTAAATCTGAGAAGGAAGATTACAACAAGACTTCCAAGTGGTAATGGAATAAGGATTTGATTTGACGTGTTGAGGAACGGAAAAGATGCGAATGATTGAAAACACATTTATGCTTTATGTTAATGAAGGTATAAAAATTTGAGTCTCGCGGAGCGGCCATGGTTTGAAGAGTGGTGGGAAGAGGGGAACGCGATATTTTAAACATTAATAGACTTCATGGGAAAAAGGATGTGTTATTAAAATACTTAAAGTGAATGGAAAATATAACAAGTGATATGGAATTGACGTTTTTGAATGAAATCAGAAGGTTTATTCATCATTATATGCCAGTCAGAGGGCAGAGATATGGGCGATGACTTTATTGTTTTTTCCCAATAGTTTACGCGAAAAGCTAGACAAAAATTCAAGAAATCATTGGGCGAAGAAAAATTAACCAAGCAATGGTATTGTAGATATTTTAATGAAATGGCATACTAATAAATGCCCCGGGAAATGCGGTTTGAGCGTTGAGTTTTAGCATTACATATTGTGTCGCAGGTTGTTGGTGATTAGTTATTAATGCTTTATCGATAGTATTATGAATGTAAAGAAATTATCACCCTCTAGTAATGCAAGCGTAATACACTAATACACAAGGAAGGCAAAGATCCAACACCATTAGGTAACTATAAGATCCACATACACTGGCTTAACGGTATCTTGATATGAAATCTCACTAAGATACTCTCAATAAGAATAAAGCGATCTGTAGTACTATTTCAGTTGACCGAGGTAGTGTACTTAGATGATAGAAATATTGTGGAAGCATAAGTATTATCAGATGATATTATTTCACACCTCAAATTTTAATAGTCAGGTATATTGTATTGGGCAATAGATTGAAAGGCTTTTCGATTCTATTTTACATTGTATTTTTCTAGATAGGCTACTTATATTCATTCGGTTATGAAACGATGTTTTATGGCTGGGGTTAATACACCTTTACACTGAATCCAGGTTTTCCATAAGGCAATCAACGGCGGTTATTCTCAATGTTGAGCGGGGGTAAGGCAAGGGTCCCTCTGTCCCATATCTCTATTTAGTATTGTGTATAGAGTGTTAGCTGCATTGCATTCGAAACGATATTATGTGTGAAGGGTATTCGTCTTTGAGCAAGACAGAATAAAGCAAGAGTTTCTTATATGCTGATGATATGACATAGGTGTTTTGCAAGATTTAGACTCTATAGCTAGATTAAATATAATCCTAGAGAAGTTTTAGGGAAAATACTCAGGACTTCTGAAGATCATATTAAGAATAAACATTTTATTTTGCCGTCTAGGTGTCCCCTGTTCCTTCTGGAAAACAATTTTTTCTTTCGGTAAAGAGTTAATATTAAAAAATACTTAGTGTATTTATTTTTTCACTAAATCCTGATTGTAGCAGAGAAGAATATGAATATTTTTAAAGAATCTCTTGAGCAATTAAGGAAATTATTGAATTGGTGAAACAAGAGATCTCAACTTTGGATTGGATATAAATTTCATGTTTGTAGAAAACATATTTGCCATACTCAAGTTGATGTATGTAGTTCTCTAGTCTCCCGTACCCGATTTGGGTGCTCAAAGAAATTGGATAATATTGTATGTTGTTTTGGGGACTTTGTATGGGCTGAGGGTAAGGTACAAATATAAAAGGAATACAGAGTGTATCTGACTACGGAGGCAAGGGGGTCTAAAAATTGCTTAATTTCAATACTTTTTATGAAAGGTACATAAGGGTTGAGTGTGGACAAAGACTTCTAATGGTAATCAAAAGGTGAAGGGAAAAAGGTATTTTTAAAGTTTCTCCTAGAAACATATGGGGTATTTAATTTTTTGTACTGCAATTTTGTGCTCCAGATAGTGATCCATTGTAACTGTACCGTAAATAGTTACCAGGAGAAATTACGTATTCTGGTCCGTATGACATTTATTTAAAAAGGATACAGACTAATAGAATAGAAATGAAATTACTTTTTCAATTGTAATAGTTGTATGTGCAAGAGAACGGAAACCCTTTTTTTCATAGGACTCTGTTCTCAAAAACATTTTTAAATTAGCACCACATAAACATGATGAACAGTGAGGGTGGAGCACTCGCGAAGTGGTTATTTGTTTTTTGGGTGTATGGGACTGGATGGTAGGAGGTAAGTTGTCGGCATTTAAAGAATCATTGAACACACCCCTTAGAGAATGGAATACGATTTAGAAGGCATACGTCATGGATGGGTTTGAGATTTATTGAATTTGTGTTTCATGAAAAAAAAATCCAATTCGACTCAGTGAGTCAAAAATCTTTAACAGGTCGTGGCATAAAAAAGCTTGTGACCAACCAATCAGTTTCAAAATTTTAGCATTATCATGAAGCTTGCAGATAAAAGAGGCTGGAAATACGTTCTATCGTCCTAGATTAGCACTTTAGATAACAAGCTTGAGGATCCATTAAAATGTTTATACATATTATTTTTTTGAATTCTCACTATCATGTTCATTTTATAGCAAATGATATAATGTTCTTATTGTTAAATAAATATGAAAGACACGTATAGGCATAGTATTTTTGTGAATGTTGGAAAGTACGAGTTTATGGAACATAGTAGTAAAATTTTGTCAGTCTTCCAACTTCTTGCAAGGACTAAGTTTGGAAGAAATTCATATTGGTTCGAGTGGAACTGGGTAACATACAATTTACTTAATCATAATCCATTTTACTTATCAAATATTTAATACATCAAGGGGGAGGAAAAGGAAAACACCACCAACTCCTGAAGAGATAGGAGAAGGTTGCTTTTAAGCAAAGAAGAAGAAAGGAAAATTGCAATAGAGCGGAAAACGTACCACACACGTATAAAAAATGGGAACATTTAAAAAGGATTTAAACACTAACCAAAATAATGCGAAAGATGGGAAAGGGAGGAGGAGGCCCGGTTTGCCCACAGATGGGTTTGATCGATCTATGCCACTGTAGACTGCCCTCTATTTTGTGTGTTTTTGTTTTTTTGTTTTTGTTTTTGTTTTGTTTTTGTTTTGTTTTTTTGTTTTTGTTTTTGTTGGTTTGTTTTTGTTTGTTTGTTTTGTTTGTTTTGTTTTTTATTTGTTTTGTTTTTGTTTTGTTCTTAATATGTGTGTGTTGTGTTGGTGTGTGTGTGTGTGTGTGTGTGTGGAATGTGTTTGGATGTGAGGGGGTGCATAATACATTCACTCATTCAAGTTTATATATTGCTTTTTGCATTAAAATATATTTTATGCTTACATTTGGTAATATCTGTTGCAATATTTTATAGACTCTTGCAGAGTCCTTTAATTATTTTCTGTGATCTTGACTATGTTAAAGCTTAGAGGCAGTTAATTTGTTATTATTTTCTCATATTATGGCATGTACGTTTATGATTTGAATGAACAATAAAGAATACTACAAAACAAAAAAAAATTGTCGAGCTTGGAAGAGCTTTGTGTAACCGACTTAGTAAGATTGGAGCTAACTACGTGGTTGGTGGATAAAGAATATGACTAACTTTCCATGCGTTTCGTGAAACGCCCCCCAGACAATTATGTTTAGTTACGTATTTGTGCTTTATCCTTCTTTAATCTTCTGTTCTATCATTTTCTTATGTAATTTCTTTGTTTTATTGGAGAACGGAATTATCACTATTTCCACGGCTCACTATGATGGAAAGGCATCCGTGGGATCCGCGAAAAAAAGAAAATCAATTTTGACGCAACCGGACGTTAACTCAACGTAAGTGTCTGTGTGACGTAGCATTACATGTTTACTGCGTTCTGGAATCGTATTCTAATGGTTACGAACACTTTTGTACTTATCATATCCAGGCACCTTTTAAGAGTTTAGTTACGAAAAATCATGATAAATCGAAAATCTATTGTTCCGAATTGTGTCACATTTGATGTTAAACCGCGGATTTAAGCTTGGCTTACGTTAAGACTCCCTTGTGAATACGACTAATCTTAGAGATGCCTTAAAAAGTTATAGCAAACGAAAAATTTGATAAAGCATGATGTTAGGGCTAAACAAATGTTCCCTCTTGATTTTTTTTTCTTTTTTTTTTTTTCGAAATCAGATATTCAACCTCATTTTCTGCCCCTGATCCAACTAGCGATAACCGAGACGCAAAAAAATGTTGAAGAGTCAAAATTTTAACTCTTCATCCGTGTAAAAAAAAAAAATTATTTCAGGCTCAAATTGACCCACACAGCAGATTCAATCCATTATATCATATACAGTCTTTAGCAGAGGCGGCGGAACCAGGGGGGCAGGGGGGGCACTGTGACCCCCCACTTTTTCATCCACCCTCAAAAGTGCCCCTTTTCCTGACTAAAAAGTGCCCCTTTTTTTAGTTAATAAAATGCCATTTTTATAATAAAAAGGGGCACTTTTAATACAAAAAAGTGCCACTTTTTACTCCATATGTCTCTTAAAACCAAAAATTTCGGCTCGCACTTCGCGCTCGCGGATACTAAATAGGGTCTATAATGCACAATAAACTCCATTTTTAAGCTTATAATTTTCTACTCGCGCATCGCGCTCGCGGATAATTGATAGGGTCTACAATGCACAATGAACTCCATTTCTAAGCTCATAATTTTCAACTCGCGCATCGCGCACGCGGATACTAAATAGGGTCTATAATGCACAATAAACTCCATTTTTAAGCTCATAATTTTCAACTCGCGCATCGCGCTCGAGAATACTAAATAGGGTCTATAATGCACAATAAACTCCATTTTTAAGCTCATAATTTTCAACTCGAGCTTCGCGATCGCGGTTATTTAATAGAATATAAATTAACTCAATTTTTTCGGCTAACGCTTCGCGCTCGCAGATACTAAATAGATTATACAATGCACAATTAACTCAAATTTTCAGCTCGCGCTTCGCGCTCGGGGATGCTAAAAATGGTCTATAATGAACCATTATCTCAAAATTTTCGGCTCGCGCTTCGCGCTCGCATACCTTTTGTTTATCATTGATAAGATACAAAGCCATTAAAATTTTTAAAAGCACAAATTTAAAGGCAAATTTTCTGCGAACCCCTACTTATCTGAATACTTTTCTTATGAAGCCTCTAGTCTCAAGTGCCCCCTCTTTAGAAAAAGTGCCCCTTTTTCATCGTGACCCCCCACTTTTGAATTCGTTCCGCCGCCTCTGGTTAAAAATGATACAATCGGCGAAAAATAAATTAGGTATGAACTCTTTTCAAATGTTTTGTGTTTATGATATCAAATTATGGGAAATGTATTTTTCTTGCTGATACAAATTATTTGAAATAATTTGCTTTTGTAGAACAAAAGTTATGTCAATTTTGTGCGACGACGAGAGAATCAAATTTACACAAACCCATAGTTCTTCCAAGTTCATTTTGGCGGCTTATGTCCGAAACCAACTTAAATGCATGGGACAGCATGAGCAAAATTATTTTTTTATTAGATTGTAGAAAACTAATGATATCTCAAGATTTACACCACTAAATGAAATGAAAAACAAAATTAAAAAGAAAGCCTATTTTCCTGCATGCTTTATGGAAATATGAAGCATTACCAGGTTGTGACTAATCTTTATACTAAATTCAAAAGAAAATGTTTCCCAATTAAAATTTTATTTCATACATACTTTACATTGCGTCCCAGATAAAAGTAAACCCAACTTTGAGAGCCTCGTATTAAAATTGTATTACTTAAGTACCATTGTTTTTATATCACATCAAAGAGTGACCCATATTCTATCAAGTGATACCAAAATCATACCTCGAATGTCAAGGATGACTGACCACTCGAGTTCTAAAAAAAGTTAGTCAAAAACAAAATGTTCCAAGTTTATCAGAAGCAATCCTGGCATCTTCTCATTCATTCTTTGTGTGAGGTCAGCCTACCTAAGTCCATACATAAGGGACAATGGATTTATTGGTCTATTGACAAATGATTGAAACGCAAGGGCTGCTTCTCCTCAAACATGCATGGAACATTTGAATTTTGACGCTTGTTTTTAAAGCCCAAGTCCTCGGCCATCCATCACAACACATTTATAAGTTTGGTATCATTGAATAGAAAAAGCATTACTCTTTATTATGAAATAAATATCAAGTATACATTAGCTATGGAAATTTAATATGAGGCTCTCGAAGTTGGGTTTACTTTTTTCTGGGACGCACTGTATACTTACCACATTTAGAACTTCCTTGGTCTCTGCTTCAAGCACCCTGATATCCTCTATTGTCAAGTCACGAGTTTTATCCAGGTTGCAGAATAGGGACCGGTAGAAGTTTCGAGTTATTCGGGTAGTCGCCTGGATAGACAAAGAGACCAGTGGGATGTAACACAAAGACTTACGATTGATAACAAGTTACGAGTGATTCTGTTTTGGTAGCCCCATCGTGGACAGGATGCTCCAAAGTTGATGATTTTAATCCTAACCCTAGCCCTAACCCTACTCTTAATCATATCCAAATCCTAATCCATGACTGTACGTGGTTTCCAAATAAGGCTACAGAGAACAAATCAATCGTAATCTTTTATCAATCGTAAGTCTTTGTGTTACATGGGCACAAGTCGAAGGATTTCCCGTGACTAAACCGATTTTGATCCTAGGTGTTTTTCACATTCAGTCAACGCAACCTCACTTTAATTTACAAAAGCGGACAGCGCTCACTTAAGCCGGGATTATTTCAATGTATTTGGGAGTTTTTCATTAACAAATGAAAGCTGAGTCTTTAAACTTATATGGAAAATCCCGCCCCCAGAACTGTACATTTTTTCACAATCACATTATACAACCAAATTAAAGGGAAAGGACGAAAACTAAATACTTATCTAAATAAATAAGATCTAGTGATACTATACCTCTGACTGGTTGCCAAATAATAACCAAAAATCAACAACATAAGACTTTGGCAAAAGGCTATATTAGGGTCTTAAAGGCATGTGCGCCCTGTCAAAATTGTAAAGTGAGCTTTGTAAGAGCTTAATTCTAATTAAATCCAAAGACAGAGGTTGTAACACATTTTAAAACCCTTCAGCAGTTACGAACCAGATATAATTAACTATATTTACATCTTGAATCATTTTCTGCATTGTCGTCTGGAGCCCCCACCAAACGAATTCAGTCTCCACGAGCATGTACACAGTCAGATACTTTGGTGCGGTGTCCTGTTAATTTAAGTGAGAACTCAAATTAATAAAAGTGACAATTGAATGAGGAAGAAAAGAAAAAGCAAAAACTAGTTAATGAAGGAAGGAAGGTAGTAATAAGGAAATAGAAGTGTAACACACGAGAAGTAGAAGCAGAAAAGTTACAGACGAATACGAAAGTGGAGTAAAAGAAGAACATTTACCTTTATTAAAACCCTAATTTCAAGAAGTATCATACCTACAAGCTCAAAATGCTGGAACAACAATACAGGTGAACTGAGATCATATCCTACTTTGTCAGTGATGAAAAACCTTCGTTCAAACTTTATCAACTGCATTTAAAGGGATTGAGTAACTTTCAAAAACAAGAGCAATTAGTTCCAACAGTAAAAACAAACTACTGAAAGTTTCAGATCAAATGGAAGTCATTTACTACCTTAAAACAGTGTAACAAACAATGCCAAGCATAAAGACGAACACCAGTACCCTCTGCTGCTAGCTCAGCAGGCCGCTAGGGACGGGGACTATACAACAGGAAAGGGGTGTCTGTTGTGCTATGTGGAAAAGCACATGGTTTTATAAACCATCCGGGGTTGGTTTATAAAATTTGAGTATGAAATCATTGGTATATCGAAGGTGAAACAAGCAATTAGCTTGCAATTTTGAAGAGATACCAGACTGACTTAAGTGTTTATATATAATTATATTGGCAAAATAAGCTAAATCAAATAAAATGTGATTTGAATATCATTCACTGTTACTGCATCCCTTGAAGCATGTTCTATGCTATTGATCTCATACTCTGGTATAACCTTCGATAAGCCTATTCGGATCTTGGTTATACCTTACATTGTTTTACAAATATACGCCCCTATAATTTGTAAACCGCTCATTGACTGTAATGTAATCGATTTCTGGGCCCCCCCCCCCACCCCCTCCTATTTCAAAATCCTGTATCAGCCACTGATTCTTGTTGTACTACTTCCTTTTTTAAAATTATTGAATGCATCAAAGACGACGAAAGAAAAAGGAAAATAAGGAGAAGGACAACGTATGAAAAAAAAAGAAAAAGCGGAAGAAAAATGTTGGAAAAGAGAAGGCAAAACAAGTAGCACGTCAATGATGTGGTGCTCATCAGGCATCTCGCACAGAAATAAACGCAATTTTTAAATTTCGCATAAACTAACATAAATAGTTTTCTTGTCAAAATTTCAAAATTATGTGTAGTTTGTTGAACCTCACACCAGATGGTACCAAAAAAAAATTGACATCGGTCAACTATAATTCAGCATATTTTTTTTTTTTTTTTTTGAAAAATGCGCATAAATTAGCATATTTAATGAGTTTCGAAATTATGTGTAGAATTTTTGTATCCCCCAATCAAAATTGAGCAAGAAATGAAGGAGAAGAAGCAAATTAGCATAAATAATTTTCTAATAAAAATTTCAAAATTCTGTGTAGAAGTTTGGTGAACCTCATGTAGCTCTACCAGATGGGAATCAAAATCGGTCAACTAATAAAAAGAAGCATTTTTGGTGAATTTTGAAAAATGCGCATAAATTAGCATATTTAATTCGTTACAACATTCTGTGTAGAAGTTTAGAATCCCCACCAAGTGCTATCATATAAAGCAAACGGAATTGAAATTGAGCAACAAATGAAGGAGAAGAAGCATTTTAAAATCGTGGACGGACGACGGACGACGGACGCCACGCCAATGGCATAAGCTCATCTGGCTCTTCGAGCCGGATGGCCTAATAATGGAGAGTAAGAAGGATTGAAAAGAAAAGGGTCAATGAGAAAAAGAAGGGCAGACGAAGAATAAGAAGACGAAGCAGATGGAAGAAACATAATTACCTTCCAATTTGCAGTAAGTGGCGGACTGCCCGTCAGTGGGCATTTAGATGGATCTGTCTCTAGTTTGTAATCCTAAAATAAAGATTTTTAAAAAAATACTGTTTTAATTTCAATATCAACAAAGTTAAAGTATGTTTTGAATCATCGATATAACAATGATGATGCATACATCGATACAATATATTCACCTAAGCGGTAATTATTCACGGTAGGCTAAAAATTTCCCCGGATTAGCTAGGCTACCCTGATAAGGCGCATACAATTTCTTCCTACCGGTACCCATTTACCTCATTTGGGTTAGAGCGTGGCAAAATTGTAGATTATATGTCTTACCAATGAACGTTATCTATGTCACGTACCATTTTACAATCCCACTGTACTTCCATTTTGGTTCTCCATTTGGTTCTATATACACTCTTTCCAAAAATGAAGGGTCAAAATAACCCATATCTGCTTACATTAGGTTCACTATTCCGGATATTTTCACTTTGTTCATTATTATCTGTAAATGTAATATGTAACGTGAGAAATGAGAAAATAAATAGAAATGAAAATCAATTTATTCGTCAGTTTATAACATTTTATTAATAAATTAATCATATCCAAGGTCATATCAAACACAGGTTGGCGAACGCTGGTGTCTTGCATTTTAAGCTGGTTTATAATCTTGGTAGAGATTGAATGAGATCAGTTATACTGGTCTCATTTGAAATACGCTAACGGTAAAACAAGCAAAGTGACAGTTACACACATTTTCCCACATTAATTCTTTGTTGAAAATTTGAATTTGGCCGTTATAGTAGATCTGTCGCCCTCTACTTTCATTGACATCATTTTCCTTAAAATATGCCTTCAGGATGATTAATTCATTGGTTTAGCTAATCAAGGTTAAAGAGCTAACTTGTTGACTAGTAGATTGCAGTAGCGGACGCTGCCTGATTTCATACAGTGAAAGTATCGGGCCCATGCGTAAACATTATAGAGCCACTCTTGTCCCCAGACAATATTGGGGCCGAGAAATGTATTTAATTCGGATATCTTGGATCCACGCCTGGATTGTGTCATTTCAATAAAAATAAGTAAAGGCAAACAAGAGTAAATGTCCAATTGAAAAAAAAAAGGTTTATTTACCACTGCCGGTACAGGATCGTTGACGATATCGATAGGAATGATCTTTCTCTTCGCTAGCCTCGCAGCATCGAGTCCAAACACCTTTAAAAGGGAATTAAAGACATAACGTCTTGACAATAAACACAATACTTTTAAATATAGAAAGCTTGGTTGCAAAAGAGATAAAATCCCTTGACCATTCCGATGAAATCAAGTTTTTGTTATTCTCAAATACAGCTTTCAAATATAGCAGGACTAATTTTATTTTTGCCAGTTTTTCACATTTTGATGAAAATTCTAAGTTTTCTTTAGTGAATAAACATCAAATTTGATGAACATGTATATAAATAACCCTTTCTCCATTATTATCAATATTTTTACTACTTGTAGTAGTAGTAGCAGAAGTAGTATTTTTATTATCATTTTTATTATCATCGTCATCATCACCACCACCATCATCACCATTATTATTCCTATTATCTTTACTATCATTATTATTATTATTATTATTATTATTATTATTATTATTATTATTATTACCATCATCATCATCAATTATTATCATTATCAGTATTACTAATACTATTACTCTTATCATTATTATCATCATCATCATCATCATCATCATTATCATTATCATTATCATTATCATCATCAGTATTACTATTACTATCACTCTTATCATTATTATTTTCATCATTATTATTATTATTATTATTATAAATATTATTTCCACCATTGCAGAAGATCATTATTATTACTATTATTGATATTATCATTGTTTTATCACAATTATTTAATTATCATTACTTACGTTATCATGTGTTGCTTTATCGTTGTCTATAGCGATCGTTAACATGTCGTGGGTGAATTTGTCTTTCATGTACTCTGGGTTCTGTTATAAATAGTTATAAAACACACGCCAAGAGGTGAAAATCACGACATAAATAAATAAAAATCACTAAAATAGGCAAATCGGTCAATTTTTCTTTTGTTATTTAGTGGCACTGTAAGATGTGTCATAATTGAGAAAACAACTATGCAGACAGTTCTACAGAATTTGTATTCTTTCAACTGGTGTTTACATGTACACATTTTCCTACTGATTATTGCCTATTTTCATTGGTTAAATTCTCACATCAAAATAATATATGGCAACACAACTAAATGAAACATAATTTCCCCTTATTCTGATTGGATAGTCTTTCGCTGTAAGATAACGAGAGAAAAATAAACTCGCAAAGCCATAGTTGTAAGCACCTCCTACCTAAAGTTGAGATCCCTTTACAAATTAAAATGGCTTCTCATGTCTAGAACGAAAAAACGGGTGTAGACCCGAACAGAAGTAATGCCGTTCTAGACTCGCCCTTTACCAATATTGTCACGGTAAAAAAAGAGGACACGATTTTATATTGTCAAGATAGTCAGAATGACTACAATCAGAATTTAAAAATAGATAAAGTTCCAAAATAGTATTCTCTACCCGCAAACTTTACAATAATTCCTCTCTTTTTTTTTTTCGTTTTCTATTGCAAGTTGTCCATCTCATTGAGATTTTTCCGAAATAACCTTAAATAGAAGACGACATCATCGTTTCTTTTTCCAAGGGACAAGATTTTTCAAAGAGTTTACATTTCTTATTATTATCATTTGATTATTTTAATTGTTGGTAATATTTTCCTTTCTTGAAAATTCGCGTTGCAACACTGTTATTGACACAATATATTTTTTCCGCAGGGTTTCAATTTGCGAAGTAATTTTTTTTTTTTAGCAAGAGACATATATTTAGTAAAATGAATTAAAAAATAAAAAATAAAACAAGTGGTTCCCCCTCTCATTGTCCGTCTCCAAGGCTTATCATATGTTTCGTATGTTATTTTGATGAAATATTTAAAACTTACAATGTTCACTTACAGTGTAAACGGTGTGGATTTCGGGAAATATGTTCTCTGTTTCGCTTCTGACCTCGAGGGAGCCTTTGGGTGCCAAAATCCTCAACATCCTGGGAACTTTTCTGGGGTGAAAATGAGAATGGGAAAAAAAATAACCTTTGAAATATTATTTTCAAATAGATATTTATGATATACAGTTAAAAAAAAAAAATAAAGGTACAGTCGGGTAAAACATAAGGTGCGAAATATATTCAAATAATGTGTGTAGGCCTATGTGGTACCAGATTAAAGCCAAAATATTTTCCTTTGACACGCTTTGTTTTGTATAATTTGCTTTCTAAAACAAAAGTTATGCTAAATTTTGTGCGACGAGGAACAAATCGAAATTGCGCACTTCTATTATTCTGGAGCGCTAAATTCATGGCAATTATGCGAAATGGGATGGAGTGCGAAGATTGATTTTTCTTGATTTATAGAAAACTAGTCTTATCTCAAAAACTACAGCACCAAATGTGATGAAAAAAATGCAGAAGAAAGTCTGATTTTCCTGCTTTCTGAAAATACCACACAATACCAGGTTGTGATTAATCTTCATACTATAAAAAAAAAATTCCACTTGTACCATTTTTTAATTGACACAGAGTGTAGGTTATAGACAATAAGTTATAAGGTACTCCTTATATTGCGTTGTGGACTCTAAAAAGTTAGAACGTGCTGATTTCAGTCTTTGAAGTGCTAAAAAAGAGCCCTTTACATTTGTTTAGGCCTAAATACCTTTTACTTTCTAAATTGTGGGAGAGATTAAAAAAAACACTATATAAACAAAAAAATAGGTCCTCGAGATTCCGTAATGTAATATAACAACCTTTTCAATCTGCTTATCTTCTTCCTGGTGTCACTTTTTGAATCGATATTCTCCCATTTTAAAGGGAATCACAGTCACTTACAACAGTACTCAAATATCGTCTTTTGTAAAAACAAGGTGTGTAGGAAAAAAAAATATATATATATATATATATATGTATGTATGTATACCGAGTGAGTAAAAAAAATCTTTACACCTAGAAAAATGTCAATAAAAAGAAAATCTCAATTTATAAACCCAAATATTTTTCATATTCTGAAAGAGTAACTCCTCCTGCATCGTTTGGTACCATTTTTTGTATAGTATGTCTTTACGCTTGATGAACACGACGCATTGTTTGCGAACATGTCAATTCGAATTGTGCCAGAATGGGAGTAAAATTAAAACAACAAAAAGCTAGAAAAAAGGTACCTTTATCCTGATTAAAATAGCATAACTTTTTGACGAAAATGTCTTTCGCTTAATAACTTGACAGGGGTGTTGTTACACATATTGACTACATTTTTGATGAAAATTAGATTGACTCGTCAAGTAATGCACGAATGAGTACACATCAAAGAGTAAATTACACTGACAGACCTAAAATGCCTCATCTCTCTCTT
>CALNVZ010000674.1:24701682-24712501 GCA_940671915.1 Paracentrotus lividus
ACACATTCATAATTAAGTTCACTAATAATTATAATCTCAAGTTTTAGTTATAAATGGAGTTTCTTGTTTTAACATACTGGTTTTCTATTGTTTCTTGTAAGATTGTATCGTGTTTACGCAGGGGAGTATTCAATGCGTAAAAGACCAATGGATGGAGTTCATTACATTCAGCTTTATTTTTGAACCAAATAGAAAGACCAATGATCTTGTAGTAGTTGCTATGACTCTGATTATCGCTTAATCTTTAAGTTTTGTCTTGACTCCACCACAAACAGAGAAGTTGAAATTCAGAATAGGTTATATTTATCTATACTGAACTTGGTTCTTGTTTATAAATTATGTCTGCGAGGTATAATAAACAGTGTTCTGAACAGATACTTGCTAATGGTGAAAGCACTTTTCTATGTAAGAGGTGTTGAATCCAAATATGAATCGTAATTCAATTCATTCTGGAATTAGTAATTTTGATAAATAATCTTCACACAACATGGTAAACATTGATGTACAAATATTTATGTCTTCATTACTGCCCACCTCTTTGAAGACACACATTTCGATAAGCTGTTTTTTGACATGTGATCGAAAATGATTTTTGCATCACGGTTTGTATTATGTGTGCCAATAGCGCTCGTCCTGTCGTTACTATCATCCAATTGGTTGTAAGGATACGTCTTTACATCTCTCTTTATTGGGAACTATGCATTTTGCGCAGTTGTATGTATATATTGAGCTAGGAGTTCTATTAAAATAAGACACGCTATTTGTTGTATGTAACAAATCTGATATTTAATAAGCAAGTAAACATGGGAAGAAATGATAGCTTTCCTATTACAAAATACATCCAAATAGAGTAATGTAAAGCTAGAATGAATGCCTACTAACCTTAAATTATGCAATCTTCATGCCTATACACCATTAGTGTATATGTCAAATTGTCAGAGTTGGTTACATCACTATCTCGTCTTTCTTAGAATTTAAATAGTAGCATGCATTTGTATTATGTGATTATTGCATCAATAGGATCATGATATAATTAATGATCTGTCGCATTGGAGTTTCGTAATGTACTTAACGAGGTGTTTATAACATGTCTAATCTTTGCTGTTCGATTGAGTTTTGGGAACTGAAAGGGAGCTGCCACAATGTCGGACTCGAGTACGATTATGGGTATTATTACTAGACGATCCTGTGGGCGCATACTTACCCTAATGTTAAGTTGTCTCTTTAAGCATAAAACAAAACTCACTTTCTAAAAAAAATATAAAGATTTTTTGTTACGATCCTAAAAAAAAATCCCACAAATACTATTGGAAAAGAGCTCCAATATATTTCATTGCTCATATAATGAACTTAGGTTAAAAAGCTTTTCACTTCATTACCAGCCCACGGGTAACTACATCATTGTGTACAGTCCTTAAGTAATAGCCGAAGCGCGTACTATACTCGGCAATTTCACCTACTGGGGTTTGTTGCCTTTGTTTACTTACAATTTAAATTTTAAATTTTATAGAAAAAAGGAAAAAGAAGAAGATTACAATATATCACCACTATCGCACTTCACCGTTAGGAAATATATAACTTTCAATTCATTCAATTACCAATTTTATTCTCTCAGCACACTGAAAACATGATAGATTAAATAGAATAACTACAAAAGTTTAACATAAGTAGTACAAATATGAAATCACATTAATTATGGACTCAGAGTGGCCTTATTATCAGTATTCGACTTCTATAGAATAGGTTGAAATTATTATTCCACTTTATTATGTGAGAGCTTGTACCATATCCCACCAAATTTAACATTAATTTAATTAATTATATTAAGCTCAATTATTAATAATCTTAATATATTTGTTAATTACAATGTTAGTTTTATTTCAAATCAACAAAAATTGAACAAAGACATAAACAAGCTTATATACTATCTATACTAATGACGATAATATCATATCTACAATGCAATCCTTAACATAATATATGTCAAATCTTCTAGGCTCCTATTACCTTTTTGATTCTTGTGAAAAATAAGATAAATTTGAAATCTAGCACTCGTAGTTGCGGAATCATTTTACAAGAAAGCTTTTTGAAGGGTATGACTTTTGTCTCCTCTCACGTCGCCTGGTCTGACTAGGGAGGTAATTTTAAAGTGAGAACGAACTGACCAAAAACTCCATTGGACTCTGTGTTATAATATTTAGCTAGTCTAAAAACTATTAAACGCCTTTTTGAGATAACATCAGATATAGGCAGTGCCTAAAATAACATTTAATATTTATTTAGTATCAAGCGAGAAACTAAAATATTATTGAGGGAAAAGATTACTTGTTTTTAGAACAACTTGTTTAACATTATCCATTGGGGTATGAATGTATCGAGTAGTTGAGTTAGTGTGTGATCATTGTCAATTGGGTCTGTATTAATAAACTGCAACTGCTCAGGATGTTGCATTATGGGTTAGGAAATCAGGGCAGAAATTGAGTAGTTGAGTACTTGAGGTGGTGCTATACAAGGCTGCTAGTTCGTGCTGGCTTTTAAGTTATTAATATGGACAGATGGGACTTTTTTTTTAGTTGTTTAAGCTTTAGAACAATAAAAAACATTTAAGTAGGGATGGCCAAACAAAAGCAAAAAAAAAGCCTGCTAGAAACGGTTTTCCAACTTCACTGTAGGCCTATGGATGTAGTCACCGCATGCATTTACAAAATGCAACAATAACCCCATGCACTGCTACTCATTACACAGGCAGAGAAAACAGCAAAATTTTCAATAAAAAACAGCTTTCGAAATGTCTTTTGGCCAGTGGTAAATATCAATCATTTGTATTCCTAATTGGTCAGTTTCTTCCTTAAGAAAATACCTCAAGCAGAAGATCAAACTCTCCTGTTGGAAACAAATTTGATATAAAAACTACAGCGTTTTAAAGTGATGCTTCTGTGTGATGTGTGGTTATGACCTGGAATTACTGCATGATTGGAATATAAGGAGAAGTAATATCTATAACATTAAACTATTTTTTAACAAAAATGTATTGGGGTGAAAAACAAAGAACAATGTTTACCACTGGCCATTTAAGTTTAAAATTAGTGCCTACACTGTCTTAAACGCAGGGAGCCTTTTCCACCTCCCTGGTCTAACACTCAGCTCTTGAGGCCACACCACATGAAATAGCCATTGTCTAGGGTGTTCCTATTGAAACATGCCTATGGAGTATTTTTCGCACGGTGGTCATATATGGATCACATATGGTAACATACATTCAAACGCAATCAGTTTCTAGCTGCCATAAATTGTATCTTTGTATAATCTCCTCAATTGTGTTATATAATCTCATTTTTATGTTGATACACACATAGAAAATGTTTTGGTATGATTTGGGTTTAATTAAATCAAAGCCAAAAAGGGACCATAAACTTGAGCTTTTATTGTAATTTTCTGGCTTTGTCTGAACTTGTAAAAGTGTTCTAGGCAGCTCATTGGTTTAATCTGAGAGCCATCTTTGGGTCATATCTTTGAAAAACGGAAGCATTCATTGTGATAATTCAAGTACCAAATGTTTTTCTTTTAAAATGCTTCTATCATAATAAGGCCTAGCAAAAACAACTTTAAAATAACTTAACATTTTTTAATGGACATCCCTACTAAAATACCCAACGTTCAAACTCTGTTCCATTTGTCGTATATAACGCAAGACATCCCCAGCGAAAGGTTTTTTATTTTTCATATTTAAAGGGAAGGTCTGGACCCAAAATTAAGTTGCTTTTATAAAAAGCAAAAATTTTGAAAAACAGAATAAAAAATATTGAAGAAAATCGGAGCTAATAATAAGAAGTTATGAATAATCTTTACGATGCACAAAAAAATTGATCGCTAACACCAAATGGCGACAACTGGGTGATGTCACAGGGGCCACAACTTTCCATGCATTTTTCATATTGTTTTATGATAAAATTTCAGCTTTTATTTGTTAAGAAACTGTGTTCGCTCATAACTTCGGCCAAGATATATTGATGGCTTATGCTATTTTGCAATCTATACTTGATTTCAGCAATTAGGCAATTATTAATCGCCTCATTATATTAGACAATTCCTTAAAGGAGAATTGATTTGACCCCTTACAGATAGTTTTGCTTGGCTGTGGATTGCGCAGAAAAATCAAATAAGTACATTAAGTGGAAGATTTGGTAAAATCGATAAATGAATAAGTAAAAGTATGAGTAATTTTGAATGTTGAGATGATGTATGCAAAAACTTCTCAAAATGTCACCTTTTTTCCTATTCCAATAATATAAAACTTTTGTGGTCCATGATTACCGTGTGTCTCAAAAAAAACGTAACACTTTTTGAATGGTTGCCAAATTGAGATATATAATTTTATGAAAAAATGTCGATATGTATGGAGCTAAAGGACAACTTTCATATGATATGAAAATTGAAAAAAATCATGCTTCGATGAACAGTGTTCACTTAAGTTAGAGGTATGAAAATGCGGGCCTGCGGGCAGGGATTTTTTTTCCGCGCTTCCCATTTTGGACAGTGGTAATACTTTGTAGCTTACAAAATAAGTTTGGATATGGAGAATATTCATATCGATGGATTAAGAGTTAAAAAGGATGTTTATTGAATACCAGTCCTTTCTCTCTGTAATTTATCAATCCCAAACACACCCCTGCCACACACACACACACACACACACACCACACCAACTTCCACTCCATCTTATTGTATCATTGATCGCTGGTAGATGTGAACAGGATGGAACCGGAGAATGGGAAAATGTTAAATTGAAATACCGTATTCAAATCATAATCAAATAATTTGACATTATGCACCCCTCCCCCCCCGCCCCCCACAACTTTTCCCATGCCCCATCACCTACCCCTTGCCTTTTCCTTTAATCAGTTTTGCTCCGTAAGTTTTGGTGGATCTATCAATCACATTTTATTCAGGTTTTTATGAATTGACCCCAAACATTAATAAGCTAAGTACACAATTCATTATGCAATTGAAAAATACCAAGAGTAACCTTCTCTTCCATGTTTGACTTGTTATTCACCTGTTCCATGGAATGTGACATTGCATTGTTATTCTCTTCATTCATTGGCCTGAAACACTGAGTAGCAGTTGAATCAAAATGAGTGACTGTTTAATAATTTGATTATTAATGGAAAAAATCGATCCACCAAACTTTTTCCGAGAAGGGAAAAACTTGAAAAAAAAATAAAGCAAGGGAGTTAGGGTGAGGAGGATGGGGAAGAAGAGTTTGTGTGTGTGATGTTGTGTGTGTGTGTGTGTGTGTGTGTGTGTGTGGGAGAAGGGAGGAACAGTGGGTGGGAGGGGAGGACACAGTGGTTTGCGTAAATGTCAATTATGACTCTTGGAATCATTGTCAATTTAGGCCAATTCACATTCTTCCTTATCCGTTCACGATCTACCAATCAATGATACATAAGATGGGAGTGGAAGTTGTGTGTGTGGAGGGTGGGGGGTGTGGGCGGTGGTGTTTTCGGGATATGTGAATAACACAGATAAAAGGAATTGTATTCAAGGTGTTCAAAATATCCTTTTGATTCAAAATATCCTTTTGATCCATCGATCATGAATATCTCATATCGACCTTATTTTGTAAGCTACAAGTAATTTACCTGTCTAAAATTGGAAGGAAAAATCCTGCGCAGGCGCATTTTCATACCTCTAACTTACGTGAACACTGTTCATCGAAGCATGATTTTTTATTCAATTTTTTCATATCATATGAAAGGTTGGTCCTTTAGCTTTCCACACATATCGACATTTTTTCATAAAATTATATATGCTCAATTTGGCAACCATTTCAAAAGTGTTACGTTTTTTTTGAGACACACGGTATTATGTGTTTCATATATATTTACATGTCATCCCATACAAAGATTCTTTATTCTACCTTTAGAATTGAGAAAAGAGAGGATTTTAGTAAAATATGTATAATAGATATAGAAAAGATCTCCCTGCATTACATCACAAATCATGGTCATGTTGCCAATTGGAGGATCTCCATGTCATAAGTGATCTCAAAATAAAAAAAATCATATCTTTCTTATTCATTGTCTGATTTTTCTGAAACTTTTAACAATATGTTTTTCTGGGTTTGTCTCCATTCACTGAAGCCAAATTTCACTAAGGGGATAATTCCCCTTTAAACATAATTAATTCACAAGAGTTACCAAGTCATTTTGATTGTATAGATTCATTCTCTCATTTTCCAAGATACATGGTAAAGCAGGAGAAATCAGATGCAGTCACACCTCTAATAATTTGCAGTTCGCACTTTGCGCTTTCCCCCTTTTTTTTTCAAGAAAAGATGACTGCAAAAACCTGATTATTGCATGATCTCGATTATATATTAGGACACAGAAACCCCTACTTTTATTCAGGCCCGTAGTCAGGCCTCGACTAAACATACTCACCGATCGTGTAGTGTTCTGATTTTTTTGTTTAAGTGGGTATCCTCAAGATGTCATGATTAAGACCCACAGTTGTCACCGGATATGCTGGAGCGCTGAGAGACTGTGCGCCGCCCCCCCCCCCCCCCCCGAAAGGAGATTATTTGAGAATTAATTCTTTTATTTTGTATAGAATTCAGTCTTACCACTTTTGCTTAAGATCTGAATTTGCATCCAAAATCCGATTAAATGATCCATAGTAGGCTAATCAACTCTCGTAAGCAGTAGCTTGATATGAAAAAGATTATAAGGACTCTATCTTCCCTTTTAAAAAAAGGAACACCCGGCTTATCAAAGAAAAAAAACGCGATTTAAATATATTCCAGTTAAAAACAAAAAGCTAACTGCCATAAAAATCAAATATTTTTGGATGGTAATTATATTCGTTCAGTATTACTCAGCTCCTAATTATATAAATTTTGTCTCTGACGAAGATTCTACTAGGATCGAAAGCTCAGGCTCCTTTTGACTTAATTATATAAAATATGACAAGTCCTCTTTTTTCACAAGTCGTTCCTTAGAGTTTCCAAAACGTTCCCACGAACTGTTATATTGAGGAAACAAATCAACATGGCGATTTGTTTTACCTTTATCCTTTTATTGACCATATATACAGGGGTGGCCAAAAATATTGGAACACCAAGCATATTTAAATGATTTTAGTAATTTTCACTCAGTTGACCATTTAAATACCTTTAAAATGGTTGGAATGTCTCAGAATACCATCATTATTCTTTAAAAACTAAATAACAAAGCCATGCGTTGGGAACTCGCCCCCCAAGTCGCCCTTTTTTTTATGTTACACCACCAATTGAAAAATCTAAAAATCTTGCCTCTTTCAGGATCAAATTGTCATAACATAAAACCTTTTAAGCCTCTCCCTACAAAAGTATATATATTCTGAAAGGAAATTTCCTGAGAACGTCAAAAATGGCATTCATAACAACACAGGGTGAAGTAGTTACATCTTAAGTGGGGATTTTTAAATTATTTTTGAAGGGCCCCACATTTTTTAATTCAGTGCCTCTATTTTAGTCCCCCGTTCCAATGATCCTTAATATTTCAACATTATTTGAATTGCTCATGAAATTTCCTTTTAAAAAATATTATATTTACAAGGATTGTCTTCATTAAATGAAAAAATAGTCTTAACTTTCAATGGACATGGTCAATTTGGTCATCTCACCACTAAAGGTGGGGGGAGAATCCACCTCCTTATTTAGACCAGTATTTTCTATAAACTTAGCATGTATTTGAGGTCATAATAGAATAAAAAAGCCTGCTAAAGTTTAAATACTTTTACGCTAAATACTTTTTGAGCAATCGGCAATAATGTAATTGGCATTTTCTTTTTGCATTTGGACTACATGTTTAAAACACACAAGTCTATGGGGAAACCAAAAGCGCATAGCGCAACTATATTTAAGGGGGAGAGTTCACCCTGGAATTTTATTGGTCTTAAAAATTAAAGAAAAATAATAGAAAATAAAATATTAGTGAAAGTTGAAGAAAACGACGCAAAAAAATAGCGAAGTTATGAATATTTAAAGTTTTGATTGTGTGACGTCACGTGCGAGCAGCTCTCGCTATTGGTTGTGTATGTAAATTCCATAAATTTGTCTTTTGTTCATGGCTTTGATAAAGGAATGGGTCCATTTGATATAGTCATGTATATGAACATATGTTTGATGATATATCGCCCGCATAGGTTGGACATAATTAATTTCTTTTGAAAAAAAATGACATTTTATGGAATTTACACTAACATAAACACATAGGAGATCTGCTCGCAATGTGACGTCACAGAATCAAAACTTTGAATATTCATAACTTCATAAATTTATTTGGTCGATTTTCTCCAAACCTTCACTCCTATTTTTTTTTTTTTTTTTTCTTCATTTTTTAAGACCAATAAATTCAGGGTGAACTTTTCCTTTAATGCTGCGCATTACCAGATGGTCGAAACTAATATAAATTTGGTATCAACATATACGTAAGACCTATGCTAAAAGTCATGAAAGCTCGTGGCACACAAAAGATATCTTAAATTTTGATTTCGGCAAATGAACTAGGGCATTGATAATCCCATAGACTTTGTGTATGTTCAGGTGTTCTAATAATTTTGGCCACCACTGTATATATATATATATATATGATAATCCTTTAGGGGTTCCGTACATATACACAAAACAACTCAAGGTTTCATCTTTTTCAAGTCTATAATATCAACTAAACTAAAGGTTCATTATTTGCGCCAGACTGAACACACTGAATATAAATCACAGACACCATTTTATATCGTCCACTGGACCCCAACTGTACGGAAAACCCACCGCGATGGAATTTACTTACAATACTCCGTCACTGAGTTAGGCGCCTTCTCCAATCTAATGCTGCAGTCACACAGACACTTACGTTCTGTTTACGTCTCGATTGCGTCCAAAAATTATTTTCTTTTTCTGCAGATCCCCATGGATGCCTTCCGTCATAGTCAGCAGTGGAATTAGTGATAATTTCGTTTATCCGATAAAACAAAGAAATACATAAGAAATGATAATATAGAATATGAAAAAAGGATAAAACAACCATTACGTAACTAAACATCAAGTGTCTGTGTGACTGCAACATAAAGGTGTCAGTTTCCCGCGTCTTTTGTTCCAAAAACCGATTTATCGTCTTTTGAATAGAACCAAAATCTTAATACGGCTTAAACACGAATAAACATGTTAAAAGCTGAAAGCCGGATGTTTCCCCAGGAAGCCGCGGGAAACTGACACCTTTAGATTGGAGAAGGCGCCTTATACAAAGGAGATTTAAAGTATGGAGTGACAACGAAATGCAAATTAATTCAAGACGCTTCCAATTATTCTTAAAGAAATACAAAAGAATACACAAGTGCACTATAGCCTTTGGTGGCGACATGTGATGCCACCAGTTTCATAGGAAAACTGAAAAGTAATTTGTGTTGAAAATAAATTATTGGGAATATTTTATACTTTATTTGATCACAGAACATGAATATTAAACACATGACGGAATATCAAAGCCATATTATGTCCTAAAATTGGGCGAAATAGCTGTAAAATATGAAATACCTTCAGAATTCGACAATTTTTAAATCAACATTTTACACATTTCCAAAAATATCCACAGTTCAAAAAATTTAAGATTAGTTTGTTGGAATATTATTCATTTGCGATGTTACGTGTCACACATGTGGCCAGTCGAGTAATTTCAAGTCAATATTTAAAGAATTATTGCAACATTTATTTTTGCTTTCCCCCTGTGAAAGTGACCGATATGTCTGCTCATACTACCTACGCAGAGGCAGCGAAAAAGTAATTTTCATTACAAAAGCATATTTCGTTTTGTAACTGGCTAGTAGGTCAGTGTAGTTAGGCAGAAATCTTTTTGTAATCAATCTGCGAGAAAATTCCAATGAAACTCATGTCTGGCATATTTTATCCCTGCGGCATCACAGTCCCATCAAAAGAGTTATCTACGTTGTTTTCTCCATGTGTTTGAAGCTCCTTGGTTATACTAACACAAAATTATTCAAAAGAAGTCCAGCCTGGAATAGGCCATTTTCAAAGAATGCCCAAAATGTGCTGTAAAGTCTTTGTGAAGTGTTTAGATACAAATTTTCCATTCACTAGTGACAAAGAATTGTATCAAATTTGCATTTTAAGTTTAATATATATACATCATTTTCCCCGTATTCTCTAATAATAATAATAATAATTATAATTAACATTGGTATAGCTATGTTTTTGGCATTTGACTCTTTGTATTTATGTTTTTTATTTGATGACTTTATTTGAATTTAATGTGAAAAAATGAAAAGTAAAACAAAGAAACTGAACCAGAATCTAACTAAATCGTACAAATTATGTTGTGCTATTTCACAATGTAGAGAAAGAATTGAAGGACCTGAATCACACATGGGGAACTATCCAAAAATTGGCCCAGGACCGACAGAAGTGGAGGACATTCGTTGCTGCCCTACATGCCAATGGAGGCATAACGGGCAAGTATTTCACAATAGCAAAATCATATCGACTCTTTATATTACTGGCAAACAAAGCCCAAGGACAATATACAAACATGGAAAACGGCTTTTGTAATCATTGACATTGATAACGTATAATCAAAACTGCTCATTAATACATTAATTTAAAAGAAAATAAAGTTATACGTACTATTCTGCGAGTAATGACATCTTGGCGATTAGTATGTGCTTCTTTCTTTCTTCGTGGACGAAATGAATTTTCGTTTGATAAAATACGCGGAACTTGAATTCTTCCATCATCGCCGACTATAAACCTAGATTATGGTGA
>CALNVZ010000674.1:24712526-24733004 GCA_940671915.1 Paracentrotus lividus
CGTTTGTAACTGGCTAGTAGGTCAGTGTAGTTAGGCAGAATCTTTTTGTAATCAATCTGCGAGAAAATTCCAATGAAACTCATGTCTGGCATATTTTATCCCTGCGGCATCACAGTCCCATCAAAAGAGTTATCTACGTTTTTTCTCCATGTGTTTGAAGCTCCTTGGTTATACTAACACAAAATTATTCAAAAGAAGTCCAGCCTGGAATAGGCCATTTTCAAGAATGCCCAAAATGTGCTGTAAAGTCTTTGTGAAGTGTTTAGATACAAATTATTCCATTCACTAGTGACAAAGAATTGTATCAAATATTGCATTTTAAGTCTTAATATATATACATCATTTTCCCCGTATTCTCTAATTAATAATAATAATTATAATTAACATTGGTATAGCTATGTTTTTGGCATTTGACTCTTTGTATTTATGTTTTTTTTGATGACTTTATTTGAATTTAATGTGAAAAAATGAAAAGTAAAACAAAGAAACTGAACCAGAATCTAACTAAATCGTACAAATTATGTTGTGCTATTTCACAATGTAGAGAAAGAATTGAAGGACCTGAATCACACATGGGGAACTATCCAAAAATTGGCCCAGGACCGACAGAAGTGGAGGACTTCGTTGCTGCCCTACATTCCAATGGAGGCATAACGGGCAGTATTTCACAATAGCAAAATCATATCGACTCTTTATATTACTGGCAAACAAAGCCCAAGGACAATATACAACATGGAAAACGGCTTTTGTAATCATTGACATTGATAACGTATAATCAAAACTGCTCATTATACATTAATTTAAAAGAAAATAAAGTTATACGTACTATTCTGCGAGTAATGACATCTTGGCGATTAGTATGTGCTTCTTTCTTTCTTCGTGGACGAAATGAATTTTCCGTTTGAATACCTTGCTTGGTGGCCGACATGATCCAATTTTAACGTCATGCTGTAGTAAGCAGGAGCAGCTTACTAGGGCAAATCCATTTTTATTTTCTATTGTGACGTTGATTCTCCTCTGCTGGAGATTACCAGAGATGCCAACACTAGGCCTACGGAATAATTATAAAATTTGAAATTAGAACGCGAATAACGCAAATATTTGAAACAGCTGAAACAAATGTCTTGTTAACAAGAGAAAGAAAAATATTGATTTGAACGCATTCCAAAATTGAGCGACGGAGCAAAATGTTATTATTCATGCTTTCTCTACTGGGAGTCATTTGTCTTAGCTTTCTTAACTATTTCAGAGTTGCCAACCGTCCAACCGTTACGGAATAATTATAACATTAGAAATTAGAACGCAAATAACCCAAATAGTTAAAACAGCTGAAACAAATGTCTTGTTAACAACAGAAAGAAAACTATTGATTTGAACGCATTCCCAAATTTGAACGACGGAGTAAATGTTATCATTCATGCTTTCTCTAGTGAGAAGTCAATAATTTTAGCTGTTCTAACTATTTGCAGTGGCGTACCTAGCCTGATTAGACACAATACGTACGGGGGCGCACTATTATACACAAACAATAGTGCGCCCCCGTAAGTATTGTGTCTAATCAGGCTAGGTACGCCACTGATTTGGGTTATTTGCGTTCTAATTTCTAATGTTATAATTATTCCGTAACGGTTGGCATCTATGCTATTTGCGTTATTCGCGTTCTAATTTCTAATGTTATCATTATTCCGTAGTGTTGGCATCTCTGGATTACTAGGGGCGTATCTTTTTTTATTATTTCTATTTATTTATTTATTCATTTTTTTAGTTATGATGGTATCTCACTTGCCACGAGACGGGGGAGCATTTCATGAAAGGACTTGTCGGACGTTTTATCCGACAAACTGTTATAAGCTACTGAAATGCTTGCATCTGATTGGCTGAAAGCAAATTTGTCGGATAAAATGTCCGACAAGTCCTCTGATGAAATGCCCCCCTGGTCTGAGACGAGTTTGGGACTATTTTAGGAGTGGTTTGAGAAGGGTTTTAGATGGTTTCGAAACTAGTCATTAGTTGTTATTGTTGTTGTCATATACGGCAGGTATGGGGCAAGTTTTTGGGATGTCAAGAACATGCAACCTTTTGCATAAAATCATAATAACATAGTCAAACGGTCTATTGTTCATAAACGTAAACTATTGAGAGAGAAATCTTCGGACCGGTTCGTTAATGGTGGTATCTCTGGGAGTTTCTGGGTGGTATCTCATGGTGGTATGTCACTTCGCGGAGACGAATTTGAAACGGACTTGGGACTACTTTGAAACGAATTTGAGGTTTTACGTCTCTAAGACAAGTTTCAAAACCGTCTCAAAACTGTCTCAGAACCGTTTCAAAGTAGTCCCAAACCCGTCCCAAACCCGTCTCCGCGAAGTGAGATACCACCGTAACTTCGCGGAGACGTCTCTCCGACTCGGACACTAAGAGACGTCTTCGATATTTTTTTGCGTCGTGGAGATGTCTCGAAGATTTCTCTGAAACGTCTCCGTGACGGAAAGAATTTGAAGATTTAAGCATGTTCGATTTTCCCCCTACTCATATGAGACGTCTTCGTCATGATTCATTGCTAATATAATGAGGTTTCAGAGACGCCGCGACGCGTTGCGGATCGAAACTTCTCAAAGACGTCTCAGAGACGTGTCCTTAGAAGCCAACATCGTCATGAAGCATTCTCCTGCACGCCATCATTATCATCAGCTCCAACAGGCTCAAACACCACGCCAGTAATTAGGTACGAGTATATTTTTATAAAACCGCTATTTCAAAGTGAAAATGCGTTTTTGTTAGCATCAACACGAGTCTTGAACTAATCTAACTGTCCCGTTTCTTAACCCGGAATGCAAAATTCTGACTGCGATAAGGGTAATCGTATTACAAAAATAGGTAAATGCGTAACAAAATGTTTTATTGTATTTATTATAATTATTATTTGAATCGTCTATTTTTAACAGCATGGACGATGAAAATCATTTCAATTACCATAAAAGAGTCAAAATTAAAGTGATTCTTGATTTAGTGTCTCATTCAAAATGTGGTTAGCTTGAAAATATGAAATCATTAAGACTTCTTCTTCTTTCGTTAGGTTTTATGGCAATCAGTCATACTTGACTATTATCGCCAGTGACATTTCTCTCTAATACTAATATTTCTTTATTTTTATATTTATATATTTGAAAATTATTCCAGTGTGATCTGCATTAATGCGAACCCAGAAAAAAAATATTAAACAGATAATACTTATTCTCTTTCTGCTAAATTGACAATGAAAACAATCTGATAAACAACCTCTATCTTCAGCTCAGTTCCACCAGCACTTGCCCTGCCCTTTCTCGATGCAATCTTACCGGGTCAGCACGGTACGTTGCGCCGGTACGTTGCAAGGAGATTGTAGCCTCAAAAGACAAATTCTGCTAGCAATATTCAGTTGCGATAAAATCTGATAAAATACCTTTTAAATATGCATCCAAACTTCAACAAAAATATATATAATGAATGATTGTCGGTTACAAAAGTCATTTGGCCCTTATAGATCATTAACAACCCTTTTCATTGCTTATTGTCATTACTTTGTATGATTTTTTTTTTTCTAATCAATATAATTTTTCATATCCTTTCTACGCCTTCCTGAAATACAGTTCGTGTTTTGTTATGTATTGTATGAATATTTATGTGGGTGTTTTATATTGTCCGAAGAGGGCGGTTTAACTCAGAGGACTTGATGTCCATTTGACTCGAGAGGAGACTGAATGATAAGGAGCAAACTGGTCAAGAACCCCTGGGATGAATAATTGCATTCATAACACGTTAAGTGCAAGTGGGACTATGAATGGCAGATTTTGCACCTTGGTTTATTGGTATTTTTCCTATTTTTTTTTCTTTTTACAATAGATATTGAATATAAATTTGAGCCCTGTTATATTTGTAATTGATTTATATCTGTCAAAAAATAGGTTTCTAAAAAAAAAATATTTTACTCTCATGGAAAAAGAAAATACCCTTGATACTTTCCCTGGCGAAAAATTCATCGGGATCTTGTTGTGAAAACAGATTTAAGATATATATATTTATCATATTTAACTCCAGAAGAGAGAAATTAAATAAAAAATAGCAAGAATATTGAAAGGAACATCCGAGCACCTTCTTATTGAAAACTGGCAAGTAAAAAATAAATATATATTTCATTAAGGAAAAATTAAGTTAACTTTCTGAAAGTCTTTACATTAAATCTCGCCATAGTTTCCAATAATTTTGTTGTTCGTGTGCAAAATTCTAGCCACTTTGGAATGAAAAATAACGGTTGTCATAAGATATACTGAAGATATCAAATATTCCAATAACTTGTATGAAATGAAAAGTTAGATGATTATTTTAATTTCCTTATACTGTTAAATATTATTTTCCGTTTGGACTACGTAAGTCTTTGTCAATGTTGGAAGCCACTCATTATTACAAACATTGCTTTTTAGTGGATCCCTCCGTTCTGTATCCCTTCACATTTCTAAGATGAAAAAAAAAATGAAAACGAGTTCGAGAATATGTGACCCCGACGATACAGAAATGACACAGAACAAAGTCTTTTTAATTACACGCCATTTTTATTACCCAATTAGAATACGATAAGGATAATAACTTAAGAGCTTACAGATTTTTTTTTTTTAATGAGATAAGAAAAATGTCTCCATATTATCATTAGCACAATGAAATGCCAATTTATATAAAACTTTATAGAGCCTTTTAATTTAGAAGGGCAAAATCATCGCCTTACAACAACAACAAAAAAAACAAAAAAATCCTTTCTGTGAATTACTCACATGTAGTTGGGTACGAATTCAATTAGGTTTGCAGTTTAAAATGAAAAAAAAAAATATTTGCTTGTTTAAGATTGTTCTTCTTCATCTTTTTTTTTTTTTTTGGTAATCTTAAATGGAATTCATATTCGCAAATTGCTTTTCGATGCTTGATCGAATTAACAGTTGATTCTTTAAAACATTACAATCATTGCAGATGAGTATGTAGATAACTAAATCGAAATATTGTTAATGATATTTTTTTATGAAACCCATAAAATTGTAAACCTATGTCGTCACTTTTTTTTACATTAAAAAGAAATGTAGAATAAGCTAATTAAATAAAATACAAAGAAATACATATGCGCGAAAGAATATTGAACAAAAACATAGAAAAACTAAAGAAATAAACCATAAACCATCATTAAAATCCCGCAGTAATTCCAAATAACAAATATAAAACGTCCTAGATATAAAAATGATATATGTATTTGAATAAAATACGATATAATTAATAGTTAATACTTAATAATTAGTTAAAATGGTAGAGACTGCACTACCATTTACACGTTAATTGTGTTACGAAAGTAATGGTCTTTACCAGCTATAAACTAAAGACTTATTAACGCTGATTAATAATCTTATTACCGTCAAACCAATAACATTTTGCTGCATCCAGGGTTTGTAAAAATGTTTATTGTAACGCCGGTTCCGTGAGAAACCCCGTACAGTGCCATCATCCTTTGACAATCATTCCGGTTACTTCACCTGTAGCACGAAGCTGTTAGAATAAAAGAAAAATAATGGATTTAAGAAAAGGTTTGAAGTTTGTTTTTTATAATGGTATGATACTCTCAGTCAAAATTTTAGAAGTAGCCCTACTTTTGATATATCAATAATGATTTTCCTCCAGAAATCGTCAAATGGACATTAGGCCCGTATTCACAAAGTTGTCCTATAAAGTTATGCCTAGCTTAAATCTTTGGTTTTACTATGAGTTACGAAATGAAAACTTTGCTATGTTCCTAAAGGCCCGGTCCCACTGGCGGGAGGATTAATTGCGCATGAGTTGCGTATAAAAATTTCGTTCATCCGCAACAAAAAACAAAAACAAAACAAACAATCCGCAATTCATACGCAAATCATCCTAAAAAGCCAGTGGGACCGCGCCTTTATGCTACAGTCACCCAGATACTTATGTTTAGTTACGTATTTGTTGCTTTATCCTTCTTTAATCTTCTGTTCTATCATTTCTTATGTATTTCTTTATTTTATTGGATGAACGGAATTATCACTATTTCCACTGCTGACTATGATGGGAAGGCATCCGTGGGGATCCGCAAAAAAGAAAATCAATTTTGGACGCAACCGGACGTAACTCAACGTAAGTGTCTGTGTGACTGTAGCATTACATGTTTACTGCGTTCTGGAATCGTATTCTAATGGTTACGAACACTTTTGTACTTATCATATCCAGGCACCTTTTAAGAGTTTAGTACGAAAAATCATGATAAATCGAAAATCTATTGTTCCGGATTGTGTCACATTTTGATGTTAAACCGCGGATTTAAGCTTGGCTTAAAGTTAAGACTCCTTTGTGAATACGGACCTTAATCTTTAGAGATGCGCTTTAAAAGTTATACAACGAAAATTTTGATAAAAGCATAGATGTAGGGCTAAACAAATGTTCCCTTTGCATTTTTTTTTTTTTCTTTTTTTTTTTCGAAATCAGATTCAAACCTCATTTTCTGCCCCCTGATCCAACTAGCGATAACCGAGACCAAAAAATGTGAAGAGTCAAAATTTTAACTCTTCATCCGTGTAAAAAAAAAAAAATTATTTCAGGCTCAAATTGACCCACACAGCAGATTCAATCCATTATATTATATACAGTCTTTAGTTAAAAATGATACAATCGGCGAAAAATAAATTAGGTATGAACTCTTTTCAAATGTTTTGTGTTTATGATATCAAATTATGGGAAATGTATTTTTCTTGCTGATACAAATTATTTGAAATAATTTGCTTTTGTAGAACAAAAGTTAATTTTTTTTAATGTCAATTTTGTGCGACGACGAGAGAATCAAATTTACACAAACCCATAGTTCTTCCAAGTTCATTTTGGCGGCTTATGTCCGAAACCAACTTAAATGCATGGGACAGCATGAGCAAAATTATTTTTTTATTAGATTGTATAAAACTAATGATATCTCAAGATCTACACCACTAAATGAAATGAAAAACAAATTAAACCAGAAAGCCTATTTTCCTGCATGGAAATATGAAGCATTACCAGGTTGTGACTAATCTTTATACTAAATTCAAAAGAAAATGTTTCCCAATTAAAATTTTATTTCATACATACTTTACATTGCGTGTCAGATAAAAGTAAACCCAACTTTGAGAGCCTCGTATTAAAATTGTATTACTTAATTATATCACATCAAAGAGTGACCCATATTCTATCAAGTGATACCAAAATCATACCTCGAATGTCAAGGATGACTGACCACTCGAGTTCTAAAAAAAGTTAGTCAAAAACAAAATGTTCCAAGTTTATCAGAAGCAATCCTGGCATCTTCTCATTCATTCTTTGTGTGAGGTCAGCCTACCTAAGTCCATACATAAGGGACAATGGATTTATTGGTCTATTGACAAATGATTGAAATGCAAGGGGCTGCTTCTCCTCAAACATGGAACATTTGAATTTTGACGCTTGTTTTTAAAGCCCAAGTCCTCGGCCATCCATCACAACACATTTATAAGTTTGGTATCATTGAATATAAAAAGCGTTACTCTTTATTATGAAATAAATATCAAGTATACATAAGCTATGAAAATTTAATATGAGGCTCTCAAGTTGGGTTTACTTTTTTTTCGGACGCACTGGATATACTTACCACATTTAGAACTTCTTTGGTCTTCTGCTTCAAGCACCCCTGATATCCTCTTGTCAAGTCACGAGTTTTCCAGTGCAAATAGGGACGCGTTAGAGTTTCGAGTTATTCGGGTAGTCGCCTGGATAGACAAAGAGACCAGTGGATAACACAAAGACTTACGATTGATAACAAGTTCGAGTGATTCTGTTTTGGTAGCCCCATCGTGGACAGGATGCTCCAAAGTTGGATGATTTTAATCCTAACCTAGCCCTAAACCTACCTCTAATCATATACAAAACCTAATCCATGACTGCTACCTGGTTTTTAGCTACCAAGAAAAAAATCAATCGATATTTTATCAATCGTAAGTCTTTGTGTTACAGGGGGCACAAGTCGAAGGATTCCCGTGACTAACACGATTTTGATCATTAGTTGTTTTCACATTCAGTCAACGCAAACCTCACTTTTAATTTACAAAATCGGACAGCGCTCACTTAAGCCGGGATTATATTCAATGTATTTGGAGAGTTTTAATCAATAACAAATGAAAGCTGAGTCTTTAACGTTATATAAAAACCCCACCCCCAAGAACTATAAAAAAAATTCACAATCACACATATACAACCAAGTTAAAGGGAAATGACGAAAAACTTAAATAAATATCTGAATAAATAAGAGCTAGTGAATAAATACCTCTGACTGAGTTGCCAAATAAAACCAAAATCAACAAACATAATAAGACTTTGGCAAAAGGCAATTAGGGTTTTAAAAAGCATGCGCCTGGCAAAAAGTAAAGTGATGCTTTGTAAGACCTTGATTTCTAAAACTTAAAATCCAAAGATAGAAAGAGGTTTGACGTAATACACACATTTCAACCTAACAGCAATTACGAACAAACCAGATATAATGTGTAATCTTATATTTAGCTCTTGATCATTTTTTGCACTGTCGTCTGGAGCCCCCACCAAACGAAAAAATCAGTCTCCACGAGCATGTACACAGTCAGATACTTCGGTGCGGTGTCCTGTTAATTTAAGTGAGAACTCAAATTAATAAAAGTAGCAATTGAATGAGGAAAAAAAGAAAAAGTAAAAACTAGATAATGAAGGAAGGTAGTGATAAGGACATAGACGTGTAACACATGAGAATTATAGAAGCAGAATAAGAACAAACGAATAAGGAAGTAGAGAATGAGAAGAAAACATTTACACTTACTAAAACCTAATTTCAAGAAGTATCATTATCCCTACAGGCTCAAATGCTGGAACAACAATACAGGTGAACTTAGATCATATCCTACTTTGTCAGTGATGAAAACTTTAGTTCAAAGTTTATCAACTGCATTTAAGCATGTACTATGCTATTGATCCCATACTCTGGTATAACCTTCGATAAGCCTATTCGGCTCTTGGTTATACCTTACATTGTTTTACAAATATATTATATGATGTGGTGCTCATCCGGCATCTCGCACAGAAATAAACGCAATTTTTAAATGTCGCATAAATTAGCATGAATAATTTTCTGGTAAATATTTCAAAATTCTGTGTAGAACTTTGGTGAACCTCATGTAGCTCTACCAGATGGAACAAAAAAAAATTAACATCGGTCAACAAATAAAGAAGAAGCATTTTTGTGAATTTTGAAAAATGCACATAAATTAGCATAGTTAATGAGTTTCAAAATTCTGTGTAGAAGTTTTGAATCCCCCATCTAGTGCTATCACATAAAGCAAACAGAATTGAAATCGGACAAGAAATGACGAAGAAGAAGCATTTTGAAATTGTGGACGGAAGAAAGACGACAGACGACGGACGACGGACGCCACGCCATGGCATAAGCTCATCTGGCTCTTCGAGCTGGATGAGCTAATAATGGAGAGTAAGAAGGATTGAAAAGAAAAGGGTAAATGAGAAAAAGAAGGGCAGAAGAAGAATAAGAAGACGAAGCAGAAGGAAGAAACATTATTACCTTCCAATTTGCAGTAAGTGGTGGACTGCCCGTCAGTGGGCATTTAGATGGATCTGTCTCTAGTTTGTAATCCTAAAATAAAGATTTAAAAAAAAAATACTGTTTTAATTTCAATATCAACAAAGTTAAAGTATGTTTTAAATCATCGATATAACAATGATGATGGATACATCGATACAATATATTCACCTAAGCGCTAATTATTCACGGCAGGCTAAAAATTTCCCCCGGATTAGCTAGGCTACCCTGATAAGGCGCATACAATTTCTTCCTACCGGTACCCATTTACCTCATTTGGGTTAGAGCGTGGCAAAATTGTAGATTATATGTCTTACCAATGGACGTTATCTATGTCACGTACCATTTTACCATCCCACTGTACTTCCATTTTGGTTCTCTATTTGGTTCTATACACTCTTTCCAAAAATGAAGCGTCAAAATAACCCATATCTGCTTACATTAGGTTCACTATTCCGGATATTTTCACTTTGTTCATTATTATCTGTAAATGTGATATGTAACATGAGAAATGGGAAAATAAATAAAAATGAAAATTAATTATTCGTCAGTTTATAACTTTTTGTTAATAAATTAATCATATCCAAGGTCATATAAAACAAAGGTTGGTGAACGCTGGTGTCTTGCATTTTAAGCTGGTTTATAATCTTGGTAGAGATTGAATGATATCAGCTATGCTGGTCTCTTTTGAAATACGCTAACGGTAAAACAAGCAAAGTGACAGTTACACACATTTTCCCACATTAATTCTTTGTTGAAAATTTGAATTTGGCCGTTACAGTAGATCTGTCGCCCTCTACTTTCATTGACATAATTTCCCTTAAAGTCCCAGACCGGACCGAGAAATGAAAACCAAAATTACATATGAAACGAAAGCTAATATTTCTTCATAATACAACAATTCCCAATTTAAGCATTTTTATCTTCCATCTAAAAAGTATTTCATTAAAAGGTGATCGAACCTCAACCAGGCCATCCCTCCCAAGTAGGGGAGACCGGGTATGGACGTTACAAAATTCACATTTTGGGCCAGATAATTCTAATGAAAGAACTCACGCACATCCATAATGGGATCATGTAGTTAGACCTATATATGTTGGCTAAAACTGAGCATATAAACTTGAAAACATGTAAACACTAATTAACTACAGTTCATTAGTGAGAACATTTTTTATGTACAACCTAGCACCATATACGGAGAGTAAGATTGTACACATACGGGGTCAATTGTTACAATATGTTAAACATACGGGAGTAAGTTGAACAATGGTGTAATCTCTGTTATACCATAACTTTAATTGTCAACTTTCCAGTTTCTTGACATCGTTAAAAAGTAGATTCTAATCAAGTAGAGTTCTAGAAAGACAAAAGTAATAAATTAGAAACATGAAAAATATTAACACCTGAAAATTGAGACAAAATGTAATTTTACATATGTAATGTAATTGGGGTAAGTTGTTACATCAATATGGGGTAGGTTGTTGTAACAACCCACCCCATGGGTGATTTTACACACAGAAACCAACTGTAGCACAGTCATTAGGCAGAATTACAGGGCATGGCTAGGGGGTATATTAGTGACATACATGTACTATATTTACAATACCAGACTATCATCATGTGCCTTCAGTTGTAAGAGCTATTACAAATTTCAATTTTTGTCAAAAATTTACTTTGAACTGTAAAAAATGGTTTTTGTTGATTTACTTTTTAATAAAACAACGGAGAAACCTCACGACCGGCAGTTCATCACAGCTATGTGTAGGCTGTATATAGATGCCAGTTAGCACATCCTCTCTTGTTCCATCTTAGCACACTGAGAACTGTAACAACTGACCCGTGTAACTTTCATACCCGGTCTCCCCTACTCGAAAAAGTACCCCTATTATAGTGGCGCGGCTGATGACGTCAAAAAAGTGTTAACGGAATGCTACATGCTAAATGCTGAATGAATTTGCCCTTTCATTTCATAACAATAGAATTCTAGCACACATGGGGTCTGTTGTTCTGACATAGCAATACAAACGTGTTTTCTAAAGGCGAAACCCAATCATGCCTGGCAGTAGCATTCCCTTAAACTTCTTTGACGTCATCAACCGCGCCATTAAAATAAGGGTAACTTTTCGAGTATTTGGGAGGGATGGCCTGGTTGAGGTTCGATCATCTTTTTATGAATACTGTTATGAAAATTTAATTTATTTTGGGGGTATTTATGTTATACGCCTACTTAGCTTTCAATCGATGTAAGGTTGTATTTACTCCGTCAACGGTCTTTAAAATATGCCTTCATGATGATAAATTAATTGGTTTTGCTAATCAAGGCTAACTTGTTGACTAGTAGATTACAGTAGCGGACGCTGCCTGATTTCATACAGTGAAAGTATCGGGCCCATGCGTAAACATAATAGAGCCACTCTTCTCCCCAGACAATTGGGCCCGAGAAATGTATTTAATTCGGATATCTTGGATCCGCGCCTGGATTGTGTCATTTCAATAAAATAAGTAAAGGCAAACAAGAGTAAATGTCCAATTGAAAAAAAAAGGTTTATTTACCACTGCTGGTACAGGATCGTTGACGATATCGATAGGAATGATCTTTCTCTTCGCTAGCCTCGCAGCATCGAGTCCAAACACCTTTAAAAGGGAATAAAAGACATAACGTCTTGACAATAAACACAATACGTTGAAATATAGAAAGCTTGGTTGCAAAAGTGGTAAAATCCCTTGACCATTGCGAGAAATAAAGTTTTTGTTATTCTCAAATATAGCTCTCAAATATAGCAGGACTAAATTTATTTTTGCCAGTTTTTCACATTATCATATGATGAAAATTCTAAGTTTTCTTTCGTGAATAAAGATCAAATTTGATGAAAATGTATAACCCCTTCTGCAAATGAGTCTCCATTATTATCAATATTATTACTACTTGCAGTAGTAGTAGCAGCAGTAGTATTTTTATTATCATTTTTATTATCATTATCATCACCACCACCATCATCATCACCATTATTATTCCTATTATCTATACTATTATTATAACTGTTATTATTATTTTATTATTATTATTATTATTATTATTATTATTATTACTATTACTATTACTATCATTACTATTACTATTACTATCATTATTATTATTATTATTATCATCATCATCATCATTATAACTATTATCATTATCAGTATTACTAATACCATCATTATTATTATTATCGTCATCATCATCATCACTATCATTATTATTATTATCAGTATCATTATTATCAGTATCACTATTACTATCACTCTTATCATTATTATTTTCATCATATTATTATTATTATTATAAATATTATTTCCACCATTGCAGAAGATCATTATTATTATTATTATTGCTATTATCATTGTTTTATCACAATTATCATTATCATTACTTACGTTATCATGTGTTGCTTTATCGTTGTCTATAGCGATCGTTAACATGTCGTGGGTGAATTTGTCTTTCATGTACTCTGGATTCTGTTATAAATAGTTATAAAACACACGCCAAGAGGTGAAAATCACGACATAAACAAATAAAAATCACTAAAATAGACAAATTATTCAATTTTTCTTCTGTTATTTAGTGGCACTGTAGATGTGTCATAATTGAAAAACAAAAAGAAACTATGCAGACAAACTCGTGTATATAATTATGTACATGTACACATTTTCTTACTGATTATTGCCTATTTTCAATGGTTAAATTCTCAATTCAAACATATGGCAACACAACTAAATGAAACATAATTGCCCTTAATCTGATTGGATAGTCTTTCGCTTTAAGATAACGAGAGAAAAATAAACTCGCAAAGCCATAGTTGTAAGCTATACTTCCTAACTAAAGTTGAGATCCCTTTACAAATTAAAATAGCTTCTCATGTCTAGAACGAAAAAACGGGTGTAGACCCGAACAGAAGTAATGCCGTTCTTGACTCGCCCTTTACCAATATTGTCACGGTAAAAAAAAGAGGACACGATTTTATATTGTCAGGATAGTCAGAATGACTACAATCAGCAATTGAAAATAGATAAAGTTCCAAAATAGAATTCTCTACTCTCCAACTTTCCAATCATATCCTTTAAAATAAAAACTTTGCAAGTAGGGCATTTCATGCACATTGTCTAAAATAACATTATATAGCAGACGAAATCATCGTTTATTTTTCCAGGGGACAAGATTTTTCAAGAGTTTAAATTTCTTATTATTATCATTTGATTATTTTAATGGTTGTAAAATTTTCCTTTCTTGAAAATTCGCGTCGCAACACTGTTATTGACACAAAATATGTTTTTTCCGCAGGGTTTCAATATATTTAGAAAAATGAATAAAAAAAAAAAAAAAAAAAAAAAAAAAAAAAAAAAAAAAACAAGTGGTTCGAACTTCCCCCTCTCATTGTCCGTCTCCAAGGCTTATCATATGTTTCGTATGTT
Organism: Paracentrotus lividus; assembly: GCA_940671915.1. Classification (NCBI taxonomy): domain Eukaryota; kingdom Metazoa; phylum Echinodermata; class Echinoidea; order Camarodonta; family Echinidae; genus Paracentrotus; species Paracentrotus lividus. Next base: position 24,726,628 of record CALNVZ010000674.1, read on the forward strand.
ATTTTGATGAAATATTTAAAACTTACAGTGTAAACGGTGTGGATTTCGGGAAATATGTTCTCTGTTTCGCTTCTGACCTCCAGGGAGCCTTTGGGTGCCAAAATCCTCAACGTCCTGGGAACTTTTCTGGGGTAAAATGAGAATGGGAAAATAATAACCTTTGAAATATTACTTTTAAATAGATATTTATGATATAAAGTCAAAAAATAAAGGTACAGTCGAGTAAAAAAATAGTTCAGGTGTGAAATATTTTCAAATAATGTGCGTAGGCCTATGTGTTACCAGATTAAAGCCAAAATATTTTCATGGTTAACACGCTTTGTTTTGTAGATGTTGCTTTGTAAAACAAAAGGTATGCTAAATTTTGTGCGACGAGGAACAAATCGAAATTGCGCACTTCTATTGTTCTGGAGCGCTGAATTCATGGGAAGTATGCGAAACCTACACAAAGGCATGGGACGTCGTGCGAAATTTGATTTTTCTTGATTGTAGCGAACTAGTCATATCTCAAAAACTACAGCACCAAATGTGATGGAAAAAATTGCAGAAGAAAGTCTGATTTTCCTGCTTTATGAAAATACCAAACAATACCAGGTTTTGATTAATCTTCATACTATAAAAAAATTCCACTTGTACCATTTTTTAATTGACACAGACTGTAGGTTATAGACAATAAGTTATAAGGTACTCCTTATATTGCGTTGTGGACTCTAAAAACTTAGAAAGTGCTGATTTCAGCCTTTGAAGTGCTAAAAAGAGCCCTTTACATTTGTTTAGGCCTAAATACCTTTTACTTTCTAAATTGTGGGAGAGATTTAAAAAAAAACTAAATAAAAAAAAAAAAAATAGGTCCTCGAGATTCCGTAATGTAATGTAACAACCTTTTCTATCTGCTTATCTTCTTCCTGTTGTCACTTTTTGAATCGATATTCTACCATTTTAAAGGGAATCACAGTCACTTACAACGGTACTCAAATATCGTCTTTTGTCAAAACAAGGTGTGTAGGAAAAAAAATATATATATATATATATATATATATATATATAATATATGATCATGTAGTATATCATATGTTAGTATGATATGTATACTAGCGGTTCTAGAGTCGAGTAAAAAAAAAAAAAATTTACGCACGCGATAGTAAAAATGTCAAATAAAAAGAAAATCAATTTATAAACCGCACATTTTTTCATATTCTGTAAAGAGTAACTCCTCCTGCATTGTTTGGTACCATTTTTTGTATAGTATGTCTTTACGCTTGGATGAACACGACGCATGTTAGACATGTCATTTCGAATTGTGCCAGAATGGGAGTAAAATAAAACAACAAAAGCTAGAAAAAGTGTACCTTTATCCTGATTAAAATAGCATAACTTTTTGACGAAAATGTTCTTCGCTTAATAACTTGACAAGGGGTGTTGTTAGCACATATTGACTACATTTTGGATGAAAATTAGATTGACTCGTCAAGTATTGCACGAATGAGTACACATCAAAGAGTAATTTACCAACTGACAGACCTAAAATGCTCTAATACTTTTGAAAAGTGATTATTTTGTCTTTGAGTGTGCTCACTAATGCTGACTTACAGATCTATCTTCATTTCATACAAATGTAGTCAATATGTGTAACAACAAAAGAACATTTTCTAGGACAACAGAGTGTGAACTGATTTGAGTTAGGTAATCATGTATCCGAGTGTCAAAATATTGATTTACACAAAGACATTTTCATTTTAAGAAGAGTCGCAACTTACGAACTTAAGTGTAGCACCTTTTTCATAGTATAGCCCTTTCAGCTCGGATCATCAAGTGGGTTCTGCAGTATTACTTCGTATTCCTTCTCCACCGCCTGTTTCAGCCAGAGAGTTGAACGACGTAATGTAGAAGCAAGGTGGATAGAGTAGCGCAATATTTGAGCTTTTGTAAAGAAAACATTGTACTTAAGGATATTATGCACTATATCAAAAACTGTTTACACTATATAAGATATTGCATTTTGTTTGTTTTTATTTCGGGGTTGTTCGTGTTATTCATTTTCAATTAAAACTCTTAATTTGCCATGTAATATTTGTGCTACATATAGATTTCAAAAAGATACATAATTATAGTTAGGACATGTTAACTCTTTGCCCGCGCACATAAATTTTAATCATAAAAAAGAAGACTTTTCTCTTTAATTATTAAAAATAGTATAACAATATTTGCTTAGTATGAATATTCGAGAAGTTATGCCGCATACCCGGTCCTAGCATTATCAGTGATTTTCAGATCTTTTGGCCCGCCATTACAGAGAAAATGAATTTTACGATTGTATTAGTTATTAGTACAATTGTGACTATAGTCGAACTTGGCAGGCAAATATTATCTGAAATTTACTGTTGACAAAAAGATTCACAATATAATCAATATAAATTATAACGGAAAGTGGTTATTAACACAAATCTATTTGTAATGCACAGTGAAGCCGATGTGCTTAAAGGTATCTCTTATTTGTGCAATTGGTCACACCGCTCGGGGGGGGGGGGGTCACTCACCACATGATGTGCTACGCATGCGTGTCCACCAAAAGCGTCGAAAAGGGTCTGTTTTCAGCCTTTCGGCGGCGTCGACGCTTTTCTTAAATAGGGGTGTTTTTTTTGTTTTGTTTTTTTTTTATCGCCATTTTCATAAAAATAGGGGTGTTTTCTTCGGAAATCGCTGTTTTTGGGGTCAAAATTTCACGGTGTTTACGCCATTTAGGGTATGTTTTCTCAGTCTGACGTCGAAAAGGGGTGCAAATTTGACTTCATGCATGAGACGTTAAGGGTCCATTTTCAGTCTGACGTCGAAAAGGGGGCAAATTTGGCTTCATGCTATGAGACGTTTAGGGTCCATTTTCAGGGTACGGGGGACACGCATGGGTAGCACTTTTTTGTTTGAGTGACCCCGAGGGACTCGAGGGCACACGTGACACTCCCGTGGATTTGCACATGCGCCGCATTAAAAATACTTATTTGATTGAGTGTGTATAACTATTATTATTAGCGTCGATGTGTGGTCAGTGGATAGAGGCGTGCTGCTCATACATACGTGAGGCTCGTTAGTCGTTCGCCGCGTCAATACAAATAGAGTTTAAAATTGGATTGCTGTTCTACCGCAGCCTGTAGGTTGTGTCTAGGCTTGTATATACTGTTTCGGAATTTAATAGAAGCAGATTTCACCTATTCAGGACTACGTCTTCGGGACAATAGAATTTGGACGCTTTTTTTCCTAACTAGTAAATGCAGGTCCAGCATCATCTTTATCATAGCTATTTTCGTTTCTAATCTAACATTTTAATATCTACCACAACACTTTCGATGTAATATTATAATGGAGGGCAGTATACAAATTCAGTATATTCTATTCCAGAGTATTCCTAAAAAAAAAGTTATCCGAAGTCAAAGTCAGTCATTTCAAAGGTACATGGTTTATTCTGGTGATTTGTTTACTAAAATATTAAGTAACTCATCAGATTTAATTTGAGACATTGCTAATTTCCAAATTGTCATCGGTCACAGAGTTAGGGTCCTTTGAAGGTGAAAGGTACAAAACCCACTTTTTCCAGTTTTTTGGTTTTAGTCCAGTAGAAATGTTTGGGACCCGGAAAAGTTTTTAAGTACAAGGTTTTTTTGTTGATTTATGTTCTAGATGGGTATATAAGAAAAATCAGCTTGGTTGCCAGCTTGGCAACCTTGGGCAACTTTTTTTATTTGCATAATTAGAATAATGACCTAATTAGCATATTTTGTGTATTGAATATGTCGCTAATTCACAATTCAAGAACCCCGAAAATATGGATGAAACAACTTTTTATAGGTATTTTAGGAAGAGAAATTCATTTATGACATTATTTTTATCTTTTAAGTAGTGCGTTTGTCTTTAAATGGCCTAATTAGCATAATCAGCTAATAGCCTATGCATTAATATTAGCCAATGGGATTAATTATCTTCTTTCTTTTTATCTAGAAAGCCTGAATATTGTGCAATACAACATTGTAATTTATTGAAGACATGTCATTATCTCATGAGATGATATATTTTGTAGATAAAATATAATTAGCATAATACGAACAATGGCCTAATTAGCATACTATCATTTGTAATATGGAATATGGGGTTAATCTTAATTAAAGAACCCTGGAAACGTGAATGAAACGACTTTTTAAGAGTATTGTACGACGAGGGATTCATGATATCAGTTTTATCGTTTAGGGAATGGTTTTGTCTTAAATGGCCTCATTAGCATAATGAACTAATATGCATACAAGCCTATGCTTTAATATTAGCCTATGGAATTAATATTCATTTTTTATTTAGAAAGCCTGAATATTGTGTAATACGACATTGCAAATCACTTTTTATTGAAGACATCCCATTAATTCATGAGATGATAATATGTTATGTGGAAATAATATAATTAGCATTAAAGAACAATTACCTAATTAGCATATCATTTGTAATATGGGATATGGGGCTAATCTTAATTAAATAATCTGGAAACATAAATAAAAAGTCTTTTTAATGCTACTCTACAACAAGGAATTCATTTATGACAATATTTTGATACATGGATAATATTAAATAAATAAAAATAAAAACTACCACAATTTTACCTTTTTGAATTTTTTTAAAGGACAAATCATGAAATAGGGTCCCAAATGTGGTCCAAAAGCCTATGAAATGGGGGTAATTTTACTACCTCCCTCTTCAAAATGTCAGACTCTGTAATAGGAGGTAATTTTAATGCAGATTCCCTTATAAAGGCTGTAATAGGGCAGGGGCCTCGGAGCAGGGGGGGGGGGCTTCAACCCCCACTTTTTTTTTTTAGCAAACATGTACAAAAATGCAAAAATGACTGTAAATTTGTGATTTCTGGCCTGTTCAGCCCCCCCCCTCCCCCTCCCCACTTTGGCTCAGCCTCTCCACTTTCAAAAACGCTCCGCAGCCCCTGTAGGGGGTAATATTGATATGGCGTCCGGTACCAAAATGGGTATCTACGTGTATGTGGGAGGGGGGGGTACAGATAGTATTATGCTGATTTAGTAGTTATTCTAATTATTGTAACTATATTATAGATAATTAAAAATGCAATATATTATCAGCATGATAATTAATTTAAGTGACGTACAATGTTGCATTGCACAGTGTTTAAGCGCTCTAGATATGAAATTGAATAACATAGGATTAAAACAATTATGCATACTAATTATCTCATTGTGAGGAATATGCTAATTAAATGCAAAAGCAAAAAGTAAAATCCTAATTGCATAAATAAAAAAAACTGTTGTAGAGTAGCATTAAAAAGCCTTTTATTTACGTTTCAGGGATTATTTAATTAAGAATAGTCCCATATCCCATAATTACAAATGATATGCTAATTAGGTCATTGTTCTTTTATGCTAATTATATTATTTCTACATAACATATCATCTCATGAACTTTTAATGTCTTCAATAAAAGTGACTTGCAATGTCGTATTACAAAAAATTCAGGCTTTCTAAATAAACAATGAACATTAATTCTATGCATATTACATGTAGCTCATTTTGCTAATTAGGCCATTTAAGACAAAACCATTACTCAAAAGATAAAACTGATATCATATATGAATCCCTTGTCGTAAAATACTCTTAAAAAGTCGTTTTCATTCACGTTTCCAGGGTTCTTTAATTAAGATTAACCCCATATTCCATATTACAATTGATATGCTAATTAGGCTATTGTTCGTATTATGCTAATTATATCATAATTATCTACAAAACAGATCATCTCATGAATTAATGGATGTCTTCAATAAAAGTGATTTTCAATGTTGTATTGCACAGTATTCAGGCTTTCCGGATAAGAAAAATTGAAATTAATCCCATAGGCTAATATTAATGCATAGGCTAATATGCATATTAGCTCATTATGCTAATTAGGCCATTTAAGACAAAAGCACTACTTAAAAGATAAAAATAATATCATTAATGAATCTCTCGTCGTCAAATACCCTTAAAAAGTCGCTTCATCCATATTTTCGGGGTTCTTGAATTACGATTAGCCACATATCCAATACACAAAATATGCTAATTAGGTCATTATTCTAATTATGCAAATAAAAAAAGTTGCCCAAGGTTGCCAAGCTGGCAACCATGCTAAATTTTCTTAAATACCCATATAAAACACGAATCAACCAAAAAACCTTGTACTTAAAGACTTTTCCGGGTCTTGTACATGGCCTATGGGACCATCTACTGGACTATTTGTAGGGTACCAAACAAATCTTTTGAAAGTAATTGATGTTATTGGGTCTTTTTCAACAAGTTTCAATGAAATTTATCTCCTTTGCCAAAGTGGATTTCTCATTGGCA
>CALNVZ010000674.1:24748606-24760402 GCA_940671915.1 Paracentrotus lividus
TGACACAATCCGGAACAATAGATTTTCGATTTATCATGATTTTTCGTACTAAACTCTTAAAAGGTGCCTGGATATGATAAGTACAAAAGTATTCGTAACCATTAGAATACGATTCCAGAACGCAGTAAACATGTAATGCTACAGTCACACAGACACTTACGTTGAGTAACGTCCGGTTGCGTCCAAAATTGATTTTCTTTTTTGCGGATCCCCACGGATGCCTTCCCATCATAGTCAGCCGTGGAAATAGTGATAATTCCGTTCATGCAATAAAACAAAGAAATACATAAGAAATGATAGAACAGAAGATTAAAGAAGGATAAAGCAACAAATACGTAACTAAACATAAAGTGTCTGGGTGACTGTAGCATAAAGGCGCGGTCCCACTGGCTTTTTAGGATGATTTGCGTATGAATTGCGGATTGTTTGTTTGTTTGTTTTTTTTTTCCTGCCTTCGGCCCTCATGAAGAGTACCATTATTAGATATAGGGGTATGCTAAGTCGTTTGATCGGCCCCAAAGAAGATTGATAAGCAAAAAAAAAACCATTTTATCCCTTTTTTAAATTTTTTTTGTAAAGGGACCTCTGGTCGCCAGCGGGGGGGGGGGGGGGGGGTTCGTCGAACCCCCAACCCCCCAGGTTAGGGCCTGTAACGTGTCTGGGTTACTTAGCATAAAGGCGCGGTCCCACTGGCTTTTAGATGCATTTGCGTATGATTTGCGGATTGTTTGTTTTGTTTTTTGTTTTTGTTGCGGATGAACGAATTTGTATACGCAATCATGCGCATTAATCTCCGCCAGTGGCGGCCTTTAGGAACATAGCAAAGTTTTCTTTTCGTAACTCATAGTAAAACAAAGATTTAAAAGCTAGGCATAATGCTACAGTCACACAGACACTTACGTATAGTTACTCCCGATGCGTCAAAAATTTATTTTCTTTTCTGCGATCCCCACTGATGCCTACCCGTCATAGTCAGCTGGAATATTGATAATTTCGTTTATCCAGTAAAACAAAGAAATACATAAGAAATGATATGAATTAGAAGTATGAAATAATGATTTGGACGGCAACCGACGTATCATACGTATGTCTGTGTGACTGTAGCATAACTTTATAGGACAACTTTGTGAATACGGGCCTATGTTCCATTTGACGATTTCTGGAGAATCATTATGATATATCAAAGTAGGGCTACTTCTAAAATTTGACTGAGGTACATACCATTATAAAAAACAACTTCAACCTTTTTCTTAAATCCAATATTTTTCTTTTATTCTAACAGCTTCGTGCTACAGGTGAGTAACCGAATGATGTCAAAGGATGATGGCACTGTACGCGTGGGTTCTCAGGAACCGCGTTACAATAAACATTTTTACAAACCCTGGATGCAGCAAAATGTTATTGGTTTGACGGTAATAAGATTATTAATCAGCGGTAATTAAGTCTTTAGTTTATAGCCGGTAAAGACCATTACTCTAGTAACACAATTAACGTGTAAATGGTAGTGCAGTCTCTACCATTTTAACTAACTAATTATTAACTATTAATTATATCGTGTATTATTCAAATACATTTATCATTTTTATATCTAGGACGTTTTATATTTTGAATTTGGAATTACTGCGGGATTTTAATGATGGTTATGGTTTATTTCTTTAGTTTTTCTATGTTTTTGTTCAATATTCTTTCGCGCATATGTATTTCTTTGTATTTTATTTAATTAGCTTAATCTACATTTCTTTTTAATGTAAAAAAAGTGACGACATAGGTATACCGTTTTATGGGTTTCATAAAAAACAATATTAACAATATTTCGATTTAGTTATCTACATACTCATCTTCTATGATTGTAATGTTTTAAATAATCAACTGTTAATTCGATCAAGCATCGGAAAGCAATTTGCAAATATGAATTCCAGTTAAGTTTGCAAAAAATAAATAAAAAAAAAATAATAATAAAAATGAAGAAGAACAATCTTAAACAAGCAAATAGAAGTTTTTTTTGTTTTTTTTTTCATTTTAAACTGCAAACCTAATTGAATTCGTACCCAACTACATGTGAGTAATTCTCAGAAACGATTTTTTTTTTTTTGTTTTGTTTTGTTGTTGTAAGGCGATGATTTTTGCCCTTTTAAATTTAAAGGCTCTATAAAGTTTTATATAAAATGGCATTTCATTGTGCTAATGATAATTTGGAGACATTTTTCTCATCTCATTAAAAAAAAAAATCTGTAAGTTCTTAAGTTACTATCCTCATCGCATACTAATTGGGTAATAAAAATGGTGTGTAATTAAAAAGAATTTGTTCTGTGTCATTTCTTCATCGTCGGGGTCACATATTCTCGAACTCGTTTTTATTTATTTTTTTTCATCTTAGAAATGCGAAGGGATACAGAACGGAGGGATCCACTCAAAAGCAATGTTTGTACTAATAAGTGACTTCCAACATTGACAGAGATTTACATAATTCAAGCGGAAAATTATATTTACCAGTACAAGGAAATTAAAATAATCATCTAACTTTTTATTTCATAAGTTATTGGAATATTTTTGATATCTTAAGTATATCACATGACAACCGTTATTTTTCATTCCAACGTGGCTACAGTTTTGCACAGCAAAACCATTTGAAACCATGGCGAGATTCAATGTAAAGACTTTTAAAAAGTGAACTTAATTTTTCCTTAATGAAATATATATTTATTTTTTCTTGACAGTATTCAATAAGTAGGTGCTCGGATATTCCTTTCAATATTCGTGCTATTTTTCATTTAATTTCTCTCTTCTGGAGTGAATTATGATAAATATATCTTAAATCTGTTCCACAACATACAAGATCCCGATGAACTTTTCGCCATAGGGAAAATATGAAGGGTATTTTCTTTTTTCCATGAGAATAAAATAATTTTTTTTAGAAACCTATTTTTTGACAGTTTTTTTGACAATAATTACAAATATAACAGGGCTCAAATTTCTATTCGATATCTATTGTAAAAAAAAATAATAATAAATAAAAAAATACCCAGGAAAAATACTAATAAACCAAGTTGCAAAATGTGCCATTCATATAGTACCACTTGCACTACGAGGTCAAACCTAACGTGTTATAAGTGCAATTATTCATCACAGGGGTGCTTGACCAGTTTGCTCCTTATTCAGTCTCCCCTAGAGTCAAATGGGCATCAAGTCCTCTGAGTTAAACCGCCCTCTTCGGACAATATAAAACATCCACATAAATATTCATACAATACATAACAGAACACGAAAAGTATTTCAGGAAGGCGTAGAAAGGATTTGAAAAATTATATTGATTAGAAGAAAAAAAATCATACAAAGTAATGACAATAAGGGTTGTTAATGATCTATAAGGGCTAAATGACTTTTGTAACCAACAATCTTTCATTATTTATATTTTTCTTTAAGCGTGGATGCATATTTTAAAGGTATTTTATCATATTTTATCGCAACTGAATATTGCTGGCAGAATTTGTCTTTTGAGGCTACAGTCTCCTTGCAACGTACCGCCGCAACGTACCGTGCTGACCCGGTAAGATTGCATCGAGAAAGGGCAGGGAAGTGCTGGTGGAACTGAGCTGAAGATAGAGGTTGTTTATCAGATTGTTTTCATTGTCAATTTAGCAGAAAGAGAATAAGTATTATCTCTTTAATATTTTTTCTGGGTTTGCATTAATGCAGATCACACTGGAATAATTTTCAAATATATAAATATAAAAATAAAGAAATATTAGTATCAGAGAGAAATGTCACTGGCGATAATAGTCAAGTATGACTGATTGCCATAAAACCTAACGAAAGAAGAAGAAGTCTTAATGATTTTATATTTTCAAGCTAACCAAATTTTAAATGAGACACAAAATCAAGAATCACTTTAATTTTGACTCTTCTATGGTAATTGAAATGATTTTCATCGTCCCTTCTGTTTAAAAAAAAGACGATGTAAATAATAATTATAATAAATACAACAAAACATTTTGTTACGCATTTACCTATTTTTGTAATACGATTACCCTTATCGCAGTCAGAATTTTGCATTCCGGGTTAAGAAACGGGACAGTTAGATTAGTTCAAGACTCGTGTTGATGCTATAAACAAAAACGCATTTTCACTTTGAAATAGCGGTTTTATAAAAATATACTCGTACCTAATTATTGGCGTGGTGTTTGAGCCTGTTGGAGCTGATGATAATGATGGCGTGCAGGAGAATGCTTCATGACGATGTTGGCTTCTGGTCTTTATGATCAATAATCCTGTTCGATCTGACTTCTTACACCAAGCCTATAGTATCACGCTGATGAGATCATAAACACGGCAGACATGCTCGCATAATATATATATATATATATACACACACATATATAAATAAATATATATATATAAGTGTAAGAGAATACACATACAACAGCCAATGGGCAACTCTTTTTTATTTAAATTGAGAAAGAAATGGGTGAAGAGAAAAATTCTCTTCACCCATTTCTTTCACAATATATATATATATATATATATATATACATATATTTACAATATTGTAAATATTTCTCCTGAGGAAGACGGAGGCAATACCGTCGAAAATTTGAGACAAATTGAATAAAAATTGGCGAAAATGCATTACAACATTTTGTTTTTTGTTTGATTTACATGCCAATACGTGAAACTCTATGATATATATATATATGTATATTTGAGGATCTAAAGAATACGATACCCAACTCCCCTAAACATTAACAACCCCATTGGCGGCAATCCGGGGAGGGGGGGTGACGGGGGGACGTGTCCCCCCTCAATTTTTTGTTGGGGGGATCGTCCCCCCCCCTCGATTTTTAAAACTTAACATATTTTTATGTAGTGATTAGCTTGTGAAGCTAATAAAGAGGTAAAATGTATGTCAAATACAATGCTAAAATGTTATTATAAGGCAAAATTTTCGGCTCGCGCTTCGCGCTCGCAAACATTTTCATTAGTTTCTGCATAATGTGCGAAGTATGCGAATTTTGAGTGCATTATTTTTTCACTTTCGGGTGTTTCCGTCCCCCCAGTCGTGACATGAAATCGCCGCGCTTGAACAACCCCCATCCGCCGTTGGCAAACTTTCAGATGAAAAACAATTTTTCTGAAACCTTTCACATTTACTGAAAGATTGGCATGAAACAAACAATTACCCAAGTTTATTACTGCAATATTTTGAGTTGCCATTTGTTCTTAGCCCAAAATGATTTAGTTGTTAGATCATCTATGTTAAACGTAGCTAAATATTTGTACTTTTTAGAGCCCCAAGAGCGCTGAAAGGTGGACCTATGCGCTACACAAGTAGCCACTGTTATTAATTAACCCAAATTTACAATTCAAATTTATACGCTGGTTACAAGTTAACCAAGTAGCTGCCTTGTGCGCCAAATTGATTAAAACAGATCGCTTGAACTGTCAAATACAGTTCACGATTTTACTAGACCATAAACATAATTACGGAACTGCATAATTTGGTAAAAAAATATGTATGCAAACCAAGTACATGTTTTCGTGGTGGATACTTAAAGGCCTATTAGGTAACAGTACATGTTATAAATATACTCACTAGTTAGTAGTTGAATGGGAAGTTCACCCTGGAATTGAATTAGTCAAAATAAACAAATACATGAATAAATAGAAATAAAAAGAAAGAAAAGAAAAACACGGATGAAGGTTCGAAGAAAATCGATCTAATGAAAGCAAAGTTATGAATTTCTGATTTTGCGAAATCACTTCCTAATCCTAGCTACTTAAGAATAGTTTCGTAAAATAAATGATTGTGTTTTCCCCATGATTCTTTATGAAGGAGTAGTTTTATTTCATAGAGCTATGCATATAAACGTAAAATGTTTGATATGCCCAATGCAAAGATCAGATAATTGACAGTGATTGATATTCTTTAAGAAAGAAAGAAAAAAGGAAAAGAGTTTATGGGGTAACCAGGCGGCGCGCAGAAGGCGCACGCCCTATACTCTGTAAAGGGGCTGTCCCACTGGAGGCGATCGTTGCCGCGACAACTGGCGATCTTGCTGTTGTGAGTGTGGTAGCAAGTTGTTATTGTAGCTTAGCTTAGATAGAGTCGTATGTAGGTTTATAATCAACTTTTTAAAGATGAACTCCTTATAATTATGAAACTATCAGGTTGTCGCCACAACGATCGCCGCCTGTGGGACAGGCCCTTAAAACACACGTTGAAAATTAAAAATACCGTATGCGAGGTACACTCTAAAATCTGAAGTGCTCTTTTTAGCACTTCAGAGCTGAAATCAGCACTTTTTAAGAGACTTGTATAGTGACTGCACTCAAAGTGCTGTTTTAGCACGTTCACGTGAGCTGAACTTTCAGCAGAAATGGGCAAAAATGGCGTGACTTCGTTGGGATTCGAACCTGGGTCCCCTGGATGAGAAGCGCTTACGAGCACGTTAGACCGATTCACATCTTACGATTGCTAGCAGATCATATTGTTTCATGCTGAACTTTCTTCAAAGTTGCCATAATTATCTAATATGCTTTCATAATTCAAGCACCCCCTGTTCAATTTCACCCCTGTTTATACTGGGGGGGGGGAGGGGGTCATTTTGACCCCCCCCCATATCTCGGCCGCGGAAAGTCAGATCGCCGCAAAATTTGCACGAATGTCGATGCGCATTTAAAGAGTACAGCTGATTTGTTTTGTTTTGTTTTATTTTAAATTCTAATTTCTAATTTATGCTAATTATGTAAATTAGATGCTTTTTAAAAATCTAAATCATTAATATTTCATTAATAAACATAGTTATGAAGCTCAATTTTTTCTAAAAGTTGCGGAGGAGCATAATCAATATCAAAATGATAAATTTGGAAATTTCATATTAATTATTTTGTATTCTATTGTTTTGTTAATTTCTTATGTATTAAATTGTTTTTGATTTCTTATGTATTTCTTTGTGTTTTTGGGGGGTCAAATTGACCCCTCCAGTTATGATAGTGTTAAACAAACTTAATATCGAATCGCCTCATCATCATCTCTATCCGTCTCTCTTTCTTTATCCGTTACTTTCCCCTCCGTCCCAATTGTCGGGAATTTCGGAAAGTCAAGAGATGCACAGTGCATCAAGTTGGAGAGAGATGGAGAGAGAGAGAGAGAGAGAGAGAGAGAGGGTGGTGAAGTGAGACGGGGTAGAGAGGAATACAGACGAGATAGAGATGGAGATTGAGAGGAGATAAAGAGGGACACAGGGAGATAGATAGAGATGGAAAAAAAGATAGAAAGGGAGGTGCAGAGAGAGAGAGAGAGAGACATAAATGCAGAAAGAGTAGGGGATGTATTTCTAAGACAAAAGGGGATAGAGAAGGAGGTAGAAAGTGAGATAGCGAGGGAGATAGAGAGGAGGAAAAAAGGGACACAGACAGGTAGAGCTAGACAAGGGATAGAATGGGAGGTAGAGAGACAGATAGACAGACATACAGATAGAGATGGAGGTGTAAGACAGAAAGGGAAATAGGGCGTGAGATAGACAGGAAGAAAGAAAGAGAGAGAGAGAGAGATAGAGAGGAGCAAGGAGAGAGATAGATAAGAAGTGCACTGTAGCACCGCAGAGAGAATAAGAGAAAGAGAAGCGAGGAATCGAGAAGAGAGGATCTCCCTCGCATACTCATTTTGCCTCGCTTGTCCGTTTGGCAGTACAGTCGTGTTGCACACACCAGAGCATCAATCGGCGGCAACCACTTGCTTTCTTAAATTCTTCTCATCACTTGTCCCTGGAATGGCTGTGCTTGAATCCCCGGGAATTCCGGAGGACCCAGCGATAAGGGAAGAAAGAGAAGGAGAGTAGGAGAGATAGAAGGAGAGAGGGAGCATGAAGTAGTAGGTTGTCATTTTACCAATCAACAACATAATCAGCAACGGACCTACAACCTCTCCATGTAGCTGGTAGTAAATGCCAAACGTTTACTCATGGTGTTAATGCCTGGCCAGTGGAGTCAATAGGCAACATTTCCAACAACAATTATTGGATCTTTTCCTGTGGACTTTACTTTTTCGGAGCTGATAAACCGTTTTTACCTTTTACTAACCTGTTTTGATTGACCGTCTCTTCGCTTTGTTTAATACTATTCACCTGTCTTCCCGCATTCAAACCTCCTCGTGATTTATATATTTATATTGACAAGATTTAGCTGCATGTGAATTGTCTCAATATCAAATTCTTTTAACTTCAAAAGGAGAACACCTGAAAGCATTTCCTTCGGTCTACATTGTAGAATCGATACGAAAAGACGTTGTCATTTTCCTATGAGATCGACAAGCATTACACCATTATATACGCGGGAAAATTCTTTCCGGAGAGCTCACGGTGATAAAATTAGTGTGCTATCGATTGGCATTTCTTTTTGTCGTCTTCCCTGAAACCTGGATGGTACATTATTCGATTTATAACTTACATTCTCACTTCATCTCTATTCGAGAAGAACATCACAACAACCTCTTTGTCATTAGAGTTCACGCTCAAGTACTCCAACTGCGTACCTTCAGTCTTATTTACAAGGTAAGTACCAGTGCTCCTAATTAAATTTACATTGTTGGAATTCAATCGCTCGCGACCAGAAAGACACGCAAGAAACGATACAAACACTAAACTTGAGTGCTATAGTTGTGGCATTTACAAGCTATAGCTAGCAAGTCTCTTCGATTCGTATTTAATGTAAGCATACACTGGTGGTAGAACGAGGGAAGAAAGAGGGGACCTTAATTCAAGGTGTGTAGCATATATTAGACGATAAGATAGCGACGTGTACAGATATACGCAACACACCCACACTTCACCCTCGACATGCACATGCTTTTCGGGCGTTGGTAATTGGAGTGACATTGAAGCGCGTTTTCCCGGCCTAGCTCTGTGACGAATGCGAGTGTGGTTATTAATTATAAAAGCAAGGGACTTCGATACTCTCGTAACGTTTCTCCTTTTTTTTAACCGATGTGCATATATTTGTTTAACCCATTTTGGATATAATTTTCTAGGAAATACACAAAATGGCAAACTTTGAATTCGTTTAATGGTTATGTTGGTTGGTATATTGCGATTGACAGATAATTCATTCCTTAAAAAAAAAAAAAAAAAAAAAATAAAAAAAAAAAAAAAAAAAAAAAAAATCGTTTTGTTTTGTAGATATAAGCGTCTCGCTATACGACAAAGAAAAGGTCCTCTTCTGCGGAGAAAAAAAGGGGGGGGGCAAGCCTTGTTCCAACATGGCTGCCCCCCAAAAAAAAAAAAAAAATGTTTCTTTCGCACACATTCACCGCTCTGAGAGTTACAAAAAAAAAAAGAAGGAAGAAAAAAGAAGCGTTAAAGTAAAAACATGCATAGCATTTTCCGAAACAATATAATGTAATCACATGTGTGTATGGCCCTACGCGTGTATACATAGAGATACATGAGGGGCAGGGCAGCCTTTTATTTTTAATATGTGCAACCGTCTTTAAGATTAAAAGATTTCACGATTATTAATATTTCAATTCAATGTGTATCTTTGTTATATTATCTGAAACACACATGATATGTACTTAAGGAAATGTAAACTACTAAGATGTCTGGCTGGAATCTGAAATACAATTTATAAGAAGAAGAAAATAAAGAAAGAATTATTTAACACAGTAAGCTTCAATAAACATGATAAAGTTGTAATCTTTCGGTATGGCCGGTGGGAGACGCAACGCAATGGAAAGAAAACTGAAGTTATAGCAGAATATTTCTAATTTGTTATTCCAACTAATATGCTATTCTCACTGAAATCTTTAAATATGTTATGTGATGAAAACTATATTCATAAAATGATGTTTAGATGTGGCTTTATATATACTTTAAACATGATATGACCATGGACGTATCAAAAGTGATACGTCCATGATGTGACGGAGATAGAAAACATTTGGAGGCTTCTTTCATGAACTCTGGCAGGAATAATTCCACTCTTTTATTCCCATGTTCCTACTCGGACTAAGATGTTTTCTTTCAAAGTTTCACCTCGTGATTCCTGAAGAAACATCAACTTGACATCAGCGACCTGCAGCATGTTCGCATTGCCGCACTTTTTAGCAATAAATATGTTAACCAGCCATGGGAGGATCTGTTAAGAAATATTTCTACTTTGGCTTCCAGTCATGTTGCGGGATCGTACCCCGTCGGTCTCATTATTTTTTTTCCTCCAAAGTTTAATGACATTTATCATTGGGAGTTACCAGATATTAAAAATCCCTCTTTATACATTATATTTTTGCTCATATACTTGAAAATTTGTCTAAGTTCCTACGGTGTATTGACCTAAAAATTTCTATTCCCCCTAGTTTTGAAAAAGCTCTAGTTTAAGAAGACCAATCTGAATGTCCGTATCCAAGGATATAATGTTTAATTAGTGAAGATATAAAGGGACCAATATCTTGTCTATAACCTCCCATTCTGACATTATGTTGATTTCAGAGGTTTTGAAAAGATATAATACTATTTACATACAAATATCTTCTTGAATTTGATTAAAAAAACAAAAATCGTAAGTTCACAATGCTATCTTATGTCTGAAAATTATGTTTGGTTGAACAAATTTTTCATTAACGCAAAGAAATGACGTCTCATCTTGATTTTTATTAAAGGAAATCATATGTTCACAATGATATCTTATACGTTTAAATTATATTGGATTGAACAATTTTCATTGACGCAAAGAAATGACGTCTCATCTTGATTTTTATTAAAGGAAATCATATGTTCACAATGCTATCTTATACGTGTAAATTATATTGGATTGAACAATTTTCATTGACGCAAAGAAATGACGTCTCATCTTGATTTTCATTTAAGAAAATCATAATTTATGTTCACAATGCTATCTTATACGTGTAAATTATATTGGATTGAACCATTTTTCATTGACGCATAGAAATGACGTCTCATCTTGATTTTTATTCAAGAAAATCATAATTTATGTTCACAATGCTATCTTATGTGTGTAAATCATTGGATTAAAGGATGAAACGATTAACCATGGCTAGTTATTTGGCGCAAGTTAATGCTGCAGTCACACAGACACTTACGTTTAGTTACGTTTTTGTTGTTTTATCCTTATTTCATCTTCCATTCTCTCATTTCTTATGGATTTATTTGTTTTATTGGATGAACGAAATTATCACTATTCCCACTGCTGACTATGACGGGAAGGCATCCGTGGGGATCCGCAGAAAAGAAAATGATTTTGGACGCAAACGGACGTAACTCAACGTTATGCTCCAGTCACACAGACACTTACGTATAGATACGTTTGTGTTGTTTTAATCGTATTTCATCTTCTATTCTATCTTTTCTTATGTATTTCTTTGTTTTACTGGATGAACGAAATTATCAATATTTCCAATGCTGACTATGACGGGTAGGCATCCGTGGGGATCCGCAGAAAAGAAAATAATTTTTGGACGCAACCGGACGCAACTCAACGTAAGTATCTTTGTGACTGTAGCATAAGTGTCTGTGTGACTGTAGCATTAGGTTGGCGCAATGCGGACGCGCCTGGAATATTGGAGGGTCTCGCAGGAGGTAGGGTGGTAGAGAGCGCCAAGTGATGACATAGAAGAGTGATGTATGCTGGGATGTGGGTATCATGTCAGTTTGTTTCAACCCGAGCAATGGCGTCCGACAACCCAGATTAAGATGATTTATATATCGTCACCAGTCAATAGTTCCCCATGGATTAGTTGTAAAGATGACACGAAAGAAGGAGTGTACAAGGAGAGAGATAGATGGA
>CALNVZ010000674.1:24783747-24801327 GCA_940671915.1 Paracentrotus lividus
TACTACTATATGATAATAATCATAAATCTCACAGCTTCTAAGACCCCTCTAATATTAACACGTAATGAAAAGCTTCCTCGGTATCTCGACGTCTGTAACTTCCATCTTCCATTTTCTTTGAGAGAGCAAGAAAAAAATTGTACTTGATATTAGGCTCTTGCAAAAGGCAAGTGTTAACTGCCTTTAAAATTGTACTGGCACTTACTGGACCGTACGGGATCGTAAGCGTTAATTGAAGTTCATGCACCTTAATGTGAACCACGCTCCATGGCGCCGCTGCTCCGTTTGCAAGATACGACCAAATGTACCAATGCGAACAGTCTCTTTTGAAGACCCTCGAGAATGCGTGCCCGGTATTCCCATTCCCAGGCCAGGCTTACCAGAGGATGGTTTATCCACACTCCCGCCGCCGCAGCACGAGGTGAACAGCTTCCATGGAGCATCGCTGGAACCCACCACCTAGTCACCCCTCAGGCTTGCTGTCACATTGTAGGAACGATTTAGCTCCCCCTGTATTTCCTCCATGATTGCCCAAATCCGATCTCGCCTCACCAGCGCTAGTCTAATGCCTGACTCGTAAAACGACGAATCGATTTTCCCAGCGAGCGCTTGCCAATCAACCGTGTGCCCTAGGAGCGCGCAGCAAAGCGCCCAAAGCCGTTACAACTCAGATTTTCTTTCAAGTAAGAGTTAGATCTTTGACGTTTTAATTGCGCTAGTTCATCTGTCCCCTCCTACTATTTCTCCGTGTTAGTGAACCCCGCCCCACATACAATATTCCATTTCAATGGTAACAGACAATGGTAGAGGAAAATAGGACATGTAGGAAGATAGTAAAAAATGGTTGTCTAATAAAAGTGAAACTACTGAGTAGTAATACAGTTCTTGTGCTAAAGAAGAGAATATATTAATTTATATTAAGATATTAATAACTAAAACTACTTAGAAGCTGTTATTGCAGGTCAATTCCGTCCAGCAAACAATTAAAGACATCACGTAGGCCTACACATCTCGATTTCATGTATGATTCCAGGTTTTGATTTCCAGATCTTGAGGACATTCCAGCACAGGGTTTGACATAATGACAAATGTAGAAGTGAACTAAAGGAATCTATGATTGATTGAGATGAACTAGGTGTGACCGTTGATACCTGTAGGAACTCCCATCACTATGCATACAGCATGTCCAGTTTTGGCAGAAGGCTTCACCATATGCTTACTCCCAGGGCATTATAGAACCTGATCTCCGCCATGTATATTCATTGAATAGTCACAACTTTAGGTGCTTTTGTGACGACGAGGTGGACTGTCATAACCACGTTGACACCGTTCTTCTAAAATGGTGCCGTGGAGTTCAGAGCAAGAGGGCTTGGCATGCGCTTTGTTTCCATCTTTCAACCTGACTTTAATCATGTTAATCATAATGAGATCAGATGAATATTATTTAAGAAAACTCAATTAGTATGCACCTATACATTGTCCTGCTTCTTGGTGGTTTCCCTATGTTTACAATACAAGGTTCGGCCGACTCTTGTCACGGATATTGCTTCCGATTCTTCGTTAAACTGTTGTCTTGCCCACTTCTTCTTATCATGTCCACATTATTTAGATGGAGTGTTTTTATCAATGCTGAACCTAATTTTTTGGTAATGTCTACTGATGAATTCTGCAAAGTCTTTGACGTTGTTCAAATAATCCAAATGTTGTATCCTGCCTCTGTGCAGGAAGTTTTAGCATGTGTCCCATTGTTATTGGCTCAGTTACTGATTACTAAGAAAACAATTAGAAAAGAAATTAACGTCTTATAATTTGGAACTAGCTCATCGACTTGATTTCTAACTAGGGACATCCACTTAGACCACTTCTACATACCTACACCATCTCACCCCCTCGATTTTTGATTTGTCTATTTGTTTAGGATTTTGACTGATTATCACGAGCATCGTTGATTGACTTTTTGTGGTACCCCTGGACAGAAATAAGATTATAACACCGTTTCAGATGGCCGAAAATACACGGGTTTGGGAATAGTCATGACTGCGAAGACTAAACTCTTTAACGAGGATTTTGCACAATGGGAGAGGCTCACTAGCATATCATTTAGTCCGATCTTTGCCAATGGCATTGCAACCACTCATCATATAAACTAGGTTATGAGCAAGACTGGAGGACGTGGAAGTCCCTCAATCGACTTCGCACGTGGATAGGTCGGAGCAAAATTAATATGCGCAAGAGGGGTTAATGAAAATGAGAATGTTAAACGCCACTGTAGTAGGCTAAAAACTTAGGAACATCTCTCTCAATGTCCAAATCTTAGGAGGCATTCTATCAAGGTCATGAAAGAATAAGACCATATTCATGGAAGCCTTGGTCACTAATTCCATTACCATTTGATATGAACTTTTTAATAAGGCTGTACGAAACAACTTTTCGCACACTGTTCACAGACCGTTCACAAGTTCGAAAATTGGTCAATGTTCGTTCCCAGATTGTTTTAAACTTCGCACGAAGCCCCTCTTTTGTAAGACGATGTTACGAACGTGGTAAGAAAATTGTAAGAAAGTAATCTCCATCTACGAATCTTTACACCCCAAAATCCGGAGACTCGTAAGAACGCATCATTCGTGTCAACATTTTGTGACCTGAAATTATGAATTAATGAATAAACATCGTCTGAGTGTATCCCCCTCGTTAGGTTGTGACCAGCCCTTAGCTTGTTATCCAAACTGAAGGAATGTTACATCTGCTGAGTGAAACCCGTCGAATCATGTTTGTAAGTTAATTAATTCGCAAGGGTGATCTCTGGAGCATCCCTCGGAATCTGGTTTAGTATTGGCGGGAAAAAGGGATGATAAGAAATTCACTTTGCCAGGCGCAGGGTGGCATCACCGTACCTCACAAGGGTTTGTTATCACGCACTGTGTTTACATCTACCTTAGATCAGAGGAAATGGAATGTGTATTTTCACTTCTTCTCTATTTTAATAAACAAGTTTTGCAAAGGTAATAAATTTTAGTGTTCGCTGCCTCAGCAACTTGTACTCGTTTGCGTTCACAAATACTGTTTTTTTAAAATGCTGATTTTCACTACAAAACACCATAACTTTATGTTTGATCAAGTGATGAGGATAATTGGTTATGTTTTATTTTTTCTTATCATTGGGTTTGTGTATCTTTGCGTGGTGCAGTTGGACCATATTGAAAACCTGGATAATATGTAAAAAAGATTCCCAGAATTTCGGGAATATCAAATAGGATTTCCATTAAAAAAATAATGGGTATGCTATGGTATTGTTTCGATTACGTGATGATGTAACTTGCTGACATTTTATTTTAGCTTATACAATCCCTTTGTAAAGGCCACTTTCTTTTTCGTTAAGAGGGATCGGATCGGGTTTAGACGGAAAGATTGGATTTCGAGTTAGGGTTAGGCGGGGCGTTACCACATTTGATACACGATAGCTAAAGCTGGAATTGGAAAGGGTACAGGATCACAGATTTCCGTCTGAGAATGAGAAAATAATTTCCATCAATGACCGTTAGTTCAGAGCAGTAGCGGACAAAGACCGTAGTCACACAATGAATTTACCGGGCCCATGCGTAAACATAATAGAGCCGCTTTTGTTCCCAGACAATTGGGCCCCCGAAATGCATTCAATTCGATTTTCTTGGATCCGCGCCTGTAGAGTGTTCCCTGTTCTGTAGGTAAAGCTGGGGTATTATGGGTAAAGCTTTGGGTAAAATGTTGGGAGATCGAAAGCAAATTCGTTCACTCTTTGCTCTCATTTCAAGACAAAATGAAAGGTTGTATCCTTAAACTATTATGATAAAAAGTATATCACTATAACCACCACATTTTAGTTTGTGTATCTTACATACAAATGAAAATTTTGAAAGCTTGGTGTTTGGATCCTAAGAAACAACTTCAATGCAGCATCACACCTTGATAATCTCAATGAAAATGCTGATATGCTATAAACACAATTTTTGCGTTGAGCCATTTGCGTGCACGGGCCAAAGCGAATGGATATAGCGTATAGTGCTCTTTCCAACTATTCTATTGCACTCTTTTTTTATCAGAAATTTAAACTAAAATTCATCATGATTCATGAAAGGAATTTCTCATATCTCACATTCAAATCTTCGCATGCAGGGAAGACAATATGAGACTATAGTTTGTTAAGTTTCGTGCCAATTCTCTTCTTTTTTTTTGGTTGTAAATCAACCTTTAAAAGTATAAATTGACCATGTTTTCTCACGCATTTCGGTGAAGCTTTGTTTTGTGAGAACATGCATATAAGGTGACGAAAAGAGCAACGGAAGATCTTAACAATCAATACGTAATTACATTTGAACCCGTTTTTCGAAAAACGTCGATGCGTTTTCTTAGCTACACATAAAATTTGTGATAATTAAACTTTCTGTCAAAACAAATTATAAAAATAATTATTTGTCATGAAAAAAAGAAGCGAATTTCTGACGTCATACCTTACGTCACATCTGCAGTGTCGCCTATCTACGGTAGATATGAATGTAGCTATAATGACTAATGGGCAAATTACCATTTGGTCTAAACCCACTTTGACCAATGCCCGTTTGGTCTCATCCCACATAGTCTAATAGACCTTATGCATATGATGGACGACATAATCTCATAGCGCACTTCCTCAGATAATGTAGGAATATAAATGGAGTTGTCAGAGATGCGCCAGCTGCAGATCACAAACTCGTGCAAGGCAATGGCCTCAGCCTCTAAGATGGCGGCGCGATGACGCCAGTGCAAAAGGTCCCTTCCATTTAGTCTAATTACCTTTTTGGTCTAATGGCCACTTCTCCTATTAACCGTTTTGCCTTATTCCCATATCGTCTAATGTCCAATTGGTCTAACACCACTTGGTCAACTCGTGTATTAACAAACTGGTAATAGACGAAATATTCATTTACGAATTAGATGAATTATAACTATTGTCCATTGGAAATTTAAATATTGTTTATATATAAGAAGTTGTATATGATCTTTATTTCTACGTGTTATGTAGAAGTAGATAGAACGAAGTATTTAATACATTATACAATAATACCATTGGACAATTGGAAAACTATACATTAAATGTGTATAAATACCAGCGCGCTATATGTTGACCTACGTCTACAATATAGCGTAGTCCTCCTGCTATTTAGTTGTTCTGTAGACTCCTTTCTTTTGATCGTTTATTTTATAATTAAACTATGATTGGTGTTATATATATTTCGGACTGAGAGTATACACATAGAACATCAATCGTCCATGTCATGTCATTAATTATCGCGTGTTAATTAAAGTAAACAAACAAAATCTCAGGATAATTATAGCATAGGCATAACAGAATACACATGCAACGAAGCGAAACAGGGTTCAGTTCAGTTCAGTTTTAATTTAATTTAATTAACAAGACAGAGATATTGAGTAGGAATATTGTTAATCGTCGGGTAACATTTAATTATGTTTATACTAAATGAAAATACAAACGTAGCTTTACATCTTGCACATGGAATATGCACAGGCGCATAACAGGCTTTTATCTTCATTGCCTTGTAGATGTATATGAAACATTCAATGTAATTAATATGACTGACATATACAATGTGTATAAAAAAAAAAGAAAAGAAAAAAAAAATGTAATCCATGTTCCAACCTCGTCTATTTCAGCTATTCATAGTGTGACATATGATCAAAGGACTCTTCACGTTTGCAATGATACCATTTTTTAAATCACAAAATTTAGGCATAAGCGAGTAACTTGCAAATGAAAGTGACATGTAGAGAACCCATTTTTTGAAGTTTTGAGAAAATGAAACACGAATGAGTGAATGCTGTCCCAAGCATGCTGTCCCATGCGATGATGTGTGATACCATTTAAAACATTCACCCAGTCTTTTATTCTTTGACAAAAGCTTGCAAAACAATTATTTTGTTCCTATCACCTTCATTGATTTACACAGTTATGCGTTACATCTAAGATTCAATAGTTCTTCTTCACTTATATGATACAAATAAATAAGATGAGCTTGGAACGTGGTTTCTAAAATAGATTATCTTTTTTGGAGAGGCCGTATTCCCAGCTCATCTATTTTGGATATTTACTCCTATCATATAATTAAAGACGAACTCCTCACATTTAAAATGATACCTTTCTTGAAACATAAATGAGATATATTGCGAATGAAGGTGTCAGGTACAAAATCCACTATTCCAAGTTTTTGTCAAAGGATAAAAGACTGAGAGGATGCTTTCAAAGGAGTTACACATTATCGCACGAAATCCTATTCGATGCTCTGAGACAGCAGGGACAGCATTCACTCAGCCTTCTTTCATTTTCTGTAAACTTGGAAAAATGGATTCTGTACCTGACATCTTCATTTGCAATTTACTCAGTTATTCTTTATATTTATGATTCAAGAAATGCATCATTGGAAAAGAGTTTGTCTTCAATCAAATACTACATATGAATAGCAATAACACATAAGCTTGGAATCGGGCCTTCTAAACATGGATCACCCTTTTTTGATACACACTGTAGAAAAGAAAGTGATGTTCAACGTCTAGGTCTGTTTTGATAAGACAAGTCTGAGTGGATTGCGGATCGGGACAGCAGTCGCCTTGGAACGCACTTGCGGCATCTAGGGTTTCCCAGAAATCAGGAGTCGACAAGTGAAGCAGCGCCCGATCTACCAGTAAAAAAGGTATCCTCAGCCACTAGAAGATGATTGATATTAATATTGGATGATGAAGAGAGATGGAGTGACAGAGAGAGAGAGAGAGAGAGAGAGAGAGAGAGAGAGAGAGAGAGAGAGAGGGGGGGGGGGGAAAAGAGAGAGATATACTAAATAGACAAAGCAAAAGATAAGAAAATAGAGCGTGAGTACGAGAGAAAAAAGAGATGGAGAGAGCATGGGAAGAGAGAGGTATACTAAACATGCTAAATAGACAAAACATAAGAGAAGGAAAAGGGAGTGAGGGAAAGAAATAAATGGAGAGATAGGGGAGGGTTAGAGAGGGAGAGGGAGAGAGAGGGAGAGGGAGAGACAGAGAGAGAAAGAGAGAGAGAGATTGCGGTGGGGGAAGTAAAGAGAGGGATTGGAATCAATTGGGTGAGAGATATAGAAAAGTGTAAATCATATCCATAGAAATAGACAAAATATGAGACAGTTGAAAGATAAAGACCTAATTAGCAAGAGAAAATAAGAAGGGGGAGGGCATTTGAAAATACATTTGTACACCAAATACTTAACAAATTTGTGCCGTCAAATGATTTTTGTCCTCATCATTACATTAGCTAATTCCAATTAACTTCCCGAATATGGCCTTCTGTTTCAAACGACTTGATGGAATTTTTTTGTTGTTGTATGATCTCCGCTCTGTAAGTTTTCATGTTCATTCGTATACCGGTCTGCGGTACGTTAGTTACTCCTCTCACAAACTTTCAATTTGTTGGAATGCAAGATTTTTTTTTTATTCCGGCAGTATTGATCTATAGCCCATGGGTGGCCCACGGCCCACGAGACGTCTCAGAGATATCTCCTGAGTCTCCTCCACGGAAGATCGAACATCTATGAACAATTTTCCCGTCGAGGACGTCTCCATGAAGTGAGATCCCTGCCGAAAAAAACCCCGCAGAGACAATCACAGTGTGTCCAAACTGTGGAAATACTAATTCAAACGTATCGAAACTGTGAAAATGTGACAAATACATACAGTCATGACCCTGCGAACACCCTGTGAAGGACTCGGACACTGTGTTCGCAGATCCGATGTGTGGATTCACATTGTCGGTACTACAAATAGTACAGCACGATATGAACGCACTGTGTCATACTGTCTTCACATTGTGTTACCACTGCGAGACGCTGTGTTTTTCCGCCAGGGATACAACCTCTAATTTCCAGCTCCTATAACGTGACTGTTCGGCTCTTTGTAAGATTATAACACGACCCTTTATATAACTTCGACGTTGCAAATGTCATCAACCCCAACAGATCGATAACAAAAATGTCATTTAATACCAACATGGTTCGCTTCTACTTACAAAAGAAAAGAAGATATCACACAATTAAAAAGAAAAAGAAAAATCAAGGCTAATTTTATAGCTCTATCCTGAAAAGCATCTTGACATTTGAAATGATGCTGAATTCATCTTCCTTGTACGTCTGCATTGACTCTGTATTATTCCATTCTTTTAGGGGGGGGGGGTGGTGATCCTCATTTTGACTTCCGTTACAATCACAATTAAACTCCTACGTAGATCAGCCACTGCACATGTTAAGAGCTTGGGAGTACTTTCAATAGTGTTGTTGAATTACGCACTGAGTACCCTTTTTTGTTGAAATTCAACTTTTAAAGTCTTTGCTATAAATTAATTATATCATGCATCATAATGAACTTAGATACGCACGTAATGAGCGACACATGAAGATAAAAAAAAAACAAAAAACAACAAAAAAACAACAAAAAACAAAAAACAAAAACAAAACAAAACAAAACTACTTCTCCATTATCAAGAAAATGATTTGTTGTCCCTGAGTGCAGACCAAAACATCCTAATTTTGGTCCATTGCTTTGTTTTTTTTTCTTGAACTGGTTTTTATCATTGCTGTAGGGTGCTCCCTAAGACAATGTCCCGTATTCGGTAGTCCAGTACAAAGTTTGTATCAGAACTATGATACAAATTTCGTACTTCAGTAAGCAAGCATTCAGTGGCAATAGACTAGTCTTCACTGACTATCCATAGAGCTTTGTAGGGTGCCTACTCGAACAGAATACGGGCAATAAAGGTCTAATAACATATCAATTCTAGTTGTAAACTTAAGAGATAGAGGGCGCTACCATTCTACTCAAAGCGAACGCTCCCATTTACTTTTTCTGTTTTTTGGACAGTTTTCACTTTATTATTCTTTATTGTGGCGAGCAACTACTCTTTCAAAGAAATGATCAGTTTGATTGAGACGTTCACAAGTCTGAATTTTTCAAAATAGGGATAGCTTATTGCAAAGGAAAAAAAAGTCCTGTCACTTGAATCAAATTCGAAAGCCTGGTCAGAACATATTCCTGTACATATTGCCAATTTTGAGCCCAGAACAGCTCATTGCGCTCAAAGTCTTACTCCTCAATGACGCATAATTATATTACACTTTAATGATCACACGGTTTTAAAAGGTTGAATCTCAGCTTTCCATTAATGGTATATTATTTCAACTTGGTTAAAAAAAAGTCCTGTCACTTTGAACTTTATAAGAAGATTTTTTCTCGATTGGTCAATGTTTACGAAATCACATGCATATCGCATAGAAAATAATGTAAACGGCGTCTTGGCGAGATCTCTTGGTTTGGAGCATCAATCTATGTAAAATACAGGTTCTGATTACAACTTCAGCACAATCATGTTATAGGCTTCCAAAATGTCTTTTCCTCCATTCTGGTCTGAAGCTTACTAATAAAACCATGAGAAAAGTTCATAAATTTCTTTCACCTCCACGCAGTTTTGCTCCTCAATCGGACGGGCGATACTATTCGAATGCAGGAAGTCTTTACTGCGAGTTTTTGTTATTGCAGTCAGCTGTACAGATTTCTGCGCTTCTCAGCCGTATTCTAACGTTACTTTGTTGCGTCTGGCCTCTTAGAAATAGACGCGCCTTGTTTAATTACGATTCAATGGCCACACATTGGTATACGTTAACTTTTACATTTACATAGAGTAGAATTGATATGAATTTGAGGAGACGGTTTTTTGTTACAGTCAGAGGTTGCCGACCTGAGCTGGATGAAAAGTTGACAAAAATGAACAGGTTAGGTCCCATCTTTTTGTCGTTTCATGAGGGCTCTTGCTCTCATACGCGCAGTCCGTAACGGTGTATATCCAAAAGGTCTAACTGGAGTTGATACAATTCTCTGTTGTTCTAAATACCGACTGGTCTAACTTCATTAGTATATTAAATAACTTGGTATATTCTCACTTGGGTTTAATGACCACTTTGTCTAATTGCCAATTCGTCTAATAGCAAAATTGTCTGATGTATTTTGTCTAATTCCCTAATGTGGTTATTTCCAGTAGCGTATCTGGACTGACCAGGGTGTTATACAAAGTGGATAATGAGATGAAATGGACATTTAGATGTAATGGGAATTAGACAAAATGGTATATAGGCGAATGGAAAACTAGACCAGAGGTAATTAGACGGATTGGTTGTATACAAAACTGAATTAGATCATGTGGATGAGACCAAACTGGGATTAATCAAAATGGCTTTATAGACCAAATGGCAATTTACCTCCGTAAACTCTATATTGACACTTGTATGCTAAGCAGCTCAATTAATTATGTACATCACATGATATAAAGTGCAACGTTGTTAGATTAGATAATGAAGATGATTTAATTACATGATTTTTGGCCTGCCTTGTTCGTTATATGTCAGTGAGCAGCTTGATATATATAATTATGGTGATTTGAGCGGAAAGGGTTTGTTGTCACGAATAATGCAGACTTTTTTTATTCAAAAGTGATGATCATTGTCATGTAATACTATCGTCAGAATTAAATTTGCTTCTTGATCGAACATTGTTAATTACAGTCATTTGTCCCCGGAATCATACCTATGTGAATGAATGGAATTTTCCCGGGGTAAATGATAGAAACTTGTGAGGAAAAAAGGCCTTTTATATTCAACTGAACTTTCACTTAAGATTCAAGTTCAAAGATTTTAAGATATCTTGTTATTTTAAATTTGATTTTTTGATTTGATCTAATTTTATTTAATGTGGTGTGGGTGGGTGTGGGGTAACACAGGCCTATTAAACATTCCGATAATGTCAAAATTGTTGTTTACAGAACAATACACTTTTGTTCTTGCATTTTGTTTTTCCATAGGGAGTAATCCACTTTGATACGATATCAGACCATAGTTCGGCGTGTTTTCCCGTCCTTTGCAAAAAAAAAAAAAAAAAAAAAGCATTTCCCTAATTTTAAGAGCAATGACTTGAAAAAATGCACATTTAAATATCATTTTTTTTTTTTTTTTTTTTTTTTTAAAGACCATCGATGCATTTTGAAAATTGGGCAAACAAAAAACATTCGCATTGAAGTTCCGATTGGGTAGGTGGATTTCAATTCTTGTGAAATGAATCATCGTATGTATTGAAGTCATAATGTGTTTTGAGTTGAAATAGTTTTTTTCCCCCCCCTCTATATCAGATGATTTATTTCACATTCGTATAGCATTCTTTACATCAAATATTCACAGAAATTCTAATGTTTTTTTTGGGGGGGGTAATTCAAATCTTCTCTTGGTTCTTATTCTTTCCTGTTCATAATATTGTATTTCTATTCTATTTCTGAATTTTCTTTCTAAAACATGTTTAAATACAGCTTTTCTATTTTCTTTCCCCGATTTATTTCTTTCCAAGATAACCTTATCATGCTTATATGTATACTACAAAAGGCTAAAGTCATAAATAAACTGATTTGGCAGTTGCATTCAATTTTCAAAAGGTGCAGACTCCTAATTTTTGTTTTAAACTTGCAGACTCTCTGTAATATGTTTTTTTTTTAAAAATATGTTTTAGGTATTGTTTGCTTAATTCACATTCAATAAAAGCGTGAACAATGTCTTCTTTTACTAAAACAATTTGAACATAAATCATCGTCTCTTATACCTCATTTAAAAAGATTACGAGTTGAAATAGATACTTCTTTCAACCATGGACGTAGTCAAAAAGTTATACGTCCATGTTTCAGGGAAGGTATTCTAAGGAGCATTTGCCTGTGAATTGCAAAACGTGAAACAATTACAAGGTAAACATATGCCAGATAATCAACAATTTTGATAGTCAAGAGGGTAAATATCGAAATAGGCCTACATTTTGTCTGCGACTCAGGAAGAATAATATTTGAAATCACTACCTCAATTAGAATTATATTTATATTAGAAATGACATGGGGTATCAAGAGGCGATAGAAATCTCAGTCATGTTGAACTCAAGTTCAGCTATATTTTTCTTCACTTAAACAATTTCATGCACCTCTGCTCATAGCGGGCACCTGAGACTGAGCCGCGGCACAATAATAATTATCTCGTTATTAACGCTCCCGAGTGATGCCAACTCTTGAACTCTTTGGGGATCATCGTTAGTAAGATGGGCAGGGAGAATGGAGTGAAAAAAAGAAGAGAGGGAGACAGAGAAAAGGAAGATAGAGATGAAGAGTGGGTTGAAGAAATTGAGAGAGGGATAGAGAGAGAGAGAGGGGGGGGGGGGGGGGGGGGTGGAAAGGGGAGATCGAAATATATGGCAAATATTATCAGAGACAAAATAAAACTATTTGATTTTTATAAACGATATTTACAATTTGAACAGTCGGTGAAGAATGAAGAATAGGGAATCTATGGAACCTTTGCATATCTTCATTTTCTTGAAATTCTGCACACACACAAAAAAGAAAAAAAAAAGAGAGACAGAAAAAAAAAGACTAATAAATGGACATAATTCTAGAGTATAAATTCATTAGTTAAGGCCCTTTCACAATTGGTGTGCGACGATCACAAGAGCAATTGTGAAAGCCTCTTAAGGTACATGTACACGTAATAACATTTTTGCACAATCAGATGCATAATTTAGAATAGATGGCTTCAATAGACCTTTTTACTAACATAATCAAATTTATGCATACTTTTTTTCCTGGCAACATAGTAACAAGGTATTCAAACAACATGTAATAAAAAAAAATGAACTACAATACATGGAATCCAGTTTGCATATATTATTTGTTGCTATGTCGGGCAAGCTTTCAGGTTGTCAAGAACAACCTTTGTTAAAAAGAAATATACATACATTTTGAATATGTTAATAAACTTGGAAGAATTTTTTTTTTTTTTAAATATTTTGTTTTTCTTCCGAGTCTCTTGTTCAAGTCTAGACACAAATACGTATTTAACGTAGCAGATATTTTGAACATTGAATGACAGCAATAAAATGAAAATATGCATATCTTAGGCTTGACATATGATTACGGTTTGGGTTAGTAAAAAAAGTCATTTTTGAAGCCATTTACCCATTCTCAAAACAGAGGTCGAGTGTTACAATTGCCCCGTGACGAGGGCATTGAACAGACGTGCGGGGCAATTGTAAAACATGAACTTGTAACATTTTGTTTTTCTTTAGCAAGGCTATGCACATGACAAATTAAAACATCTTAACCACATAACTAATATAATGAAACAGTGACAATGCTGACTCATTTATATTAATTTTCCACTTGTTATAGCTTATGAAATGGACAAGAGATTATGATAGTGTTATTTTTTTTTTTTTTTTTTTTTTTTTAGGTTGTTTGGCTTCACCCTTTAACTGTAGAATTATAAACCTTCATCTAATTCATATTTTGGTCTTTTATCTACTTTTGTACTACACAATTATATCTTTTACTGACAAACTGTTGTATAACATCTTATGTTAGGCTACGCCTTTTGACTATAACGCATTCTTGCAAAATAAAGTGATACAGTTCTGAGAAGAAGTAAAAATTACAGCTTTTTTTTTTTCTTCTTCTTTTTTTTGTAAAATCAATCTTCAAATTTACGCCATTTTTTCTTCTGCAAAATCAAATATGTCTTTGCCTTAACAAAACGTATTGGACATATATTTCAGGTATCATATTGAAATATATTTTTATTTTTAATGGGGCTGCCATTTCCTCCCTCTCTCTCTCCTCTGTCTTTCTTTCTTTCTATCTTTCTTTTTATTTACTCTCCTTAAATTTTTTACTTTCTATCTGCCCTCCCTCCCTCTCTCTCTCTCCTCTCTCTCCGCCTCTCCTTTCTCTCCCTTCCTCTTTCTTTCTTTCTCTCTTTTAATATGTGCGTTTTATTAAGTAAAAAACAAGTCGGGGGGGTCCCTATTCTCTTTCCCATTTATATGACCCCATTGTAAATAGGCCTTTTTTGTTTCATGGGCTATCCTGTCAGTGTTTCTTTTATGTGTTATACCATGAAACTCGACGAATAAAATGAAATAAAATCATATGTTCACAGTTATTTATTCCTCAGTTTGAGCTCATAGATAAGGTACCTTTGGTCCTTGTAAAAAAGAACTATAATTGATTATACATTCAAAGTTATGAAGTTCTGAAGTTCTCTAGTTAAGTGATATAAATTATTAAAAAAAAACAAGAATAACAAACTTGAGGCTCTGTTACAGTGAAACAAATGATAAACAATAAAGCACTTTTTTCCGGAAAAATCAATATTTCATTGCATTCTAACAAACGTATTAACAGATATGTTTCAAAGTGATTGATTTTCATGTCTGAGATTATAGGTTGTTACCTTTTGTTTTTGTAAAGCATATAATCGACAATACATTCAAAGTATATAAAGTTCTGATACTTGAGTTATCAACGAGGCTTTTCTTAGCTATTTTTCTTATATCAAGTCTATCCTATATTACAATCTTGGCATTAAAAGAACGTAATGGTCACTCTCTTCTAGTTTTTTTACTTTTTCTTTTCCAGGTAAGTAATTAAATTATTTTAAAAAAAACAACAACAACAACACAAGAATAAAAAACTTGAGGCTGGTATCTAACTTTGCGGAGACGTCTCGCGATAGAATAGAAAATTTTGTTTTTCGGCGACGGACAGAATGTATTAAAAACGTCTCTCAATATCGCGGAGACGTCTCTGAGACGTCTCCGCCACAATTTATGAAAAAAAAAATCCGTCTCCGAGATTTAGGAGACGTCTCCGAGACGTCGGATACGTTTCTAATATATTCTTATTCACGCGGAGAGGAAATTTCTATTCTGTCGTGGAGACGTTCCGCGAAGTGAGATGACCACCTAATTTTCATGTCGGGTTATAGATGTTGTTACTGTTGTTTTTGTAAAGCATATAATTGAAATACTTCCAAAGTTATGATGCTTGAAGCTAGATGGGTGCATCTCATTGCGGAGACGTCCTCTGCGACAGAATGGAATCTTGTCTCCCGACGGATAATGAGTATCTGAGAGACGCTCTCGGAGTGTCTGAATTTCGGAGACGCGGGGATTTTTTTAATATTAAATATTTGCAGGAGACGTCTTGGCAGACGTCTCTTAATCTAGTCCATGGTTCAGCGTTACAGGAAACAATTCGGGACAATTGTATGGTTTTAGTGCTAATTTGTCGAGACGGGAGCGTGAGTGGGCTTCGTCAGCGAAAAAGGGCTGCTCCCAGAAGGGCGATCGTTGTGGGACAACCTTTGCATGTTAGAAACTGCCAGATGTGTAGAATCGAGTAGGTGAGTCGGAGATCAATGTAGTATTACGATGTCTGTATACGACATTAGGGCTAGAAACGATTGCTTCCACGCAACAATAGGTAAATAGCTGCGTGATATCATAACTTCATAGCCTGACTCTGCGAATACTCGCGGCTCGACGTTCTTATATCGAGCTTAATTCAACAAATATGAACTTGCGCCACTTGTGGCGATCCTTGGACTGACACATGGAGCCGAGTGTTTTCTACTGATGGGCGGGCTGTCGCGCTTTAGGTTCGTGGATAGTCCTCTCAGTCGCGCCATCAAAATTATGGGTCGCTGAGCTGATTTTTGAAATTTCAAAAATTACGGGACTGTCAGTATCTGTGAATGGGAGCCGATCCTGATTTTGGTGAAATGTGGTGCCAACAAAGAAACTGTAGGGCGGCCATTAAATTCACGTATGGGTGTCTGTTACGATGCGGTGCAAGTACCGCTGGAGCGCGTGTCAGCCTTAAACTGGCGCCGTTCCGCTGGTGTAAACATGTTCTGAACTCTGGCGACAATTTACGATAGCACTTGTCCGACAGAGGAGAAAGGCTACGGTCATTGACGGTAACGCAACTGACGCCGTAGTATGTTTAAGCTTGTGAGAACGCAGGCGGCGACAGAATTTCTGCTACGTATTTGTTGGCCGACAGACGCCAATTAATTTCAGCGGATCTTATAGGCGATTGGACCTGCGCACTGGTGGCGATGGTTACTAAAAGTAGTTCGCAGGTTGCTGCACAGAAGACTCGCCTTCTGTGGGACACGGCCCTAAGTTGTACAAAAAAGGAAAAAATGACCATGCATTTTGATTTTATGTCTGTTCAGCCCCCCCTCCCCATCCCTCCCCTTAGCCGCCGTCACCCCTCCACTTTCGAAGAAAGCTCCGGGCCGCGGAATTGTTATTATATAGCTTTTGTGTTGATTCGCGGAAATCTGCTTTACCGAAGTTCTACGGGAGTTACTTTAATAGAAAAACATGGGGAATTGTAACAGGCTTGTTACATTGCCTGCAGAGTGACCATATTTGGAGAGATTTTTTCTATCTTAGCTGGTATTCGTGGTTTTGAACTTTTAGCAAAATAATGGCCTAAGATACATATTTAAATATACAAAAAATACAGACCGTCTAGCTCATCCATATTTGTCCAAAGAAACAACAAGGTAATGTGACATATACTTTTATGCATCAATAACGTTTTCGCTTAGGAAGAGTTTCGACGATTAACATATCATCATTCTATATACCATCTCATAACATCCTCGGATAAATCCTGTATTCTACACATTGTTGGTTACTAGCGTTTTCCTCTCCGAATCGAGTCTATATAATCAATGACGCGTTTATTCTATTTAGGTTAAGCATAGCTATGTTAAGCGAACAGAAACGCGCTTGTGTATACCCGACTATTACCTGTTTACATAGAGGACGCAGCAAGATTTCATAAATAGATCGCATGCGATATATCATAATAATCGCTGTCCCTCTGATCTATTGGGCAAAAGAAATCACTAATCTCGTTTCGGATCTGCTCATATATTAGCACATGTTGTCCCACACTGGTACGGCAAGAATATATGACTTTCTTTTTTTTTTGTATAGCACTTGGTCATAGTCTCAATATCATAATGTATGGCACAGCGTAAGGTATAGTGTAGTGAACGGCTCACTTACCATATAGAGAATAAAGGGCTCTAGACATTTATACGTCTTTTACAAGCTCACTAAGAACAAGGTTTGAGTAAAGAGTGAAACAAACCTCCTTAAATAACTAAAGTTGTATTTAATTTGAAAGAATTGACCCCCCCCCCCAAAAAAAAAAAAACCTGTCCCCCCCAAGCTCGTATATCCCACTCCCGATTGAATTGCATTTTAATTCTATGAAAATTATTTAACATCGTCATGTAAATGTACAGATTATTTCTTCAACCAAATTTACAAGTTGTATCTTAGTACATGAACGTGCAGGACACCGGCAATCATAATTTAAACCTGTTGTTTATCAGTCCGTGTCCCGTTTGGCATTTTATGAGGGGTTGTCGACCCCAGCCGCACCCAACCCTGTCGGAACCGCGCCTGGCCTCGAATCGCTTACTGGATGTGCCTTTCATGATACATTTTAAAGCAGAATTTCTCACAAATACGCAGTTTGAAGAAACAGCCGAAACTTTATGGACCGGTCCGTTGAGAGCAAGGTCAGTGTGGACAGAAGAGAACATTCAAAATCAGTTCACTGTGGATAATGTAAGAAAAGTCACTTTAACC
>CALNVZ010000674.1:24801556-24881470 GCA_940671915.1 Paracentrotus lividus
TAGTTTTAAGCAAGTATTTAGCTTCAATAAAGCTGATAGGTCAAATTTGGAAAAAACTGTTACAATTGCCCCAGGTCTCCCCTACTCTTACTGCGTTGGCCAAACTCTGTTTATTGGTTGCTGTGGGGACAAGGCCTTCAAAGGGGGAACCTTTATTTTCTAGGTCATTTCCCTCTCATAGCATGCATTCATAAGATGTTGTGGCCCAGAGGATAAAGTCGACAGACTGTCAATCCCAAGGTACGGTGTTCGAGGCTTCGCCGCTACTAACGTCCATTCGCAAGACATTAATCCACATTTGCCAGCCTCCACCCAGGATGGAGTTTCACCAAGTCGTTCGTCACCATCGACTGGTGAGCATTTCTTGTGCTAAATGATAAAGAATATGATTAGATAGTATTGCACCCAAGAGGCCAAGATCATGTATAGTCGTTCGTAAAGTCATTCTGTAACTTTACGGACGGCTCAGTGAAACATTGGTGTACTAAATAGGTTACATGGACTGCACTCTTCGCTGGTAACGAATCCCGGTGTTGGCGTAAAAAACATCCTCGATTGAATATGCTCTCCTGACGAATTTTCAGGAATTTCCGTCCGCAATTTGAAGTTCCCTTCATTTTGCACGGAATAGGATTGGGTAAATATCAAAGGAATTTGACCCGCGGACAACAATTATTCTTAAAAAGATACAATGAGACAATTTCCACGCGAATGGATTCTGCGGGCTAACGTTTTCCACTCCAACATCGACACTACTGATTGGAGGCAATAATATCCACATTTATTTTGAGGGAATCAAGACATTTTATCATGATTACATGAACTATGGAAAAAGCAACTCCACCTCGAATTAAATCATTTTCCTTCAAATATCGGGTAGTATTTGAAAATGGGGGCAGCTCAAAAGTGTGAGAAATGGGGGGGGGGGCAGCTTTTTTAATTAAAAAGGAGTATCAACACTAAATACAGAGGCCCTACATTTTTTTACAAATTAAATCCTCATTTAGAGCTCTTACAACCCTGGATGTGTGACTTCAAATACATTGGACAAGAATTGCCATCGCTCTAAGAACCGCCATCAAATGATCTCTAGACCTACAAATTTGTAGGTCGAACAGGGAAAGTTCAACGGCCAACTCATCACGTCATGTGATTGATATCTCACTTATCACGTGATCATTCTTACTTCGAATTGTTTTTCTCCCATGACAATGTGTACATTGAGAGATGCTTCTTAATTGGTCCTGCCCTTTATGCGCTGAATGAGATGTTTGTTGATATGTTTTGAAAAAAAAAAAAAAAAAAAAAAAAATCTACAAAGAGCGTTAAAAGCATTGCTTAACTTAAATTAAAAACAATAAAAACTCTTCCAGGTTATTCTGTAGTCATAATTGCAAATTTTTTGTACGTATTTGTGAAGCATGTAGTGATGCTTAGGGAAGTGAATTTCCAGGGTTTCCTCTTGACCCTCTATAACATGCACTGACAGTATGTAGGGCCCTACAACTCATATTTTTCCAAACTCCACAAAGATACTTAATCTTGAAAACCTAAAACGTTAAACACAAAGCCCTTCTCAGTGGTCCTCTTCAGAAGAAATAGCCTGGGGCCTGTTTCTCGAAACCGTCATAAGTCTAAGTTCGTGGACATCCCATTGAAACATACGTTAAGTCTACAACACGTGTCCCTATTGGTTGCCCAAGAACTTAGACTTATGACGGCTTCGAGAACCGGGCCCCTGCTATGCTGATTTGCTTCTAGTGCGGTGGTCACAACATGTCGTACGTGCAGCGTGCAACTCTCTATGACGGATCTCGTAGGAAAATTCCACGTTGCACGTACCTTTTTGTTTAGACACGCACGGAGCTGGTACGACAAGCCGGAGGTTTCTGCAATGTCTTTTCTATAGAAACGTAGGCCCATGACCTACTCCTGCATGCAACGCAAGTTACATTGCATGCACCTGTCACGTAACCTACGATCAGTAAGCTGTGACCGCCACATAAGATAGTTAATAATATTATATTTACATACTTCCATGATTTTTTGAAAACATTTCTATAGATATTTTTGTATCCAGGCCCGTAACTAGGGGGGGGGTCGAACGAACCCCCCCCCCCCTGCGAGCAAAGGTCCGCTTGACCCCCCCCCCAAAAAAAAAAAAGATTAAAAAAGTAAAAAAAAAAAAAAAAAGAAAGAAAGAATCATGTAAAGAACGACCTTAGCCTACTCCATATACCCCTATAGATAGGTGATTATATGGTACTCTTCTTGATGGCCGAAGGCAGAAATCAGAAAACATTTTGACATCCCCCTCCCCCCCCCCCCCCTGCTTTATCGCGCGGCCATCGTGACGTGAAAAATTTCGATGTACCTTTTGGTCCACTTTTGCAGATTTCGAACCCTCCCATAAAAATCCTAGTTACGGGCCTGGTATCTAATTTTATTGTATTATCATTGTATTTCATTACTTTTTTAAGGGTTGCTTGTTTACAAGTTCTTAACTTTTATAAAGCAATCCTGGTAATTTATTCACTACATTGTTATATAAATTAGTGTATCTTGATTTTTATCTTTTACCAAATAAATGCAAATCTGAATCTAAATAAATACCTGACTCAAATGCCTGATTATAATACTAGTATTGCCAGAGAGATATAAACACAGCCAAAGTTGTAATCGGATGAGAAGCCCGAGCCTCATTACTGCTACCCCTCTTCCCTCCAAACTTCAAACTCAATCACCAGTTAAGAGTCTCCGAGAAAGGACATACAAATGCTTTCGATTACCGTTTGCATCGCGACAAGAAACTCTAAACAAAAATGTCCGGGGCATTCTACTTTTCTTCGACTACTTGAGATTATTTTCTGCACCAATGAGAGGAAACAGATGCCGATGAATTGCCTCAATCGATTGCCCTAGTCATTGAACAATTTTGGCCCGAAAATAAGAAGGGTACTTTTTATTTGAGGCTCCGGACATATGTTTAAAAGTTTGACATGTACATTTTACATGTGTTAGATGTTTGTTGCGGGAAATTCGAGAAAAGGACGAGCGACAGTCTTATTCTTCTGATTTTTGTATTTTAGAAATGACCACTCCCCCCGCCCCCAAAGAGAGAGAGAGAGAGAGAGAGAGAGAGAGAGAGAGAGAGAGAGAGAGAGAGAGAGAGAGAGAGAGAGAGAGAAAGAGAGAGAATAACAAACAAACAAACAAACAAAATCGAAAATTAAAATCAAATATAAGCAAATAAGAAAGGCCGAATTATATTTTTGTTAACGAGGATATTTTTTGGTCTGTTTTCAAAATTTGTTATTTTGGAGGAACATAAAAATAAAATCATTTCTATAGATTTAACTTAGAGATTAAAAAGATTACGTACGGACGTTTTCTGAATTTTCGAAGTCTGACTGCCTGTAAAAAAAAAAAAAATCAATTATGGGAAATATTGAAATTGTTTGCATTTTATAGTGAAGGATAGCACTGGATGTGCAATAAGATGGCAAAATTTTGTTGTCATGGATACGTGCTAAAATAGAATCCTTTATGAAAATATTCAATGTCACGGATGAACGAGATGCTCACCCTTAAAATTCATTGTAAAGCGGTCATCTCGCGATTTTTAAAACAAACTCTCTCTAGATAACTCCCCCCCAAAAAACAAACAAAACAAAACAAAAACATTATATCACTAATTTCAGTTGTCATACATATTTCATATTTTTAAAGTTGATGCTTGGCACTTATTATCTATTTTCGGTTTTCAACGTTCAATATTAGCTTATTATATTTCGTCAAGCTTATCTTTAACCCTTTTCTTTTGATTTAAACGAAAATGAATCACTCGACAGATGTTGACAGCTTTCTCACAATATGTAAAGTTCTAACGACCTATAGATAAAATCAGAAAAAGTGCGAGAATACGGATTGCAGACAATTTCCGCATCCCCATTTCTCTTAGTCATTGGACAGTTTCAGCCCAGCTAATTCTGGAAGTCTGGTACGGAAAAGGAGGATATTGCAGGAATATTTGGAAAGTATCCGCCTCATTAATATCAGGTTTAATAGTTCTGATATTTTATTTTAAGATCGCGAAAATAGTTTTTACGATGTTTCATGTTCTTTCATAGTTATGATCGTTTTAAACACGGCCATTTTATAGTAATATTATTGTTCACTTCTTGTGTATAAATGAAAATTAAGATATTAAACCAATCGATCAAAATAAAAATGTAATGCATTGTATAGATCAAACATTATAACATAGCATGTTAAAAATACAAATTATGATATGCGTAATTATAGGCAGAGGGATGAATATTTCGACATTCTCTCCATATAAATATATCAAACTAAATTTCATTGATACAGTATGGAATGTCATTGACCTTTACCAATTTTATTCGTTTCTGATTATATGGAAATAACGGTGTTACGGGTAGATATGGGCCATTACATATAACACCAGCGTATGATAATTATGGATTCCAGGAACGTGAAGTTATGTAATAATACGACAACATATTTATTGGTTTGATATATATATTGACTCCGCTAAAAGTCCTGCCATTTACTTATGCTGTAATTATTGTATGGATCCATATCGTAACAGGTAACCCGATGTGACAACATAGAGAAGGAATCAAAAATACTTCCACACTGGAGTGTTATTCTACAGAACCTTTCACAGAGGATGACCATAGCCCTATCGGTGAATTTGGATTTCGTCTTCTGTTGGAGAGAGTGATGTAAAAGGTAAGTTCATTATTTTGGTTATTTTTTTTTCTCTTACTTTTTTATCTCAGTTCAGATATTACTATCTTAAAATTCAATTTGCGCAAAGTCGATGCGTATATTGTAACGGCAACTCCAACTCAAGCTTCGCGCTCATACACTTTTAACATGATATATGTCAAATGATTTGATTAAACTTGTGACACTGACAAGGAAATAAATGTTTGTTTTAATCTTGAGTCCATCTATATTCAATCATTATACAGACTAATTTTCATATAGAATGTCAATGCTTATTTTTTTATGACCATTCAACTCGCGTTTTGTACTTACAGGGGACTCGATCTCGCCTTCTCCGACACGATTCGTTTCAAATTATTTTGTGCATTTTTTTCGAGATTGAGGCAGAAAAACAAATGTTTACTTTAATCTTGAATCTATTGATAATTAATTGCTCTATAGTGTTATGTTCATATTGTTTATCATATATAGCCTATACGGACCTTTAATTACTTTCGTGTATTATAAAACAAATCACATAATTCTAGATGGAAGGATAGGATGGGAATAGAACAAAATTGATGTTGGATTAGAAAGGTAAATTGAGGATTAAATGGCATTATAGAAAATGGGTGAAATGATTAAGCCATTGACGTAATTGTTTCGTTAAACTTCACTTGTTCCCAAACCGAGCCATATACTCAACATTGGGAATCTCTATAGAGAATAAAGAATATAATATGTAATTGGTGGATAATGGATTGAAAACAAAGAGCTAAAAAGACTGATTGTCCACAATGACGTATTTCAATATTTACAGATAATTATTTTGTTTTACCTGTTTATGACATCGCTACAGTGAAAATTGGAACGATGAAACTGTAATACAACTATACTAACAATACAATTTAATCCAATATAAGTAAGCACGAACAGAGAGATATGGAATAAAAATATGACGGAGCTATTTATGCAGACGGGGATATAATGATAAAAGGGAGTGAGGGAGACAGATAGGGATATATAACATTGTATGTTGGGAGAGAGAGAAGAGAGAGAGAGAGATGAGGGGGGGGGGCTAGATAGAGATGGGAGCAGACAAATCTTTATATAACCTAATTTGTTTGATGGAAGATTTTAGTTATGCAAACAAAATGCTATTGTATTCTGTAAATGATTTTTATTCCAAAAGGAACTAAATCCACTTTTAATGAAAAGCATGAAAAGTGAGTTATGTATATCAGACTATAATCTTAGGTAGATATCTGCCTTTGATTGAAGTGATAACATTAGGCTTGAGAGAAGTTATAATAAAATGCATCTTTTCACTTTTATCTAGACGCCTGAAGAAAATCTAGTAAAACAACCGCATTTTCTCTGAAGTAACAAAAGTGGATTTATTTCTTTTTAGAATTAAAATCAAATGTATGTATCCCCTACCTATATTGCCATTCTCACTTAAAGAGCATTACTTACAGATCAATGGCCCCTTCAGCCAATACTTAATTAACGTGTGTCAGGCGACTCTCTTCGTCCCTTTACCAATGCTAATTGCATCTTTCAAAATCTATATAGCTATCGCTGGCATTCCAACCTAATTAGTGCTTGGAAAAAACAATTGTTCTAATGGGAGGATATTTCCATTAAAAGGAAATTAACGCTTGTAGGTAAGCCTTGGAGCCGAGGAAAATTGGTGTATTGGAGGGCGGGAATTGGTACATGTTATTCATACGGCATTGAAGAAATCAATAGACGGGTATAATTCGTAGGGGCGGACTAAAGGGATTGAAACAATGTAACTTGTTATGTCGATTGATTTACACGTTTTTAACAAGTGAATCAAAACAAAGTATCATCAGAATTAAAAGGATTATAACAAGGTTTACATTGGAATATGTGGGAATGATATTAAGTATACAAAACAAGTCGTAATTGATAATTTAATTAAGGGGCCTGTTGAAAGGCAAGGCAAAATATTTTAAAAATGAGTAGTTTGTTGAAAACTCAGTGCATTTCAAGGTGTATCAATAGTTGCCAATCATAAATATATTTTCAGTTTTCATTGGGCTCATTACTACAACAAATCCAGACTCGGATATGTCTGCAGTAATGTTTACATAATTAATTTACTGATTTTACGTCCGCCCCTCGACTCAAATTCACTTTGTTTAATCGCGCGGCAATGTTTCGGTTTTCCGCTGTGTACGTTGCAGACTGACACGCCATCGTTATTTTGAAAGACTGTTATGCTACAGTCACACAGACACTTACGTTGAGTTACGTCCGGTTGCGTCCAAAAATTGTTTTCTTTTCTGCGGATCCCAATGGATGCTTACCCGTCATAGTCAGCAGTGGAAACATTGATAATTTCGTTAATCCAGTAAAACAAGGGAATACATAAAAAAAAGATAGAATAGAAGATGAAATAAGATTAAAACAACACAAACGTAACTATACGTAAGTGTCTGTGTGACTGTAGCATTATGCTGTAGTCACACAGACACTTACGTATAGATACGTTTGTGTTGTTTTAATCTTATTTCATCTTCTATTATATCCTTTCTTATGTATTTCTTTGTTTTACTGGGTGAACGAAATTATCAATATTTCTACTGCTGACTGTGACGGGTAGGCATCCGTGGGGATCCGCAGAAAAGAATATAATTTTTGGACGCAACCGGACGTAACTCAACGTAAGTGTCTGTGTGACCGTAGCATTAGAGTAAAGACAGCGTTGCGAAGGACAATTACCATGGTTTTAGTAGGCCTAGGTTTGATCAGTGAAAGAAGAAACAAGATGTTACCCATGGAAAAAAATCAAATGAAGATTAGCAATAAAAAATAGAGATCGAATATCATGAAACGAAACATAATGCTACCGTCACACAGACATTTACTTTGAGTTACGTCCGGATCCCCACGGATGTCTTCCCGTCATAGTTGCAATGGAAATGGTGATAATTTCGTTCATCCAATAAAACAATGAAATAAAAAAAAAAATATGACAGAATAGAAGATGAAATAAGGATAAAAACACAAAAAAAAACGTAACTAAACGTAAGTGTCCTGGTGACTGTAGCATTACCCAAGAGATACGAATATTGGAGTAGACCGGATAGATAATGAAGGAGGGTGGAGGTAGGAGCTATGCAACGAAAGGTGCAACATCATTCTACTTTGAACTAACAACATTAATTGCTATAATAAATCTCAACACAGAACGTTAATGACAACGTCAAACTTAAAGTTTATAGCGTGCTGAAAAACAAAGCCTCTTTAAACACAATGTTAGCCATAAAAACAAAAAAGGAAGAAAGAAAGAAAGAAAAAACAAAAAATCCCAAACGTGCTTTTACCATGACGAATGCTGATAGACACTCCATAAATACTCGTTATTTAT
This sequence comes from Paracentrotus lividus, assembly GCA_940671915.1. Taxonomy (NCBI): domain Eukaryota; kingdom Metazoa; phylum Echinodermata; class Echinoidea; order Camarodonta; family Echinidae; genus Paracentrotus; species Paracentrotus lividus. The sequence continues at coordinate 24,809,691 of CALNVZ010000674.1, forward strand.
TTTCTCAAGTGGTGTACTTTTAATCCCCCCATTCCAAAAAATATGGATCGCAATAAAACATTGGAGCATCTCACGTGTCATTTGAATGATATGACCTTTGACCTTCATGAACTTCTTCGTTTGTGATGGACTTTCATGGCATCCATCAAAAGTGAGAAACAGGAGATATATTTTAGTGGTTTCGATGGAGATATGAAACATTTGGACAAAACAATCGACTTTTTTTTCTATTTTCTGCCTCTTTTTGTATTTTTTCAAGGTGTAAATCTCATGTAATATTATATGTTATAGGCTTGTTCTTTCAACTGCGTATTTTCTTACATATTAAGCCAGATAGTCTTCTTTTTAGGGGGTTTTCTCTCTGGAAACACCTAACGAAATTCTAGTTGTGTTCGCAGATAACTTCTTGTTTCATGATACATTTAAAGCAGGAATTTTCTCACAAATACGCAGTTGAAGAAACAGCCGAAACTTTATGGACGGTCCGGGAGAGCAAGGTCAGTGTGGACAGAAGAGAACATTCAAATCAGTTCACTGTGGATAATGTAAGAAAGTCACAATTCAAAGTGAAACACTCACAATTTTGCAAGACATATTCAGAACAAGGCATGGGGTTCGGTGATGTGTGACATTGGTGAGCTATCATTAGAAAGGTAATTAGTCTTTCTTTTCAGTGATAGGATAATTTTCATATTTTTTACATTATTAATGATTGAACTTGGGTTTCCCTTTTTTCTCGATACCTCCAGTATATGGGTGTTCTCCATACATTGTTTTTCTGTATAATGTATTCACAACTTTAGTTTTATTTCTTTTCGTTGAATGAATAATTCTTTTCACCTGCTATTATCCGTGCATGAGGGCACGTTTTGAAAAGATTAATAAAAAATTGTTTTGCGAAAAAAAATGATTAAAGTTATCTTTAAGGCTTATTAGATTTTGCACTTAATCAATAAACCTTTTACTGAAAATAATAGCAAATTATAGGAAATTTAAGTATCTTAACATGATACCAAACTCGATGTATTTGAAATTTTCTGTAACCAATTTTATTCAAATAATTATTTTTGTAAAAAGGGCGGCTATTTTGGACGCCCCCACCTGTAGGGACCCTCGTGCAGCTGATATGCCGATTAGTTCATCCTAGGGGTATTGGTTATGGTCCTAAAACAAATACCGCTGTGACATTATTCGTTGGGGTTATGTGACGTTATGCATCAGAAGTTTTATGCGACATTATGCGTCAGGATATGAGTGAATACAAAATTTACGACATTATGTGTTGGCTGTAACATCATGCTTTGGAGAGTCAACGCATAATGTCATTTTCTGCGACATTATGCGCTGGTGTGAGTTATGCGTCGGTCCGACATTACCGGTCGTAACAAGGCCCACCATAGAACTTTCCAATCTCCGCCGCACCCCTTGGCTATCCGACCACCACTGACAAATTCACGTACACATTATTATAGCCACCAACATCTTCATAGTTGGAGAACCTTCTGCCAATCAGTGCCCTCTCTGGAGTTACTCCGGATGAAAACGTCCTCCCACAACTAGTTCTTCAGGCAGTGTCGTTTAGAACCCATCCATTGGCTGTCCCAGTCTCGGTATGACTAGCCAGAAATAGACGGACCCATTTTATTGATGAAGAACTTGTATTTCTGTTTTGTTATTGGATCGGAGAAATATTAGCACTGTGCCTGTTTTGCAAACTGTGTCATTTGTTTTATGGATGGATGAAGTGGATTTGTTTTACGTATCATGATTTTGGCATGAACATTAGGCCTATATGCCGCCTGTGCTCGTTTTCTTTGGCAAGGTTAACGGATGTTATTGAAATACGGTGAACTTTTTCATTTATTCCAAGACAGAACTAAATAGGCCAGTTTCTTTGAGCTCTCGAGTACATTAAACACAGAACCAGGGATCTCCTTACCCTCATTAAACAATTTGGACTAGTTTTTTTTACTGGAATTGCAATGATTTGGATTGCATGGACATTCAATACCGACAATAATTAATTGGAATTGAAATGAGGATATCCCAAATATTGAAGTGGAATAAAACAGATAAACTTGTTCCTGCTTCTTCAAAAATCAGCGGAAGGTAAAAAGTTTTGATTGTTTGTTTGTTTGTTTGTTTTCATTTAAACGGAACACCATCATATTTGAAATGTTGTAGTGGTGGTGGCGTTTTTTCAATATGTTCGAATATATAAACTTAAATTCAAACATTTAAAAGTTAAAAGGCGAAGTCATAAAGGAGAGGCAGTCGCACTTTTCTTTTTCAAATCCTATCCTTTTATTTCTTGTCTTATATTAACTGAACATAGACTCTGCATTGTAAATTTAGGAGTGTGTTTGACCAAGATTTGCTTTGAAGTAGAGCTCGGATTGGTATAGCAGTGGTCTCAATACATCTTTGTTTCGAAGCGAGATTGATGTATACGTAAGACATTCACCTTAACTACCAATTTACTTGGAATGATTTTAAAGTCGTAGGTCCCCTTACTTGACAAAGTCAACTGCTTTTATAGAAAATGATTGAAGTCAGATAAAATTAAACAATAATACAAAATAATCTCCAAGCTCTATTCGCCAATATCAAGGTAGGAGGCTGAGGGAGGGGAAATGGTAGAGTGAGCGATATTCTAGCGCAAAGATCGTTAAAATTTATTACTGTAAACTAGCAATATCTTAACTGCCTTGTTGTATATTTATGCATCTCTATCATTGAAGTCTTGAAGTGTGAGCTGTTAGGGAGAATCTTTTCAACAAATTCTAATAACTCTTGTCGGCGCTCTCCGATCGTTAATCATTGAACCTATCAATCTGTCTCCCGACGTCCTAATACTTCCGATCCTCACAAGATGGCCCAAGAGGCTGCCCAGGAGATTGAACAGTTCTTGAGTTGATTGGAAGAAACATGGGACGCTTTCCTGCATGTGGTTTAGACAAAGCTAGACAGCTGGTTGGGTATGAATTTGTAAGTCTCTGTAAATAGGGATTGAGGTCCCAGGTTCGAAACCTAGTTCATCATGCTGATACAGATACTTATATTGACAGCTCACTCGGAAAGCTATGCGCTACATTACTAATGTATTTCAAGAAGGACCTTGGGCGATGACACGACAATTGCTCCGGGCTTTATTTCGTCTAGGGTTAGGGTTAGGTTTGCAGAATGGTTTTATGTGAGGTTTAGGGTTCGGTTTAGGGTAAGCATGGTAAGGTGTAGTGTTAAGTCGTTCGTTTTATAGCGAAGTAATTGTCGCCGGAGCAAACCTTGGAACCCATTGGTCTTTACAAGGTACCACAGCACGAGTCCGAATGTAGGCCAACCGGCTATACTTTCCTACAACAATTTTATTTTCATAACGTCTTTATTTACCCAGAAACTACCCAAAAGCTATGACAAATGAACAATTTCTTCGGAACCTACTGGATTAGAAATAAACATAATCTGTATGATGTGATTGGGTTATCACAAATCATCTTTTACTAGTAACTAGAAGTATAAGTTAAACCACCATTTAGCGATGCCCCTGGTTCAAAACACAGATTACATGCATAGCAAGCCTACACAAACTTATACTTTCCATTGCGTTTAACTTAAACTACTCAGATGCATTGTGCTCAATGCGATATATACAACTGCCATTCTACGTTAAGTACATGACTTGTGTAAATGTTTTATTCTGGTCGAAAATGAGCAATGTTTTATGCAGGAACTCTCTCTCTCCTACCCTTTTTTACGTCAGCCTGGCCGTAATTTGACGAATAATTGAGAAGGACAAGCAGGCGGACTTTTGATAATGAGGCGATTCCACAATAATTCATTTCCGATGAGCAAAGGTAGATTAGATTTACTCGAGTTTGAATGAAACACGCGTCATGTTCGATCAAATCAATTACCGGACGTGCTCGCTGGGGTGCGCGGGCGAGTCGGATTCGGGGCCGAAAGGAGGCGAGGGCGACTCTATCAAATTCGTTTCTTTGACCCCATAGCTGCCGTATCCAACAACTACCCCCTGGACGATTACCCATGACAACTACAACCAGAATTAGGTTTGGGGAGCATTAGGGGTCGTTTTCGCCACCTAATAGTTTCGGGGGGGGGGTAGTTGTCCTGGAACCCTCACAGGTGTTCCTGTCCTGTGAGCCTAAGGACAGCAAACCGATTTTAGAGCAATATATAATTACATTACCACCGTTGTAAGGTTATTGGTCTATTTTATATCAGGGCAACTGCCTCTAGACAATTTACCCCCATGACAACTAGCCCTCAGAAATAGGGTTAGGGTTAGGTAGGCTGCCGGGCCCACGAAAAAAGGGGCAAAACAAATATTCGTTTCGGACAATAAAATTTGGAGCATTTTTTTGGAGCATTTTGGGCGGGGGGGGGGGGGTAGTTTTCCGGTCCTAGAACCGGTCGGTTTATCAGTCTCGCTCGTGTGACCTATAGGTAGCCTATATCTATGTCACATCGTCAAACCGCCTCTAGATCGACTTCCAACAAACTTTCGTTCAGCTGGTGTTGGTAAGGTACCACTGTTGCCAGTGTGACTAATGTGCATACTTCTTCTTGCTGTTTCGCGTCTATGCTATTGGCTTGTTGTACATTTTAATGTCGTGGACACGACAAGTCGTATATGCTACGTGACATGTGCAACGTAGCTTGTGTTGGATACAGGTTGCATGTAGCCAATTACTGCGATTCCGACGTTTCTGTAATAAAGTTTTTGTAAAATCCTGCTCCGTGTCGTACCTACAAAGTGCGTTTAATTTTTTGTTTTAATGTTGGTGGGCAGAACAATAGAAACATGTCCATCAAACCGTGAAACATCATTGTTTTTACGGTCTGGTGCACCGGTACCTTCTTGTCCTGCCCACCACGTGACGTCACGTGAAATCGCTCTATAACGCAGATTTTCCCCCCTAAAAATCAGTCGTACAGAGTGACGAGAGTTGCACGTTGCACGCGCGACGTGTTGTGACCACCGCATACGCCTTCGCGACGGCCGTTGACTTTTTATACTCCTCTAAGTACATGTAGGCTACCTTGATTTCCATATACTTGTAAATATGTTTTGGTGGAAGCTATAAGGCCTACATCAGTACAGATCGTATCTCGTTTAGGATACTTAACTAAAGGCGAAAGGTCGTCCCCCCCCCAAAAAAAAAAAAAAAAAAAAAAAAAAAATAGATATAAAAAATAATTCAGAAATAAAAAAAAATGAATTAAAATGACAACATTAAAAAAAGAATAAAGAGGGAAAGAGAGGAAAAAGAAAGAAAAGAAAGAAAAAAAAAAAAAAAAAGAAGAAACAAAACAAACAAAAACACATCAAAATGAAAATAAAAACAAACATCATATACATGGATAACATAATGGATAAGCGCAAAAAAAAAAAAAAAAAAATGAAAACCGAAGAAGAATAGTGATAAAATTATAGCAAGACGAATAAAAACAAGGGGTAAATAAAAAATGATATACAACATAAGATCAGTATTAAATCGCTTTGCCACCGGAAATTATATTAATAGTAAACCACGTGAAATTCAGACCGATATACTAGTAATTTATTAATACCTAAATACTTAATGAGGTAGCGAGACTAAGGGGCCCTCTAGCAATATTTCCCATTTCGAAATCATCGATAACATAGCTAGTCATATACTATGATACTAGAGTCCAGATCATGGTTAGTTGTTTACTAGTTTGTTACCATGGATATCAGACACCCTGACCTAATTTTCCATGTATTTTATCCACATTCTGCTATTACGAGTATTTTTGTCAGGCAAGTAACATTTAGGATCTATGACATCACATAGTAGATATTAATCAAATAAGTAATATCAAGGGCATTACCACTCATACATGTCTGCCCCCGGGGTGACATGTCAAAAAAAATAAAAAAATAAAAAAAATAAATAAATAGAAAAATAAAAAGATGAAAATGAAAGAAAGAACAGAAACGTCAGATGTCAAGTCTGGGCTTATCAAAAAGTATCGTCAGATTAAAAAAAAAAAAATCATTCCCGCCTGGGCTAAAGGTATGGCCATATTCAAATTATTTTTTTGTTTTGTTTTGCTTGTCAAATATTTCGGGCGCATAATGTCTACTTGCCTATCTGGTGAAAAAAAACAAGCAAACACAACAACAAACAAACAAACAGACAAACGACGAGAACTTATACAACCCTGAAAACGCCACTAGTAGTATATTTTGGTTCCGTATAATGACAAAAAAACTCCCAACAAAACCCACACAAAGTCGCTGTGAGAAATGTGGCTCAAATTATGCCTACCCAAACATGCAGTAAATGAATCTCGCACGTTTTGATATGAATTAACTACGTGACATAAATACCGAATCATTTTGAGATGAGTTGGGGGGAGTGTGACGCGTAAAAATCGACATTTCAACGCAGGCTTACACGATCATGATTATTGTTAGGGCATTGAAAAAAATTGAAATGTGTTTCTTCGAAAAAAAAGAAAAAAAGTTATATATATTTATAGTTCCATAGTGTCGAATATTAGTAACTGGATTAAGGATATGGAGAAATAATGGGGAGAGATGTAGAGAAAAAGGATGTGGAAAAGAGCAATACCTCTTTAAATAATATATATTTTTATAGGCATACATATATTTGGGCAGAGGTCAATATAACTATATATATACAGTGGTGGCCAAAATTATTAGAACACCGAGCATATTTAAATGATTTTAGTAATTTTCATTCAGTTGACCATCTAAAGACCTATAAATCGGTTGGAATGTCTCCAAATATCATCATTATGCTTTAAAAACTAAATAATAAAGCCATGCGTTGGGAATTCGCCCCAAAGTCGCCCCTTTTATGTTACACCACCATTCAAAAAGTCTAAGAATCTTGTCCTTTTCAGGATCAAAGTGTCATAACGTTAAACATTTTGAGCCTCTCCCTACAAAAGTATATATATTCTAAAAGAAAATTTCCTGAGGATGCCAAAAATGGCATTCATAACAACACAGGGTGAAGTAGTTACATCTTATGAGGGGATTTTTAAATTATTTTTGAAGGGTCCCAAATTTTTAATTCACTGCCCCTATTTAAGTCCCCCGTTCCAATGACCCTTAATGTTTCAACGTATTTTCAACGTATTTTGAATTGCTCATGAAATTTTCTTGAAAAAAAATACACATTTACAAGGAGTGTCTTCATTAAATGGAAAAATAGTCTTAACCTTCAATGGGCATGGTTATTTTGGTCATCTCATCCCCAAGGATGGGGGCGAATCCAACCTCCCCATTTGACCAAATTTTCTGAAACTTAGCATGTATTTGAGGTATATTGGAATAAATAAGCCTGCTAAGTTTCATACTTCTACCTCAAATACTTTTTGAGCAATCGGCATATCTAATTGGCATTTTACATTTTTGCATTTGGACTACATGTTTAATACACAAGTCTATGGGAACCCAAAAGCGCATAGCGCAACTATTTTTAATGCTGCGCATTATCAGATGGTCGAAGCTATATAAATTTGGTATCAACATATTATACTTAAGACCCTAAGCTAAACAGTCTTAAAAACTCGTGGCGCATAAAAAATATCTTTAAGCTGATTTTGGCAAATAAACTAGGGCATTGATAATCCCATAGACTTTGTGTAGGTTCAGGTGTTCTAATAATATTGGCCACCACTGTATATATATATATATATATATATATATATATATTATATAAATAGTGCATGCTCTACCATGCAACATACTAGATTATGTGCACGACAAATACTAAATTATCCCGAGGGCACATTTATTTCACCGAGGCCGTAGGCCGAGTTGAAACAGATGTGCCCGAGGGATAATTTAGTATTTGGAGTTCACATAGTCAGTAATGTTGCATTAATAGATGCATGCACTATTTATTATAGTAAATAGACCCCTAGATCTTTGACCTTGCCTAATCTGGTTTTATCTTTGCAAATGTTTGCCAAACTTTTGGTGCTAATTAAGCTATTGTGACGTATATTGTTGCTCCGCGTATCTATTGTTGTGCGCACCATTTTACTGTTATTACGCGCTTGCGCAACAAAACAATCGATTTCGCCATTCATTTTAACACAGGATAAAACCGTTCAACATAACAAAAAAGCGTTCAACATACCAGAATGTTGAACGACACGTGACACCCTTTCAACCAATCACAGCTCGTAAAATACTACCACTATTTACTATATATATATATATATATATATACATATATATATATATATATATATATATATATATATATATATATATATATATATATATATATATATATATATATATATATATATATATATATATATATATATATATATATATATATATATATATATATATATACATATATATATATATATATATATATATATATATATATAAAGGGCATCTCCGATTCAAGCTTAGCTTTAAGATATGTATTCTCAAATTTCCTTGTATTCTCTTTTTTTTGTATCAATATATATTTTTGGTACATAAATTTTCGTTAATTATTCTGTATATTGCTCATAAATGTCATCGAATCAAAATCTCATTTTTAGGCAATGTCGAAAATTGTATGTCCAGTTTTAGGGAGAAACTAAGAACTTTTATTATAAGAACATAAAACGAATAATAAGGTGAGGATATCATCATGAACATAATTTGATGAATCCTCGTTTATCATGTTGATAAAACGTAAAACAACACCTTTCGAGAAGCACTCTTAACACTCACCAGAACAGTGCTTACAAAATGATATTAAAATGTATTTGAAAAATGAATTTGATGAAGGACTTTCATATGATATCCACGCTTCACGCACTGTTGGGTCTATTTATTGTCAAAAGGTCTGTTGCATTTGAAAATTGAATATGATTATTGTGCAATGAATTCGTAATTATATGACCGCTATTCCATGAATTTTAACGAGTACACAACCTCGAGAGTAATCGATCGCAGAGTAACACGCACTATATCGTGGTTGAATAAACCTTGTAGTCGAGGGCCTTCATAATGGCGCAGTCACACGGACAACGTATGGCCAACGCAAAGTATGCGCTGGGTGTGCGTTACTCATTCGTCGAGTGCGCTTAGCCAAAGTTGTGCATTCGTTGCGTATCTACATGTTGTCTAAGTACATGCTATGTGTGAGCGTTGTTGGCAATTTTCATAAATTTCAACTGCTGCAAGTCTACACGCTGAGACTCTAATTTGACATTAAAAAAAAATCAAACCGCGCCTTGTTTGAAGCCTAGATTTTGCTGAAGCAGCTCCTGGATGAAGTACGTGGTCTCAAAATTTCACACTATTTTATGAGGACGTAAAATAAAATCGAATGTAAAAAAAATCTGAAATTCCAATTTTGGCCCCCCTCTCATAAAATCCTGAATCAGCCATTGTGCCTTTAAAAAAGTATTAGTTTGCAAGATATTTATTGCTGAATAAAATATCAAATTATATGAATAGCATTTGAATTATTTAGATAATTTTTTTTTTTGTTGACGAAACGCTCCTTCGCGTCAGAACATTCCTTTAAGTATTTGGCTTATTTTTCAAGAAGAGCATGGGTAAGGAGGTCCATGAAAGGGATCCAAAGACAAAAAATAAAGAAAAGAATGTGAATTGTAGCTCGCATATTCGGAAGACAGAGGATGTAACACGATTAGACGCATTCTTTATCAGAAGAACGCGCGAAGTAAAATTAGGCTAAACTTGACTTTCATTCTCTCTTCCTTTATTCGCGGTATCCACTCTGGCAAACCTGGATCTGACGAACCCGAATCATGCGAACCATTTAAAGTAGGTGTGCACACCCTGCCTGGCAGAAATTCCGTATTGATTTAAATAATTAATTAAGGCAGCGAGTAAAACAGAGGGAGAGAGAGAGAGAGAAGAGAGAGAGAGAGAGAAGAGAGAGAGGAGAGAGAGAGAGAGAGAGAGAGGGCGAATGGAATTTACACGTACTGAGCTATATCGATTGCCTAATGCATTATAGCTAACTGTCCAATGTTCCATGCAGGCTCATTAGAACATTGTAGGTTTGTTGAACTTTCAGCAAAGCAATGTTGACCATGATAGATGTGAGTTGAAATAGCAACCAAAAAAAAAGAAAACCAACACAAAAACAAAAAAAAAAAAAAAAAAAAAGAAAGAAAAGAGAGAGAGAAAAAAAGAAAAAGACAAACAAAACAAACAAAAAAGTATATTTTCCCCGCTATCACTGGATATTTTGCTTTAGTAAAAATTCAGATATCTTATTTTTTTTTTTAATTTCTAAAACTGTTGATAATAACCATGGTAATCCAATTACCCGGACCGCGGTCACCTTCTAACTTAATGACCTCCACTCTCTAATTATGTAAACTCATTAAATGAAAGCATTGCATTAATTGATTATGTTAAGTTATAATCTAAATCAACATTATAATGGCGAGGATGTTTTGGTCAAGTTACCAAACATAACTATATGGGTTCTAATTCCGATTCCATTTAACACTACACCATATGCAGAGAGTGGCTACTTGCTTTATGCCCTTTAACATAAAAAAGATGCACTCAACCTTACGATTTATTGTAACTCTTAGAACACGGCTTACCTATGATTGCTACTAATCGTAAGATTGATTGAGTCGTAAGATTGATCGTATATTTTATATTATGGTATGAGCATTTCCCTTAAAACACAATGTGATCCAGTAACCTTTCCGCTTCAATCAGCGTTTCCATTAGAATATTTTCTTTTTTTTTCAGCTTCGATCGCCATTTAGGGTATTAAATATGACAGTGTTTACACCATTTACGGTATTTTTCTTTCGAGTGTAACGTCAAATAACGGTGCAAATATTTGTTTAATACGCCATTTAGGGACCACTTTTCATGTGGACTCGAATGGGTAGCACATTTGTCCGACAGTGCCCCCCCCCCACCGCGCACCCGTCGTTCGGGGGAAAATTATACATACATTTATCTCTGTGTATTCGTTGCTTTACGTTATCTAAACAATAACAACGCGGTCACACCTGTAAAACCCTTTCCAAAGTTTCCGAACCGACACGAAACGGACCAAAAATATAACGCATGGCAATCTAGTCGTTTGTGTGGAGCCGGGCTCACAGGTATGACCAGGGTATTTATAACAATTTATCTATAGGAACGGGACCGAAATGTGGAAACGACCATTAAGGTCCATTAACGTCACCCTGTACTTCATCAAGATACCAGGGAAGCATTTCATGAAACAAATATTCACCGATTCTCACTGACAACTGTTATAAGCTACTGAAATGCTTGCATCTGATTGGCTGAGAGCAAACATTTATCGGATAAAACGTCCGACAAGTCCTTTCATGAAACGCCCCCTACCCCGTATCCAAGTCGGTGAATTGACAAGTCTAAGCATATTTTGACTAATACCCGTTTGGTCTCATCCCACATGGTCTAATTCCATTTCGTCTAAAAGTTGTTTGTCTATTACCTTATGGTATAAATGCCGATTCGCCTATTTACCATTTCGTCTAAATCCCATTTGGTCTAATGTCCATTTTGTCTAATATTCAATTGGTCTAACACCACTTAGTCAATTCCCGTAACAGAGTAGCAATAGATCAAATATCAATTTGAGAATTAGACGAAAACGCAATTAGGCAATTTGGCTATTAGACGAACAGGAAATTATACCAAATGAGAATTAGACCAATTATATATGTATTAGACCAAAGGGAAATTTAGACGTTGTTATTAGACAATCGGAGAATTGGACCAACTGCTGTTAGACCAAGTGGATATAGCCAAAACCGATACCAGGTATCTATGTCAGTCGATTCGCCCAATGAATCTAAACTTGAAGTCTCGTAAATAGAAAGTACATATTAATTGTTTCAGGTCTATTTTAACCAATAATGATTAAGTTGCTTGGGTATGTTTCCTTGCCCAAGGAATTGGACAGAGATTAAAGACGAATACACTTTCAATAGCGGATACAACTTCTGTTTGGCAAAGCTCTGCAGGACAGTTGATGATACTCTGAATGATTTTGTTTCGATTCATATTTATAAGGAATGATATCTTCTTTTGGGTGGTCAGAATTCATTTATTCACTATGTTCTGTCAATCCACGTGTCCGACTACGCCAAATAGCGTAATAATTGAAATGTTTAAACCCATGTATGGAAGATAAATGGTGCCTCACAGTAGCGGACCCATCCTTACGTCACACAATTAAAAGTATCGGCCCACACCAAAACATAATAGAGCCGCTATTGTCCACAGACAATTGGGCCAGCACTTTCTTTACAAATTGCGAATCTTGAATCCGCTCTTGCCTCATGTCGATGTTATGATCAGTGCCAAGCTGTATTTAAATGGTATGTCAGTGGTTGCGTCTTTACGAATACACTATAATGTTGAGCCCTGATCTGCGATTCCACTGATATCTCGAAATTGCACCTTCTATTACAGCATGTTCTTGCACTATCTCGGACTGCATATTTACCCCTTTGATCTAACTATTATCTATCATTCTAATAACTGCAACCTGTAAAGGTTGCAACTTCTATAGGGCACCATCATTGCACCACATGGGTTTTATTCTCCCTACTGCACCTCTGGTGTTGCACCTGTTCGATTGCCAGATCACGGATTTCACCCTTGTAAAGGAACCATAGTTGCACCTCAACGATATCATTGTACAATTTCAAGTACGCTCCTCTAGTGTATACCTCCATGAATGGCACGACCTTTATCGCACCTCCATCACCATTGTTGTTACACTCTGGTTTCACTTGAATCAGTCATCAGCACCTCTGATCAACCTGAAAAGATGGGGGGGGGGGGAGACACCATTATTTGATTGGATTGGAAATATGGAATAAAACTAAACTGAATCTGAAACATGAAGAAAAACACTCAAATCGGTGAGGACAGTGGGGTCATTGGTCCCAACGCAGAAAATGACCGCAGTCTCCCAACGCTGAACCCGACTGAAATTACACTTACCACTGGCGGATACAAGAAAATAAGGATGGGGGCGCCTTTGAAATTTTCTATTTTTAATAATATGTACGGTCAATGAGCGGTTTTCATATTAAATTTTGGGGCGCGTCCCGTGCGTATTGTATTCCACCTTGCATTGTCAGGTATTAACGCTCCCATCTTCCCCCATCCACTCATCCGCATCTTCTCCGCTACCATTACCGACGTCTTCATCCTCCTCCCTTTCTCAAGATGTATCGATTTTTGTCTCTGTATTTTCTCCTCTAATAAAATCTTCTTCTTCATCCCTTTGTCACGGCCCAAGGCCGTAGGAAAGGATAAAGCGAGCATGGCGGTGCGGGAGTGCGAAGGGTCGATATTCATTACACCTAATTGAATAGCTTCCGTTGTCAAGTTCGCTAACATACAGTCAAGGCGAGAGATCGAATGGGGGGGGGGGGTGTAAAGGGGGCATTATCACCCCTCTAAACCTAAGCCCCTTTTTCTTTCCAATCGATGTATTCATCAGTGATTTGGATGAACGCCAATTTTTTTTAATGCTGGATTTGTAAAAGTGCCAGAGGAAATTTATCGTGAGATGAAAACAGGTTCCAGACAATGCCAGTATCGCCCCCTCCGTGCCCTCAGGAAACTGATAAAATGTAATGCTGAAATTATTGATAAGGAAAAAAGCGCACATAAAATGAATAACGATACAGAAGAATGAAAAAAAAAATGTATATAAAGTTGTACATGTTTAACAACCGCCGATGATAAAATATACATCATGTTTAGACCCTCTTTGCAGTTAAACCGTACCCCATAAAATTAGTGGGTAGGGGGAGGGGGCAGTGGATAGTATTTTTTTCTACGCTCGCTAGGGGCACTCATAGGATAGTCATGATGAGCTGCATGTAAGGCTGAAGTTCGTAGCCTTCGACAAAATGTGATATCGATTACACAGTCAATATAATGATTGAAATTGCCTGAGAATGTCATGTTTGCTGGCGTAAAAAACACCACGCAAGATTGGAACTGTAAACTTAAAAATTGAATCACTGTGACACACTTTAGTGTGTTACTTGGCTGTCTCCGGAGCGCGATCACGTGAGATTAATTTCAGCGACCAGTGAAGGCTTATTGATTTTAAAAGTAATCATATTCGTTGTACTCTACTTGTCAAAATATGTTTATAATGCATTGTATATAAGTATAGTCATTGATTCGCATAATTTTCGGGTAATTTGCATCAAATGCGAGCTCAATTAAGAAAAAAAAATAAATGAAGAAGAAATTCTTAAAACGAATAATGACTACTTTACGGTGAGGAAGTGCTACCAGCTAGAGTTTGTAATTCTTTTTTAGGATATCCACAAGCATCGGCTGGTTCATTCGTTCTTCTGTTTTGTATATATATTTTGCCATGATTACCTTGTATTATTATTATTTCCCGGAAAGAAACAAATCAATAACCTCCTTGTAAAAAAACCGAGAGGTAATCTTTTCGGAATATGAAACCTTTCCAGTTTTAGGTCTGCGAATGTTAATTATAATTTCTTGGCAGTTACTTAATCGATTAAATGAATTCACTGTGGTGATAAGCTCAATATAAGTCCGAATAAAATACAAACGATTTAGCTTTGATTCGTAAAATTTCCATGCCGTTGGAGAAAATCTTATCATGAAAACACAAGTTGATGTACTTTCCCTCCAATAAAAGTTCTTGTCGGAAGTCTTTTTATGCGAAACTTTGATCCAATATAATTTTGATTGGAACCACGCCGTATTTATACCCGTCATCTGGAGACCATTGCATTTCGCTATCCCTACTTTCAGTCTATTTATGTTTCATTTCTTATATCTCAGCGTAAAGACGCCGTGTGCAATTTTGTTACGATGTGTAACAATAATTCAATTTATTTTGGAACCTTATTGAGCAGAGGTCAAATCATAAGAAAGTCGTTTGGATTCGTTAAATTTTAGAAGGATGATCTAGGTCTTTCTGGCACATTTCGAATGTCTATAGTTATACACATTTTCTACCAATTTTTGCACACGCCATTGATATTATTATTTTTTGTCCATGTTGGACTTCCCCTTTAAAATAATGGGCAAATTACAATTATTTTCTGACCAACCTTGTTCATTGGGGTTCGTATCATCAAGAAAGTTTCTCTTTGGTATTCTAAACATTATTTATCCTCAGTAACCGAGTAACAGGTGGTCCATGTAGTCGTCATGGTTTGTGATGTCTCAAATTAGTTTCGACGAATCAGATTTCAAAGGGAGTAAAGAATTGTTTTACTCGAGCGAGGGCGTCCAATGAAACTTTTCCTTACGCATATAGCTAGAGGGGAAAATTTGTTAGACCTTGTAGCACCTTAGTCAGACTTTAGCAAAAAAAATGTAAACAAACAAATGAAAAGAACATAATAACAAGATGACGAAGTTATTCCATATGTTTCGTATCAGCATAGTTATACAATTCATAACTTGAAATTTGTTTGTTTGCTACAACAGCAGCATTTCGAATATATTTGCTTAAAAACCCCTCAGACAGTCACAAATGTAAACTCACTTTGTTGAATATTAAGCGACTCGTAGAGGGATGAAGGGAAGGGCGGGGAGGAAATTGGAGGGGGAGGGATGAAATCTCCTCTAGGTTGGTCATGAGGGAATTCCCTCATGGGTCCTTTCGTCTTATAACCATGTGAAAGAAGAAGGGTATAACATGTAGCCCTGTGGTATCCCATTATTGATTTCGTTCCCTATAGTGTTAATTTCAATAAATTGCTGGATATTTCATTTTTCATGGCAAGAATTATGCTTTACATTCGACAGATTGATTTTAAATTTTTTTTTAAAACCCCATCGTAATTTTAAAAGTAATTTGTCCTACTGGTCCCATTGCGCGCGACATTAGATGCGGGGCGATGACGAGGTGATTAATCGACAAACGATTGAACTCTTGACCGCTCACCTGCTGTGACCCCGAGCACGAACTTTCACAAGTAGGTCAGGTCACCGATCGGAACGAGGCGCACTCTTTTCTAGTATGCTACCCGGCCACACCTCTTAACCGACCAGTTGGCAGTAAATTTGCAGCATTTTGGCCATGTAAGCCAATGGGTTTTGGGCTCGGTTTATTGTCGCATCGGGTCAAGTCTCTCCATTGTGACCGCGCCATTATATCGAATCGGAAGACAATTTACCAGGGGCCTTTGACTGTCCTAATTGGTGCGCCGTGATTGTTTTACCAAATCCAAAGAAAACTCGTTCAAGATTGATGGAGAATGAATTATCCTCCCAATCATTATCCAGCCTCAAATTCAGATCGGGAGAAGCATCAAAGAATATGAGGGAAGGGGTACTCATATCACACAGTCATACACACTTATTTAAGTGAATCTACATTGAATATACCCAAAACAAAAGGAATAACTAGGCCCGGGTAACTAGGACAATACGGTACATAGTGTCATTTTTCTTCATAACTATCGCTTTAGCAACTGAAGGGAAAAAATAATGTACGAAAATCATCGCATGGTGGAGCCCTTTATGTTTGGTCGGATTATCCCAAACTCCAGAGCTGCTTGAACTCTAAAATTCACAACAAAAAACTCAAAGATTCACAGAGAATTAATCATACTCATCTTAATATCTAGAGACAACTGAAAATAGCAAAGTTTCTTAGTTTGATAGGATCACCCTTACTTATCAAAACTCCAAAAGGTTAATAGCTACTTTTAGAATTGCGTAACTGGGATATCATTTTTTGCTGTTGCGGTTGCAATACAAAGTAATCGGACTCCCTCCTGAATGTACACTGGGTTATGCTGAGTTATGGTAGAGTCAGACCGGCAGACCGACCTCAAACCGATCACCCCAAAACACTTTTGTGCCAATCGGGATGAATTCGGCAGCCATCAGGATGATTTATGCAGGGTTCGGTCTGTTGCAGTTTAACGTCGATATGAGGTCGTTGAATTATCGGTTTTAATCAGTCTGGTATCGGTATTGAACGAAAGGGTCCGGGGTGGAATCTTTCAAGCATTGCTCGAAAGATCTCTCCCGACCATTCGTCAGGGAGCTGTCGGAACGAGTCGGTCAGTTCGAGAAGAGCGGGGAGCATTCCGGTATGGGTCGATCTCCGGTTCGGAATAAAAGATCGGAATGTGGTCGGTTTCAATACCAAGTTTCAGTCAATTGCTATCGGCCGAACTAATCCCGATTCAACATCGATGGGGTATGAATAGAGACTTTCTTCCCGACTCAATACCGAACGAGCCGCTCCATCTCCGATACCAAACCGCAGAGGGGCTGTATTGAGCCGACAAGAAAACGATGTCAACCAAAGATGCAAATAGATTCGGGGCGCATAGGATAATCATCTTTTAACATTTAAAAATGCTTCCAGTTGCTCTATGGTTTTCTGTTAGATGCAATCAAATCATATGGCTTATAACCATTCCCCGTACTTTGCGGGAAGGTGCCGGGCGGCACGGAGTCAAACGGATGGGCGTGAAGAGGCTTGAAAATGGGAAGAAAAAGGGGGAAAGGAAGCGAAATGAAAAGTACGAGAATAGAAAATTAAAAAAAAATAAAACGAAGAGAAAAAATAAAAAGAAACAAGAATATATATATATATAGCCTAGAGAGAGATGACGCACGAAGGGAAAAAAAGAGGGAAATAAATGCAAATTTTAAAAAAATAGTGTGAAGTGGTTCTAAATTGATCTCTAACTTAGGACACCATATGGACTTGAAATTAAGGTGTTGGGAAAATTGATCTCAAACTTAGGGGGTCCCAAAGTGATCTATAGTTGAGGGGAGCCAATTCCATCTTAAACTTAGGGGGCTTCAAATCGATAAACAAACTTATGGGTGCCGAATATATCTCAAACTTATGGAGCTGCCAAAAATTGACGTGACATGAGAGGTGCCTTGATCTTAAACTTAGGGGCGCCAAATTGATTTTTAAATCAAAGAGGGCCAAATCGCTTCAACTTAAGGGGCAACAATTGATCTTAAACTTAAGAGGCGCCAACTTGATCTTAAAATTAGAGGTTGTCAAATGATCTTGAACTCATAGGGCGCCAAAGTACTTTTGAAATTAACGGGCGCCAAATTTACTTGAAACTACGGGGCGCTTAAATCATTGATCAGAAAAATTGAGGGGCGTGAAATTGATCTTTCACTGGAGGTTGCACCTCCAGTGAAAGATCAATTCATGAATATCTTTTCATCTTTTCATGAATATAAAATCATTTTGCAATTAAAATTGCAAAAAAATGATTCTATATTCATGAAAAGATTGAAACCAAAAAGTGCTTGAATTTCCATGCTTTCGGGTCATAGTAAATAATTTGCTTGCGCTTCGCGCTTGCATCATTTTTCCAAAGGGTAATTACATTCTGTTCCTGAGAATTTCAGCTCCTGCTCACATTACACTCTCGGACAAGATAATAAAATTGAATCCCAAAGAGTTTTAGTATTCTTTACCTTCAGGTCATTATGTAGATACAATTTGTTTCTTACCCTTCACGCTCAAATTTCTTCTTATCAAAGGGGTAATACATTATTACTTTTTTCTTCATGAAAACGCTATTTAGAAAATAAGAAAATATGAAATTAATGTGAAGTGTTTTGTTGTGAATTATATCAACAAGACAAATAAAAATAAAATAAATAAAAAAAAACCCAGATAATTTACTTTGAAAGAGGAGCTTTATATACCATTCATTGTACATTTCAGCTGTAGACTTAAGTTTTATTGTTGAGGAGGGGGTTATCCTTTGGAATTTACTTGGGCGTCAAAATCAGTTCCGGTCCTGTTGCGAAATCCTGGATAAGCGCATAATAACATGAAAATAATATAATATTGATTAAGAACCCATCAACGTCTATCCAAATTTAATTTCATTGGATGAATACAAATCAAAACAAAACGAAACAAAGAGAATTCAGTGTGCAATCGGGAGGGGGTCCTAAAAGAATCGGGGAGGGTTCCAGGGAGAATCGGGGTTTCGGTTTTAGTGCGGCTTGCATCGGTTCCCGATTTTGAAATTTTCATTCAATTTTAGTCGGTTTGAGGTCGGTCTGGCCGGTCTGACTGCACTATTATGTTCTATTCTAAAATTTAATTGAAAAATTCAATGTATAAAGATGGTATCACATCTGAGGAGACGTTTGCGAGAATCCAAGGCTCGATAAAAGTCGCAGAGACTTCTCAGAGACTTCTCAGAGACGTCTCCGAGACGAGAAATCTCATCTAATACAATAATATGAACATGTTCGATTTTCCTGTGACTTATAAGACGTCGCGGGAACTCGGGAGACGTCTCCGAGACGGAGCTGCAAACAAGTCTCAAACTCGGATCAGGGTTGGTGAGATGGCACCATTAAAGTAGACTCCCTTCTGCTATGTAAAGATTGCATAATCACCGCCGCACATGGGAAAAAAAAATAGGGGGGGGATGGGTAATGCACATCTGAAAGTATGGTTCTTTAAGATCCAGACACACCGTGTAGTTTGAGTTTGGGGCATTTTTGGGGGGTAAAATATTGTTTTTTTATACATTCAGAAATTCGACCTCTATATTGATGCCGAGCCAATCATTAAATGAATTTCCCACCTTTCCATCCTGAAATAATTAGGGCAAATATCCTGTAAGTGATTTTTTCTTTGAGATAAATTTTGGCATTTGATGTTTGTAACGCCTCATCTTCAGTTTCGTGTTTATACATGAAACTATTCTCTCTCCCCCCCTCCTCTCTCTCTCTCTCTCTCTAAAAAAAAAAAAAGAAAAGAAAAAAAAAAGGAGTAAATATTAGAAAAGAGTGAAATAAATGTGATTGAATTTCGAGCGATTTTGGACTATACACATTTTTACTCAGTTTGGAGTGTATATTTTCACTTGAAATTCACTCGGTTTTCACTCGGAATTCACTCTTTGTAGTGCGTCCGATCAGATTTTACTGTGTATACGACCCTCTCATCTCGCATTTACACTCCATACTATTATTGTAAAAATATTGAAAAACCACTCTTTTAGCGGGTATAGGCAGGTTGCTGGTTAGATGGATTTCCACTCCAAAAAAGAATGGATTCCTTTCTTTAGGCTATTTCCATTTTTTAAAAGTCGATATGAGATTCCATGCGTTTATGGGCAATGAGAGTTGTAGTGCAGTCCATTATAGTTTTATACCCTTTTTCTTTTTTTTTAATTTATAATTTTTATGTCAGTGTCAGTGTCAGTCTTAAATTCAGATGAAACATTCGTACGTCCCTGAGCGTTGCGTCCAAAAATTTTGTTTTTCCCTGCGGATCCCCACGATTGCCTCTTCACCATAATCAGCAGTGGAAATAGTGATAGTATCTTTCATCCAATAAAGAATGCATAGGAAAATATAGAATAGAAGATGAAATAAGGATTTAAAAAAAAGAAGGAAAAAAAAAAGTGTCTGTGTGACTGTAGCAAAACAAATAAAGAAATACAAAATAGTATAGACGTGGTCTTGGTGCTTAATTGGGCAACGCTATAATATCGTGAACGATCTATTTTTAGTTTGCTTGGAACCCCTGATCGACTCGAGGACGTTCGCCTGATCGCACGGATGGTTGATAACGACCTTCTGGCGAACACGACGAAGAAGCGACGACATTTATCTTGTGACATGAGACGACAGAGAAAACACTCGGGGCGCATGTAAATCAGAGTTTGTACATGGTAATCAGACAGACATATCCTCATTTTGTACTCGTTTCTCTCTCTTTCTTTCTTTCTTTCCCTCCTTCCCTCTCTCCTCTATGTGTCTTTCCATATCTCAATCTTTTTATCTCTCTTTTGTCTCTCTATGTATTTCTTTTTTCTTTTGCGTGCTCTTCTTTTTCTATCGCGCTGTTTTGTTTTCATCCCTTGTTGTTTCTTTCTTTCTCACTCCTCTCTCTCTCTCTCTCTATAGATATCCGTGAATTTGCATTTCCTTAAACAAAAAACTGTTTAGTTATTTTTTTTTTGTTTCCCTTGATCTTTATTTCTCCCCTCTCACTAGTTCTTTCTCTTTTTTTTGTGTGTGTGTGCTTGCTCCCTTTATTTTTATCTCCTTTCGCTTCTGTGATATTTTTTGCTTTTCTTTTCTATCTAGCTGAAGGGTTCTTGTTCTTGTTTTTTTTTAATGTCAATTTTATCATCTGATAAAAATTCACGTGAATGACGCCATTTTGCTGATCCATTGAAAAAAAAATTGTTGCAATTTTTATTTTCTTGCAAAACCTTTTTAATAAAATACCATGTACTTTCGCCTGATGACGTCACTATTTTTGATTTCAATTAAAAAAAAAAATCTGTTTTTCTTAAAAGGAAGGGTGTATTATTGACTAATAATGTAAAAAAGCCAAAGTACTGATGACTTCATTATGATGTTTATGCCGATGGGATTGGTAGATTTAAACGGTCAAGCCCGGGGTAATTCTGATCTTTTACTCGAGTGGGCTAGTGTCAACACGTTACTAGCTCAATTACGCCAGGGACTTAAAGTGACCCAGATATTTTATGAGAGACTCGAGCCTTCTTGCCTCCCAGTGTAAAGCGATGCAGGTTCCTCGGAAGAAAATTACTACAAGCTCATTTTGATCTCTCCCCCTCTCCCTCTCTTTCCCCCTCTCTCCCTCTATCCTTCTCTCATTCTTTGCTTCCTTTTCTCGCTCGCAATTACTATTTTCCTTGTGCCGAGGTATGGGATTGAAATAGTATACCCCAGTCATAACCAGTCCGTCGTGTTTGTCAAGTATGTACCCCGCGGCCAGCGTAGGGCACTTTACTCCTTGTCTGAAAAAGAAAGGAAGAAAAACGTGCCCCTGCTTGCGTCCGACGCTATGAATTGCTATGAAATCTGACGAAAATCAGGCAGAGCATAGACACAGCTCAGACGCAGATCAAACACAGACCAGACGGAGATCAGACGCATACCAGGCGCAGAACAGACGCAGATCAGAAGCAGAAATTACGCAGATCAGACGCAGAACATACGCAGATCAGACGCTGACCAGACGCAGAACATACGCAGTTCAGACGCAGACCTGACGCAGACCTGACGCAGATCAGACGCAGACCTGATGCAGATCAGAAGCAGACCAGACCTAGACCGACGCAAGACCGGTTGTGACTATGGTTTTAATTCTGATAGCTGTTAAACAACCCTGGCTGAATAACGGGGTTGGGTCAAGTGAAGGGTGAATCAGGCAAACTAAGGACCTACACGCAAGTCACACTGGAATAGTAAGAACAGACCTAACACAAGATTATTGTAAAATACCGCAAAGGATATGCTATTCTTTTTCAAAAGTTGGTCATGCTGGTTTGGGTGTGGGATTTCACTCAAAACCTTTCGACTTTTATTCTAACCCCCAAATAAGGCCTATTCATTTTCGTCGTGGATAATCACCTATACAATCTTTCAAAAGAACAATTTGTATAATGGGAACGCATGAAATGAATAAGTTGGGTATACAATGATTATAATCAGGCTCATTAATTTTTTCGACTTATTCATTGAGTTAATGAATGCCAAAATGTCAAGTAATTATTTATAGCAGCGATTAAAATATTGTGTTTTCCAAGGACACGACATTCAATAATTTCAACATCTGAAAAAAAAAAAATGATAATAATAATTAAAAAAAAATCATACTCAGGCACAATACATCGACTTCCCTTTTCCCCCAGTAACTATCATCGCAACTCGATCTCAATCTTCCGACCTAATAAAATCACTTCTTATACCAATCCAATCTCGACTCACGTAAAGCGAACAAATTACCGAATAAAATACCCTCCTCCTAAAAACCCTGACATCGTAATCTTGGTTAGATGCGAAGACATTCTCCGGCATTAGGGCATAATTTGTCGCAGTGCTCTCCGGGCGCGGCACCCCGCGGACTCGAGCTACTGGCTTCGGAGAATTTAATCTCGGGAATAATGCTGAACTCCGACGCGGATGTAAATGAATGGTAACCACGTAGGGGTGAACATGGGGTCAATGTGGTCACTGGATCTTGCAAGTACACTGTTGCCAATGAAATCTTGATAACGTTGGAAGCTAGAAACAAAGTCTTATTGTTTCAAAAACACTTTAATTGCACATTTTGGTTAGATGAAAACATTGTTTGTATAGGATTATACTCATAATGATTTTACTCAGTATGTTACAAAGAGCTGTAAAAACAGATCCCCGTATTTTATCTATTTCTAACCACCACCCCCTTTTTTACCGCCGAATAAGCCAGTTTAGAATTTACATAAGGTTTCTCCAGTGAAAATAAATAAATTCAAATCCAGGGGGGTGTTTCACAAAGAGTTAAGTAGACTTAAAAATCGCACTTAATTTGTTATTTTTGTGCGTTATATTACGCATCACCTCATTGTTCAGAGCATGCTCAGGGGATGCGCGCCGATGTGAAATTTATCAATTAAATTGCGCGTTATAAAACAAGATGCGCGTAGAAGTTAAGTGCGACTTTAAGTCTACTTAACTCTTTGTGAAACACCCCCAGGTGCCTGGATATGGTAGGCCTTGAAACGACAGGAAATATCGCAGCGACGCATAATGTCACACTGACGCATTATTTACATATGGGACCATCCTGTGACGTCACCATCAGAAATACGTGACTGGGATTCGAACCTCGGTCCGATCCGCATCAGTTTGTAGGCTGATTTTCTTTTCCCACAATGTACACAATTCCAATGATTTCAGTTATTTTCTCTACAAAGGCCCACAAACTGATAAGAATGGGACCGAGGTTCGAATCCCAGTCACGACTTTGGGATGATGACGTCAAATGTTGGTCCCAGACGTACATAATGCGTTTTTGTGACCAGATTGTGACATTATGCGTCGTGCGACATTATCAGTCGTAACAGGCCTACTATTGACTATTTTCGGTACACACACGTATGTACTGCCAAACTATATTTCTGGGGAAAGGAGAAAGTATTGATATACCCCCCCCCTCTCTCTCTCCCTCTCTCTCTCTCTCTCTTTCAAAGACAAGTCAATGTCATGTATTTGGTAGAAATGTGTTTTTCTCGATCAAGTCATCAAAAAATGAAAAATAAATACAAAAAAATTAAAAAGCTTTGGGGGCTTTAGAGGACAACTGCAGTCGGTGATAATTACTGTCCATCAGGACATTTTTTTCTCTTGTTGTTACACAGTTTTCAACTTTTGTCTCTATTTTTAGATGTATAAACGTGAATATCATCTTACCTGTAAATTGTAAGGTCAGAAACACGTTTCAATGTAAGATATCATCATAAAGCTTTTTGCCATAATTTAATCCGCACACCAGACATGTCTTCAAAATGAATATTTGTGATTTCTCAAAAATGCGTTATTTCAGAGCAAACCTTTTTTTGGGGTTGCGACCTGCGGTCATGTTTAAACAATAATGATAAAAGGAAGAAAATTCATATTATAACCCCTTCGATATTTACCAGCACTGTGCACTACCTTTAATGACGTAAGCAAACTGAATTCAGCCTGTAGTATGTGTTATGTTGTTTTATGAATTCGTTCAGTACTATGACAAGACTGTGACATAGAAGCAGTAATGATGTGCTAATCGCCCCGGCTAGCCCCCTTCACTAGCCTCGGGGATGGTGACATTTTGATTATACGCCACTCATCCGATTGGAATTAGGGAGGGGTTGGTTAAGATTATTGGTGTTTGGAGTTAGGGAAGTTGTGATTATTTGTCTCTAAAAAAGGAAATAAAGAGAAAAGAAAAGAAGAAGGAGAAAAGAAGGAGAAGAAGAAGTAAAGAAAAATGAAGAAGAAGAAGAAAAAAACAAACAAAAACAAAACAAACAGCAGCAGCACTTAGTAATAAATCATTAAGCACCCATTTCCATATCGCCATCATCTCTATAATTCCTTCCAACACCACCATCACCATCATTATCACAACAATCCTTGATTATCACCATCGTCATCATCACCACCAACGCCACCACCAATTCACCATTTCTTTAGTCCAACTTGTGGTTTATATCGAGAACGAATCCATCCTTCATCATCATCATCATCATCATCATCATCACCACCACCACCACCACCACCACCACCACTACGATCCCCTTTGCTGTCAGCCCATCAACCTCCATCTCCATCACCATTAGTTTTTACCAACATCACCGGTGCCACGACCAATATCCCCACTACCATCATAACCACCACCACAATAACCCCAACCACCACTGCCGCCATCACCGCATCCTCCACTCCACAACAACCACCTTCATCCCCAACACCAACACCACCACCACCAACACCACCACCACCACCACCACCACCACCACCACCACCACCACCACCACCACAATCACCACTACGACAACCACCATCCCCACCACTACCAACCCCGCCACCATCATCACCACCACCATCATCACCACCACCATCACCACTCCTATTATGACAACTCCACTATAACCAACACTACCAATATGAAAACTCTTGCATCAACACCACCCCATCACAATTATTATTTCCATCATCCAGTTTCGTTGTTCAGCACTCTCATCTCCTCAAGATACCGGTCGACCAACGCCCATAAAGTACTTTGTCAACATCTTGAGAAAACGCCAACATTTTTTTAAACAGTGTTAACAAAAGATTCTCTTTTCAGTCAGTCCTTGCACATCACCCGAATGTCACATACATCATCTACTCCTTAAACCCCTTCCTAACTTTAAAGACCTCCATAACATCTCCGCGTACCCCGGGAAAAATGTAAAGACATCAAGTTGATGAGACTTCACTAATATAATCTTCCTATGAGTGATACACCCGCGGGTGAAGACATGTGCGGGCTAACCGATGACGTCATGCGCAGTGGAGCTGACGTCAAATGCGCAGACAGATATCAAATTAACAACTATAATCATGCAATGCTTTTGGTTTTGTTTAATGATTGATCTAACGGTACTTCTGTTGCTGTCGTTGTTTGCACTGTCTGTCAACCAGATTAAGAAGCTGTCTTCACTCTTCAAAACTTTAGAATCGGTTCTATAAGTACATTTATAATAAAGCCAATTTAAGATAAGTCCAGATAAAATAAAGGACAAATAATATACCTTGTAACTGTTGTTAATAATATATTTGTTTGTAGGTGAGGCATATCAAGAAATATTGTCATAATGAACAGACTAGAGTATATTTTGTGATAAAAAGCAGGCACCAGTCAGAAGAAAAAAAAAACTGTTCAACCTGTTCAAAGTATCGAACAAATTTTCGTTATTAAAACCTATGTAGAAATGGATAAAGCTAGCCAAAATACCGTGCACCTTTAACATGCACTAGACTTTATAGTTTATACCATAGACTGCCATAAGCTTTTTTTTTGTTGCTGGTATTTCTTTTTTTTTAAAATTATGTTAATGGGAACCCTAACCCTATAGTCTGTTATTCAAGTTAAGCGCTTCATAAGAAAATGCTCTTGTAAATGAACAGACAGTTTCAAAGTTTGTTGACCTTTCAAATCCATATTTCATTCTCGTATAGTGGACATCATTGGTGATAAACTGCTCCCCTTTGATCACCGGGAATCTTCTAGTGGAGGAGTTGAATAAAATATGTTCGGGCCGAACGTTTTGGGCAGTCCTACACATGCATTTCTGTGTGTGGTGCATATGACTCTAAGCAGAAATGGGTTAATTTATTGTTTATTATCATTTTATTGATTCGAAGTCGGTGAATTGCTATCAACATTTTCAAATGTTTTTTTACAACTCCGTTGCATTTCCTTTGGTCGAGTGCTGCAAATGAGGATTGATGATACTGTGATCATACTGTTATCAGGATTCGAACCCTATGCCTTGTAAACCAATAAAAATGACTTATTCAATTGACCACGGGATCTCGATACCTTTTTAAATGGGTAAATTGCCAATTGGTCTGAACCCATTTCTGCTAATGCTTGTTTGGTCTTCCACGTAGTTTAATTGGCAACTAGACCAAGTGGTAATAAGACGAAGTGAGAATTAGACCAAGGGGAAATTATACAAAATTGATAGTAGATCAAATGGGTTTAGTCCTTGTGTTATTAGCCAATCAGAGAATTGGACCAACTGATGTTAGACCAAGTGGAAATAAACCTTTAATGGGACACGATATTAGACGGTACGACGTATGTTGTTCAAATTCGTGTTCGTTTCCTGTATATTTCCATGTGCAATACCGCTTATTACTACACACAAAAAATGAGAACTTGCATATATGAGTGATCACACTCAAATATCCAAGTATTTTTGACAATATAGTGACACACATCCATGATTGCTTTCACTCAATAAAGCTACTTTGAAAACGCACCTAATCGAGTATTTTAAATTTGACAATATAGTGACACACCAAAATGAGTTTATTTAATTAACTCATTTTATTGAGCAACATAACTAATTGTTTTGAGTACATTGCACAAACTAATCTAGTGAGTAACGCTTTACATACTCAGAGAGTTAGTAAGTAAAGGTTTAAAACTCATCAACTTGCGTGTGATGAGTTTGTGCAACCTTTACTTACTGACTCTCCGAGTATGTAAAGCGTTACTCACTAGGTGAGTCCTATTCCTTTTTGTTTGTTTGTTTGCCTGTTTTTATAATGATATTTGGAATGTTCCGATGATATACACATCAGTGCATCAATTCTCTCAAACCAATACACTGCATTACTCACTTCAGTGCATCAATTCACACAAACCAATACATTGCATTGATCAATGCATCAAACTAACTCAAACTGTGTACATGACTGACAAAGTAATGGGAAATCCATGCATGTTAATCTAGTTGTTAGTGTTATCAGACGATGTATATCATCGGAACATTCCAAATATCATTATAAAAACAGGCAAACAAACAAACAAAAAGGAATAGGACTCACCCAAAGACAATAAGAGCATGCAGGCTCTCCGCTCTCATCTCCGTTCCGCTCACAGAGTGTAACGCTATGGTTCCGCTATACGTACGTACGCGTAGAACATACCTCGTGTGCAGTCTCGATGTCTGTACTCGTGATCCGAGTAGGTGTACCGGGCGCAACATGTAAAAGTACCGCATAGCCAGTAAAATTACTCTCAAAGACTTTCACGAGACTTGAGACGTACGAAGACGTGTCGTAGTTAATGCGGCGGTCACAACTCGCCGTACCTTCGACGTGAGACTGACGTGCAACTCCCTACGATGGAATTCGTAGAAAAATCGTGCAGCGGAGGTACCTCGCAGGTACAATGCATGTACGACGTGCAGGAAGTTTTTACAATACCCTTACTACAGAAACGCAGGAGTCGCAGAAGTTGACCCAGGACCTGTGCGTGGATTGCACATGCAACGCAGGCTACGTTGATGGCACGTGCCCCGTAGCCTATGACGAGTTGTGACTGCCGCATTACTCATCTAGTGAATTACAGGTTATATAGAATTTCTCAGCAATTCTCACTTTACTCGATTGTTAGTGTTTTCACCCGATCATCCACCAAGCCGTACCAAGTTGAAGAGAAACTCACTTGCACAATTGTTTTACGTAATTGAACATGTAAAGTTACTAAGGGATACTCAAGAAAAAAAAATTATTGAGTATACATACTCCATAATTTTTTTTTCTTGAGTATCCCTTAGTAACTTTACATGTTCTGGAAGAGCGGGTGTGTACTTTTAACAGAAACACAGATTCTGAAGTAAAAATACGTGATATACGAATAAAAGCACTCGCCTCCAAGAGTAGCAAACGGGTTTTACTCATGGAAACTAGTTCTTATTTTTTGTGTGTATGTAAAGTCAGCGGAGTTTTATAAATTTTGAATAACTATGTGAAATGTGAAATTTAACATATATGTATGTTGCTTGTCATATTACCTGACATGCCTGACTTGGCTGATGTATGCAAGAACGTTATATGAGTATATATTAAATTTCATAAATAGTTGTTTCTTTTTTCATCAACATTCACGCAAAATGTATTTGATCCTTTAAAAAACAACAAAAAAACAAAAACAAAAACAAAAACAAAAACAAAAAACAACTTCCGTGAAGACGCCGCGGCGCGCCTTAGTGAAAAGAAATTTCGCAATATATTTCCAACGGAGGTTTTTTTGTTGTTTTTGTTGTTGTTGTAAATACTTTCTTAAGCGTTTAATTCATTTATATTTTATATAATGAGCAAGAGATAGGAGATACAGAGAGAGAGAGAGAGAGAGAGAGAGAGAGAGAGAGAGAGAGAGAGGGGGGGGGGTGGTGGAGCCCCTTGGTGCTATCTTACGTAGAAAGCAATCCTGTATTTACAAGCTCTGTGGCTGGAGTATCCACCCTGAGGTGATACTACGGTGTTTTTTTTTTTATTGCTTTGACTATCATTGCGGACCTGGTAGGCATAGTCAGGTCATGTAAGTTGGATGCTACACTGACCGTGTAACAATAATATAGGTTTTCCCGTTCAAGTTTAAACTATCTCCGTTCAATTTGACAATTCTTACAAGCACTTTCGTCCGAAATGTGATCGCGATTAAAGATCAAAACGTTAATTCAATTGACCGATAGCTCCGCTCCATGAGGTAACGTTTAAATTGAATGAACATTAACGAATTCGATTGCAAAGAGTCTAAAGTTGACCGGGAAAACCTATAATAATGGTTGCTTTTTAATATTGCGCCTACATTACTTGTATGGAAGAGTTTATCTTTTTTGATGTGAACCTGGCAAGACATAACCATTTCACATGTCAAAAGTCAGCTCAACCTTGTGATATACCTGTATTACAACTTATCTCACTCATATTTACACCAAGATACATCAAATACTATATATATATAATACCTGCTCGTTTACTGCGAGCCAGCCCGTGTCACAAGTTTTGCTTTTGCCACCACGCTCTCACTTCGAGTTACCATGTTTAATGTCTGGTATGCCTTTCTGATTTGCAAGTTAGATTCTGAAATCTGGTCGCCCCACCCTCATGATCGTGCATTAAAAACACATTTACATCGTAGGTATGATCATGATGGGGTCAAATTCAGGCCACTTCCAAATACATCAACTGTCCGGATGTTCCATATACTCGTTACGTACTTGAGTTCTCTTATCGCACAGACGACATTCTACCAGAGATGTCTATCGCAATGATATCGATATCGAAAGCGATAATGATAATGGTCAATAAGACTGCATGTTGTTTAAGGTATTGGTCCATATTCTGAACCGGAGACAGACTTTGTATCAATCGAAAGTTCGTGCAAACCTTTTGTACGATCCTTTTGTCTGATGCATCAGTCAACATCAGACAAAATAATTTGGCACAATCGTGACAATAACTTCGCACGAACTTGCGACTCTTAGGGTGGTATCTCACTTCGCGGAGACATCTCCACTACAGAATAGAAAATTTCGTCTCCGCGACGGATAAAAAGTATTAGAGACGGTTCTAAGACAATTACCCCCTGGACATTACCCCCGGACAATTACCCCACGGACAATTACCCCCGAGGACAATTACCCCCGGGACAATTACCCCCGGACAATTACCCCCCGGAGGACAAATTACCCCCGAGGACAATTACCCCCCGGACAATTACCCCCGGACAATTACCCCCCTAGGACAATTACCCCCCGGACAATTACCCCCGGACAATTACCCCCTAGGACAATTACCCCCCGGACAATTACCCCCCGAGGACAATTACCCCCAGAGACAATTACCCCCGGACAATTACCCCGGAGAGTTACACCCGATCAACTACCCCCGACGACAATTACCCCCCTCACAGGCATTGATGTTGGAATCAAGCGGCGCCCATTGTGGGTCTCGCCAGTTGTCGCAGGTTTTTCTAATTATTTTCTACTTGATTTTATCATAATGAATATCTCTTACTCTTTCATATTTCTCTTTCTCCTTTCCTCTCTCTCATTTCTTCTTTTTTCCTTGCTTTTTTCTCCCCCCCCTCTCACCATCTGCGCCATGAAAAAAATGGGGGGGGGGGGGTTGAGCCCCAAGCCCCCCCCCCCCGTTTGGAATACTCATATATGCATCAGAAATATGTAAACGGGCCGTCATATTACCTTTTATTTTCATAGAAAACAATTTGAACATTCATGAAAGGAACAAAATACACATAATAATCACACATGTTGAATTATCTCTGATTCATCTCTGATTCCAACTGATATGATTTTTAATTATTTTTTGTTTATTTTCACGAAAAAATGGAATAAAACCTTGGTCTGAACCCATGGTTTTTAAGGGCGGCAATAAAGGTCATAATTAATAACTCCATAAAATTAACAAATTAAGTGAAAATATTAACTAATTATTAATTTAATGTAAAAATAAGGTTAATCGTAAAATTAAATATCATACATAAGTTATTCGTTATGGCCCAGATGACCGCCAATAGAAACCATGGTTTCGGACCACGTATTTTGCTGAATCTACCGTTGGGAATATGAGGGCCAGTTCATATTTTCTGATGCATATAATGTGTATCCAAACAGGGGGCTTGGGGTGCAAGCGCCCCCTCCCCATTTTTCATGGCGCAGAAGGCGCCGCTAAACAAAACAAAAAAGGGAAGGAGGGGGTGGAGGTGGTGTGGTCGAATGGATAAGTCGGCGACTGACGATCACAAGGTACGCGGTTCAAATCCCGTCCATCCACTAATGTCCTTTGGCAAGATATTAATCTGCAAATTGCCAGACTTGACCCTAGTAAGGTAAATGGGTACCGGTAGGAAGAAATTCCTCGAATGGGCTAAAGCGCCCTTTATAAGGGCAGCTATGGCTATAGCCGGGTAATAATATTAGCTGCGCCACTGAATAGTTTACAAGATTAGTCGGCGCATTATAAATGCTTAATATTGATATTATTATTAAAAGTATTATTAAAGGAAAGGAAGAAAAAAAGAAAAAAAAGAAAAATAAGAAAGTGTGTGTGAGAGAGAGAGAGAGAGAGAGAGGCAGAGATAGAGAAAAGGAGAAAGATAAATATAAAAGAGAAAGGGAAAGAGAAAGCCATTAAGATAAGATCAAGTAGAAAATAATTCCGAAAAACTTGCGACACCAGGCGAGACTCACATTGGGCGCCGCTTGATTCCAACATCAATTGCCGGTGGAAGGGGGGGGGGGGTAACTGTCGCGGGGTAAAATGTCCTCGGGGTAATGTCCGGGGTAATTGTCCTCGGGGGTAATTTTCCATGGGGTAATTGTTCGGGGGTTAATTGTTCGGGGGGTAATTGTCCTGGGATAATTGTTCCGGGGGTAATTGTCCTTCGGGGTAATTGTCCTGGGGTAGTTGTCCTGATACGAAATATAAAGAGAAAGAGAAAGAGAAATTCATTAAGATAAGATCGAGTAGAAAATAATTCGAAAAACCTGCGAGCGAGACTCACAATGGGCGCCACTTGATTCCAACATCAATGCCTGTGAGGGGGTAATTGTCCGGGGGTAAATTGTCCGGGAGGTAATTGTCCGGGGGTAATTGTCCTCGGGGGTAATTGTCCTCAGGGGGTAATTGTCGGGGGTAATTGTCCGGGGGGTAATTGTCCGGGGGGTAATTGTCTGGGGGTAATTGTCCGGGGGGTAATTGTCCGGGGGGTAAATTGTCCGGGGGGTAATTGTCTGGGGGTAATTGTCCGGGGGGTAATTGTCCGGGGGGTTAATGTCTCGGGGTAATTGTCCGGGGGTAAATTGTCCGGGGGGTAATTGTCCTCGGGGGTAATTGTCCTCAGGGGGTAATTGTCCGGGGGTAATTGTCCGGGGGTAATTGTCCTCGGGGGTAATTGTCCGGGGGGTAGTTGTCCGGGGGGTAATTGTCCGGGGTAATTGTCCTCGGGGGGTAATTGTCCTCAGGGGGTAATTGTCTGGGGGGTAATTGTCGGGGGGTAATTGTCCGGGGGGTAATTGTCTGGGGGGTAATTGTCCGGGGGGTAATTGTCCGGGGGTAATTGTCCGGGGGGTAATTGTCTGGGGGTAATTTCCGGGGGTTAATTGGTCCGGGGGGTTAATGTCCTCGGGGTAATTGTCCGGGGGTAATTGTCCGGGGGGTAATTGTCCCTCGGGGGGGTTAATTGTCCTCAGGGGGTAATTGTCGGGGGTAATTGTCCGGGGGGTAATTGTCTCTGGGGGTAATTTGTCGCGGGGGGGTAGTTGTCCGGGGGTAATATTGTCCGGGGGGTAATTGTCCTGATACGATTAGAGACGTCTCCGATATCGTGGAGACGTCTCGGGACGTCTCGGAGACGGATTTGGGACTACTCAGACTTTTTTTTCCATAAATTGTCGCGGAGACGTCTCGGAAAGACCTTTGCAAACTCAGTTTTCTCTCCGAATATGGGCAAACGTCGATGTGCTTTTATGTTGGGTTGTATTTAATGAAATGTGACTGAATATTGAACACAGTACTCATTTTAGTAATGAAATCAAATATACAAAATATATCGTTTTACCTAATCAATATTCATTATTCGAATTATAATGTATTTGTAGCAGAAGAAGAAAACTGACATGTATTTTTTATTCCAACTATTCAAATCAAAACACATTCAAATGAAATTACCATGCAACTCAATAGTGATGTTGAAAAATAAAATCATGGAGGGGGGGGGGGAGGCGAAAGGGCACATGCAGCCCTTCCGGAATCTGCTGGATACGCCATTTGGTGGACTTTTTGGAATGCGGATCAGCACTCCATGTTCTAAGTACGTAGCAACTCTCTGTCATATTTCAAGGTCTTTTTATTATGACATGTCGTTTACAGAGTGTAAAGCTTGATATGTCGCACTCAATTATCGTATGGAAGATTTGTGACGGCAGATTGTGCGCCCCAACTTAACTAATGTACTTACTACTAATTATCCCTCCGTCATATTTGGGAGACTAAGTCCAAAGGCAGACTACAAACCCATTCTGGGTCATTTCTGACCCGGTATCTGGGTCCATCGGGGCCGTACACTTTCCGGGTCAATGAGATCCAGATTTCGGATCAGACAATCTGATTGACCCGGATTTCGAGTCAAAGTGTATGGCCCCGATGGACAAAGATTCCGGGTCAATAGATTGATGACTCCAAGAAAGGGCAACATTTTTTTTTACCCGGATGAAGAGTCAAGAATTGGACCCTTTAGACCGAACGGAAAACAGATCGTTATTCCAAAGGCTCGTTAGTCCGATGGTTCGTTACATCGAAAGTTCGGTAGTCCGAAGGTTCTTTTATCTAAACAGTTCCTTAGTCCGATGGTTCCTTATATCGTTGACTCGTTAGGCAAGATAGTCCGAAACTTTGATTTGTCAAAAAATTATTTTTTTCAAAAAATGAAAACCCCCTGCACTGCAATCCTTTAAAAAAATATGGAATTAACATTGTATTTTCAAAATAAGTGGTACGAGGAAGGGGGAGTGTGGTGGTGGGGTTGAGGGGGGGGGCATCCGCTTTTATATATTATATATAAATAAATCCAACACCAATTAATTTACAATATACTAATATCAGTGAAGTACGTAACTTCAAATTTTAGCTGGATGTTTCTTTTCATAAATCATATATTTTGGGGGGCATTTCGGTCGTGAAATTGATTGATCATTCTCATTCTCTACAGTTCCAGTCAGTTTTAATATAAACATAATATGATGGATGGTACTTTCTCAGCCAATTACTGACCAACAAAACGAGTATGCCCTTGATCTTGAGATATGAGGGAATTAAGCTATAGTTTTGATCGGAAAAGTCTCCTTTCTTATTATGTCAGGAATTCATTGATGCTTTTTGTTTTACTTTGAATCCGTTATAAAGATATATTTGTTTTTGAAATTTACCCATAAATTGTGAACCTCGCAGCTATGATGGACTTATGAATTTAAACAATATGGGATAACTTTAGGAATGTACACGAATTTATATACAATCAGGAAGGCACAGTCCTGCTGGAAATAATAGTGTTCACAGTGTGTTTACATTGTCGATTTTGTGAAAACGTTCGAATTGAACGGTATAAAGATGATTACGCACTGTGGCGAGGTTTTCCACACCGTTTTCAAATAGTGATATTCGGATTCCCAAAGAGGATTTACTTTTCACATTGTGAAGATGTGATTCACAGTGTTAAACCGCTCGAATTTAACAGCGTGAACATGTTTACACACTGTGTTTCACATTACATGTCACAGTGTGTTTTACATTGTGTTTCACACTGTGGGACGCCTTGTTCTCTCCATCTGGGAAGGCTGTTGGATTGTGAAGATGTGAGTCACAGTGTAAAAGGCATATATTCAACAGTGTGAAGATGATTTCGCACTGTGTTTCACATAACGTTTCACAGTGTGTACTGTGGGACGCCTTGTTCTTCCCATCTGGAAAGGCTGGTGGATTGTGAAGATGTGAGTCACAGTGTAAAAGACTCAAATTCATCACTGTAAAGATGATTTCGCACTGTGTTTCACATAACGTTTCACAGCGTGTTTCACATTGTGTTTCACATTTAGGAACACCTTGTTCTCTCCCTCTGGAGAGGCTGGTGGATTGTGAAGATGTGAGTCACAGTGTAAAAGGCTCAAATTCAACAGTGTAAAGATGATTTCACACTATTTTCACTTTGTGTTTCACTGGACTTTGGGACACCATGTTCTTACCATCTGGGAAGACTGCTGGTTGATAACAACACCGACAGCGCACACTTGACCCCTTGACCCGTATGACGTCATCCTAGTGTCCTTTCATCATTCCTATCACGCTCATCCTATATCTACCCGATGACATCACTAAAGTATCATCTGTAATGTTACGTGACATCACCCAGAGAGGATGTCATCCAGGCGAACTTTAGACCAAGTATCCCGATTCAAAACAGATGTGATCTTTGCAACAAAACACCATCGTGAGACTCGGAACCGAATAGGTCGCGCAAAATACTATCGATAGTATAACCACTCCTTTTCTCATGTCGTCTTCATCGTACGTGCAGTGGCAGAACCAAGGGGGAGGGGGGGGGGGGGGCGCAGGGCACGCACGCCCCTATAATTTGAAACCCGCTCATCGACTGTACATGTGTTCAAATCTGAAAACATTGTGGTCGCCCTCCTATTCTCAAATCATTTATCCGCCATTGTACGTGTCATTTAAATGTGTGGGAGTGAATGTTCCACTCTATACTTCGAGTGAAGTAACTTTCACTCCAAATCGAGTGATAATTAATTACAAAACTCATAAATAAAGGGAGTTTGAGCTTTGCATCTCACTCGCTGACAGAGTGAGCTCGTTTTCCTCTTTAATAGTATCGATATGCAAGCTGATTTTTCAACTTTCTCTCATTTATAAAGAGTGGATAAATTAGTGAGCGATCTATCAAGTATATAAATAATGCAGGCATAAGTGCAATTTTCACATAAATACAGAGCCAAACATTTTTCTGGAGAATGTACTGTAATTTGGTGAGGTCATGTATGTTATAATGTGAATTGAAATTGTAAACAAAACTTGTCAGTTGCTATTTGAGATATTTTATTCCCTTCTACTCTTCTCCCTCATCATTCTGTAGTAGCTCTAAATATAACTGATATGATACACTGTGCCAAGTATATACTTAAACCATTGCATGAACTGGATATAGAGAAGGCCACTGCTTTTAAATTAAAGAGGCAGTTTCGGTCGTCATAGGAACATTCATACTATTTATTAAATTAAATTAAACTCAGAAATGTATCAGCTTGTAATGTTAAACCATATATTGCTCCTATTAACAAAAACGCTTGAATACCACATTTTCAAATTCCAATAGATAAGCCAGCCTTTTCCCGCTGCTGTGATCACAGTTTGAATAGTGTACTTTTTAAAGGCAATAAACGACGTTCTTATTTTTTTTACCAGCTTCTCGCTTCCACCCCGAGATTTCGTTGTATTTTTACCAATAGTAGTACAACATTTGCCAAGGTTTAACTTAATTATGTTATCATCCTCAAATTGGCACCGGCCATATTTTTCTATCAGTACATATTTTAATGGTACTTTCCCCATGAAAGTGACAAAATATAAGCAGGAAATTGATTACTAAACATTCTTCATTACGTTGCCAATTTAGGGATTTACACGGTTATTTACATTTGAACTGTTTTTATTTATGAACAGCTTATATCAGAGTTAGATTTAAATTTTTAAGTGACTGTTTGCTCTTTCTGTTAATGTGGTATTTTATAAATCTATAATACCGAAACTTCCTAAAATGTAAAAAGGGGCATACTGCTTGGGGGCCCCAATATTCAACAAGGGCCGCTGAAAATGTTTTAATGCAGAGGGGCTTACCCGAAAGTGAAAGGGGGGGGGAGGGGAGGAGTGGTGAATTAGGCTAAAAAAAGATGGTAATTTTCGTTCGGCCCCTGTTCGATTTAGTTGATTATTTACTAATTCTACTAATGAGCATCATTATGTAGTCCATAGCTTTCTGGCTCCAAATATAATGTCGAGACGTCAATAAACATGCTACAAGAGGAAATTTGCTGCTATGCAGGTCAGACCTCGACCAAGATGAAAAATAGGTGATGATGAGGAAATCAGTGCCCCCTTATTCAAGCTGAGTATTTCCCTTAATTTCGTCTCACTGTCTTGGGTTAATTAAGAAGAGCTGTCCGGTAGCATTGAAAGGTCGCGCCTGCGTGACGGAAATAGCGTAGAACACGCCACGTGTTTCACCATCTCAAGTTCTTGTCTGGTTATAAATATCATATGTATATAGGCCTATACACGTGGGCAGACATAAAGACAGACATCCCCCAGCGTTCGGGGAGACTTGGACCCGAGCCGACACGGGACTCCCGTAGAATGTCCAACGTATTATCTTTGGCATTACCTTCCGTTAACGATGCTACAGGGGCCTTTCCAACTTTCGTCATAATAATCAAGCATCATGACAGTCCGATCTGCTTTTCTTTCTTTCTCTAACTGATGATCCTGTTCAGGCACTGGCTTTACCATTGCTATGATTAAAAAGACGCTTTAACATATCTTCTTCCTCCCAGGTACCCTTTAACATCACCCGGGTGGTGTGTGGCAAAGAGATCTTGATGCTCCAATGTCCCGGGCTCAAACTGTTCATCAATGGTTGTAGGTGGTTTTTAAACGGTGCCATTTAAGGCGATAATGTGCTAAAAAGGGGTTGTCCACCTCCTTTATAGCATCTGTAATCTATTCAAACTGTGACTTGAGAGCTAGTGGAGACGAACCCTGAAGCTCGCGAGTAATCAGGCTATGACGTCTATTTGAGGGGAGAATAGGGGAGAAGAAATACGAGAAACTGCATGTAGCTATCATGTCATAAAGATACATTACCATTGATTCAATTTACCCAATGGAAGTCCGTCTGTGTGTGTTTATACTATTCTCCAGTGGCAATTATACGTGATGTTTGTCCTAAGGTAAAACAAGAGGGATTGAATCGTTGAATTTATTTGATAAAATGGGACATGGTCGTAATAAACGTTGTATACTCCCGAGTCTTATCGTCGTTTGACGTAGGCCGAGACCATATTAATGAGTTTGGGCGCTTATGAACATAACTTGTCACAATGGCTAACCAAACGTATCGAATTGATGTAAAAAAAAAAAAAAAAACCGTTCCCAATTTAGCGTGACTTGTTTTGTGACCACATAAGGGCGGGAAGCGAAATAGGATTACTACGATATGGGTCAGCGAATGCCCTGGTAGATCCCCCTAATGGGACATTTATCGTTTTAAAGTCGGATGAGACCCTTTAATGAATGTTCGATTTGAAAATTATAAGTGGATGCTTTTATTCGGCCGAGCATGAGCTTTATGATCAGTTATGGTGTTTGAACAGAACAAAATTATGACCCCCCCAAAAAAATAAAATAAATAAATAAATAAAATAAAATAAATAACGTAGTTCTATTGACTAATAATGGCAAAGCGGGTATTTAATTTTAAAAATGAAGAAATAAAAGAAAACAAAAATGGCTGATAGACCAGGCGCGGATCCAAGAAAGTCGAATTAAATGCATTTCGGGGGCCCAATTGTTTTGGGACAAAGAGCCGCTTTTGTTCCCAGACAATTGGGCCCCCGAAATGAATTCAATTCGATTTTCTTCGATCCGCGCCTGTAGACACTTCGGTATAGTTTATCTAAACCATCGTTTAACATTTCATAACTACACTGTAATATACATCACTATACCCATAAGGTCCAAAGACAAATGAGCACGGTGAAAGTTTTAAGATGTGGTTTAGACCTTGGTTTTATGGTTTCAACCGATATGTTCAGGACGGGACTGGACGCATAGAGGAACACTCTAAAAACTGAAGTGCTGTTTTTTAGCTCTTCAGAGGCTGAAATCAGCACTTTTTAAGAGCTTGCATAGTGACTGCACTCAAAGTGCTGTATTAGCACTTTCACGTGAGCTGAACTTTCAGCAAAAATGGGCAAAAACGGCGTGACATCGTTGGGATTCGAAACTGGGTCCCCTGCATGAGAAGCGCTGATGAGCACGTTAGACCAATTCACATCTCACGATTTCTAGTAGATCATATTGTTGCATGATGAACTTTCTTCAAATTTGCCATAATCATCTATTATGCTGTCATAATTAAATCCAGTTAGCGAGATCTCCTTTGGTCTAT
Organism: Paracentrotus lividus; assembly: GCA_940671915.1. Classification (NCBI taxonomy): domain Eukaryota; kingdom Metazoa; phylum Echinodermata; class Echinoidea; order Camarodonta; family Echinidae; genus Paracentrotus; species Paracentrotus lividus. The sequence continues at coordinate 24,849,350 of CALNVZ010000674.1, forward strand.
TTTCAACGGTCAGCGGTACTCTTCCATGTCTAGGTGGAACCCGGTTCGAATCCCGTATCGACATTGAACATTTTGTTGTTGATAAATTAACACTTGGGCAAGTGCTAAAATAGCACTTCAGGTGCTGATATAACACTTGAAGTGCAGTCACTATACGAACACCCAGAAATTAGCACTTCAGTTTTTAGAGTGAAGGAGCGTATAGCAGATTCAAGAATTTAAAACTAAAAACTACCCGAATGCTATAAGTCAGAGTCCAAAGAAAATGACTGTGACCATGTTAGTTTTAAAGCGAGAGCGAACTGACCAAAACTCTCATTGACTGTGTGTTAATAAAAGCATAGCTAGTCTTAGAATATATATTTTGAGATAACCATTGATAAAATATTGAATAAACTAGCCTGAAATTGTATTTTTATTTAGGGAACTAGAATATTTTTAGGGGAAGCACTTGTGTTGCAATTTAGTAACATAATTAATGTGGTATGAATGTCTTGAGTAGTGAATTGGGGTGTTATAATTCAAGCGGGCCTATATTATGAGACTACACTGCTTAAAATGTTGCATTATGGATTAGGAAAAAGGCCAGATTTGAGTAGTTGAGGACTTAAGGGGTGCTACAAGGCTAATGGTTCATATTGGCTTTAAGAATTGGTTTGGACCCTGGTTTCGAGGTTTAAACCGAAACACTTTTTTAGAATCTTCAGAACGGAACCTAAACTATGACGTAGAAACGAATGGTATCTAAAACAATCAAAGAATTATAAAGTCACTGAAGGGCACGCATAGGTCCGAAGCAAATGAAATGTGACGTTTGCCACGACAGGTGATGACATTTTAAAAACGTTCCCGCTTAAAACGTCATCCTCTTAAATCGAAAACGCACATGCGCGGCAGACGATGAAGTGCTCTACCAATGTTTTTTGTCAACTAAGGATTCGCGCCAATAATCAATGCAGAGGCCTATGTATATAGATCTATGTGTGTTTTTAGTTTATGAAGGATAGAACAAGGAATGATAGAACAGAGAAAGAAAGAAAGATAAACAGAGGTGTTGAGACGTAATATTGCGTAAAAGTGCATAAATAGGAAAGGGGAAAAGTAAAATGAGGTTAGAAAAGTGTGTGTGCGTTGTGTGTGTGTGTGTGCGTGTGTGTTGTGTGTGAAAGAAAGAAAGAACACACTTACATGGAATACATTTTGCCCCCTTCGTGCCCTTCCAATGGTGTGCAAATGTATTGTACATATAACATTCATTTCAACATAATGATATACATCCATTGCAAAGAATGATTGTTTCAAAACTTTCTTGATAGTAGCCATACATAAAGAAAAGTAACTTAGGCGATATGTTTGAGTGTAAGGTTGCAGTCCGCTAATACATTATGCTTTGCTAAATCTCTGGAAGTAAGTTTACAGTGAGCATTTTAAAGACTATCTGTAATGAAAAAGGGTGAAGTTTTGAGACACTGTATTCTAAAAATGATTATACTCTATACACAAGATATTCATTCATACACTTTTATCCCAATTGTTTTCCTACTCTCAACATGTAAACGAATGAATTTCCACTCGTTCAAGGAGGTAAACGGAGAGTATAAAATTCAAGAAACTATTCGGAGGGAAGATCCTGGCGATTATTGTTATTCGTGTTCGATGAATATATGTTTTGAAACCACAGGCAATCACGTGCTTCGAGCAAGCCCGACATCATCAATTTAATGAAACTCGTTTGAGATGACCCCCGAAACACGTGGTACACCTTAGATGACGTCACACCGATCAACTTCAATCAGCGCGCATCTTGTCTCATCGCTCGGCGTCGGTCCCAGGGACCATTGGAGTCACTATCATCCAGGGTTTAGAGTAAGGAGGAGGAGGAGAGGAGAGATGGAGATTTATAGAAGAAATAATATGAAGAGCTTGCAACTAAAGGCACTAAATCCTCCTTTAAAAAAATAATTTCTGAGAAATAGTGAGTGTTTAATTACGGACGTCTATAAAATTTGATATTATTGGAAGGTGCAACTAGTTATGTTTGCTCTTAAAACGAGCTTAATATTTTGTTCGACGACAGGTACTAATTTTAACAATCTTCTAATATCAATATACTAAATTGTCATTAAAAAAAAAGTCCATTTAGCGCCTTTTAGAAGTGAGCTCTGTACTCTGAGCTTAAGAAAAAATACATAATGGAGGGTCAAAGAAATAAGAGCGATACTGAAGTATAGGTATACATTTATCAATTTATACCAGTGATTGTACTAATTGATATCATAATTTTTCATCTCATTTGTAACTCAGCCAAGTAGTTCGTAAGTTACAGATGTCTTTACAAACGGCTGGTGATTAGTTCTTGTGCTAAATGATGAAGGATGTGATTAGTATGGCAACCAAGGACATTTTCCAGTCGTTCGTAAAGCCATTCGTAACTTTATGAACGACTTGGTGAACCCGAGGTCCATTAGGTACAATAATAGAAAAAAAAGACGAAAAAAAAAAAATAATGGAAAAAAAAAACTGACGAAGAAAAAGAAAAGAAAATAAAAACCCAGCTATCTTGTGAAGATGTGAACGTATTAAAAATTCTCAACAAAAGAAATCGGTAATTATTTTATGATTGTTTTTTATTCCTATCTCTATCAAAACTAAATATTAGGTCAAAAAAATAATCTTTCTAGAAATTACAAAAAATTCCACAGTTTAGATTACAATTTCCTAAACAAATAAACATTTATCATTAATAATACTTTTTTTTTTTTTTTTTTTTTTGGGGGGTGTTTTTTGGGGGTGTTAGTTTTCTTACAAAATGTCTTCATTTGTAATCCCTGATAAAATATTTAACGTTTGATAAGGGAGGGGGTGTGTGATCCTTTTGTTTCTGAGTATTCCTATGATTGTTTCCTTTTCTTTCATAATATTGTTTGCTATGAAAATATATGTGTTGCTTTAATGAAGTATACGTAGTAAGGTGCATTTTTTGATACTTCCCTTTAAGACCGGACACAGCTTCTTGAAGGTCATGACCCCGCATGACTGATAAATCACTAGGTCATTAACCTCTCTGGCCTTGGCTGACCATTAATCAAAAGTCCTTTGATGACGTACAAGAGACGTTATCCAATCAGAGGACAGTATAGTGATTAGGGATGGATGGGACAGTTTTCATTTCAGACCCCAAGACGTAAATTACAATCTAGAATTTTATTTAATTTATCACGTTTGTGTTCGCTAAAATTGTATCAATAGGATTTTTAAGTCAGTTTGCGAAAATCTTGCAATCTCTTGCTCTTCCATATATAACATGACTACCCTAAGAAATGTATTTTTAATTATGATATAATCTTCGGACATAAAGTACCACGCGAATGTAATTTGCATTAGGCGTTATTTTTAGAAGATGTAAAGTTCGTTTGGGGTCAAAGATTCATTGAAGACCCCCTAACACTCATGAATGATTTTGTGATGTCCACAAAATGAAAAAGGGCATTCATGCGATTATCCATATTCCACAATATTGGCATCATTTTCCACTATGATAATCCCATTGTGTACAGACCATATATTAGAAAGAGAGAGGGAGAGAGAGAGAGAGAACAAGCTAAGGGGAGATAGTGATTGATTCGAACATGCACTTTTTTTTTAGCAAATGCTTTTTTTATGAAATGAGATTGGTTCCACAATTTATTAGAAATTTTGTTACATTGAATTTGTTTAATAATACTTAAACACTTTTTCATATTTTTTTCTTGAAAAATTGAACATTACTAGAGGCGTTTTAATACCATTTCTAAAGGAGAAAAACAGAACGGAAGTCGGCAAAAAGCATTCCCCCAAATACGACAACAAAATCTGTACCCTGTTATATGAAAGCTTATAATCAATTGCAAATTTGAAACAGCCATACTGATTGGTTTACAGTGATACTTTTATACAATAAATCCATGCAACAACGATCATGATTGGTAACTATGGATTTGCTGTACATGGAAACTTTTTAAAGTCACAAAGCCCTGGTTTGAAAATGAAAATTGGTCTAAATAATCACGTGATAATCATATCTAAACATTGTGACGGAGCCCCAGTCACCCATCGGGAGAGCCTACCTACTCTCTAAATGTAAACGAGTGAATTTCCACTCGTTCAAGGACTTAAACGGTGGACAACACGTCTTTTGAGTGGAAAACCTCTCTGATAGGAGTGAAAGTTGTTATTTGGATGACTAGTTTCTACTCTTAACAGCTAACAATTCAGCTCCAAATTCGTTTTAGATTAAAATTTTACCTCTCGAAAACGTGTTGTCGACCATTTCACTCCCTTCACTCCTATTTTCACTCTTTTTTCTTACATTAAAGGTAGTGTCATCCTTTTTCACAAATTGCGAAAACTAATGCAACTTGGCACAACTTTAGAATATGATCAACCTATACTGTCTATTCAATCTTACTGTCATAAGTTGCCTAGATCAGTAATATGAAACGAAAATCTGACTACCAATCTAGACTGGTTCTCCATTAACATCGTTGATATTACAGCGCGTGCAGCACGGACCACACACATCAATATACACACGGCGCATCAGCGTGCATTATTCTCTGCGCTCACGGTCAACGGTTCGCACCGTACGGTATATTTTTAGAGGTTCGAAAAAATAGAGATGAATTTTGATAATCGCAATATAATGACAAACATACACATTTAGCTTATCATGTTGTGGGAAGATATAGTCATTGATATACTACTATATCCTCTCAAAAACTAGAAATGTAATATTTTTGCCTGCAAAAGGATGACACTACCTTTCAGAGAGTACCTCCCCTCCCCATGAAGCACCACTGACCATTTTGTAATCGTGTAATAACGCAGTATGACGTATCAATATGATCATAACAAACATTATACATCCTTACGCGAGCCCCTATGTCATCCTACATGGAATTTCCGTGCACTTGAAGTTGTCTCGGCTTTCCTCGAGAGAGGAAGGGCCGGGGTAAGACGCCGGAAGGGGGGGGGGTAATACGGAAGGGAAGTGCGGGTTGTCATCAATGTTAGTGTAGATGTTATGCATTATGGGAAAATTGGATGAATGCCATTCATTCATTTGTAAGGACTCGGATTTGCCAAATGCTTTGATAACGGGAGACGGGTACTGCTGTAATCTCTACGTTTCGAAATCAAGTCTGCTGTTTTGAAGCTCTGTAGCTGCCCTATTTACATTTTTGTTTGTTGTAATAATGTCACAGAAGGTGAGCTAACATCGTATACACACGACAATTAACAGTAGCATGATATAAATACGCATTTATGGATTTTTATTCGACAAACAATTTATTGATTTAGTTGACGATCTTCTTTAATTTGATTTGATTATTATTTTTTTATTTTGTTAAAAAAATAAAATAAAAATAAAACAATCCTGGTCCCTTTAAAGTCGAGTAGATTGAAACTCCGTCCAAAGTTTTGTAATACAGTGTAATACAGACAATTTGTTATTCGTTATTCAGAAAAGGAAAACGAGATAGGAAGGGGTTGGTATAGTTCCCCTAAACACTTTCCTCCTTATCATAAATAACGGTGCACAGCATGTTACACACTGGCGGTGACTTGGCATATAGCAAGAAGTGAAAGTGAGTCGAGTGCGAATCATTCACGCTCCTCATATATTTACCCCTCTCCCTTATCTCCTCTTCTTGTTCTCTCTTTCCCCTCTTTCTCTTAATCCCGGCGTTTTTTCTCTGTTTTTCTCTTCGTCAACTCGCCTTTCTCCTTTTATGATATTCTCACATTTCTTAATCTCTTTATTTTCTTCTAGCCCTTTCTCTCTGTCTCTCGCTTAGAACCTTTATTTATTTTATTATATATATAGGATATATATCTTTTTTTTTTGGGGGGGGAAGGAGGAGGAGGGGGTTCTTTATGTCCATTCTATCCCTCTTTATGATTTTTCCCCCTCTATGTTTCTCTTTTTCTCTGTCCCGATCTTTCTCTTTCTCCTCTCTTACTCCAACTATACCAGTTTACAAACTCCTCATCTCTTTCTCCATCCCCAGTCTTTCACTCCCCCATCTCTCTCTCTCTCCCCCTCTCTCTCTTTGTCTCCTCTCTTTCTGTCCATCTCGATGTCTCTCTCCCTCTCTCTTTCTCCCCTCTCTCTCCCCCTCTCTCTCTTTCTCTCTACCTCCATCCCAAGCTCTCGTATACGGGACGGCCTTCCTAGTCGGGCTATCGATAACGAAAGAGTAAACTTGATCAATTGCTCACTTGCTTTGCTTGCATTCGCCGCGACCACGATCGCTTGTTTGAAATCTGTATCCGCTGGTGTCGCAGACACGAGTATCTTTTTCTCCATCCAGTGAACGCGTTAGAAAAGTTTGCGGCGGCCCACTATACTACTACTACTACTGAATGTTTCATTGCTTCGTAACACCGTGATTTCCTACGAACTACGGATTTGTTTTGAAGCATTACGCGGGATACTAGAATTCGTGACATCACTTTGATACTGGCTAATCCACTTTTCATGGGGAAATTATTGCTGTAAAGTTCTGTTACAAAGGAATAGAAAACGTGATTTCGAGGTTATGCGATGCTCTGATTTGATGGGACTCTGGATTATAAACATATTGTGTTAATGTCTGTTCTGGAACAATGGAAATATAACATCGGATGTTGATAGAGGTATGGTTGTGATTGGAAATAAATGGAACAGTAAAGTTGTTGAAGGCATTGTTTCTACATTGCTTTCAAGTTTTTATTAATTCAACTATACCTAATTAGCTCAATGTCAGTACCATAAAGATTACTTTTGCTGTTTATATGGACTACAGTACACATATTACATTTAGATTTCAAAATTCAAGAGTATATAAAATAGAATATTAGAATATCTAAGAGTAATATTTGAATAAAAAACAATAATTTTTATGGTAGCATTAAGTATTGTGCAGCAATTTCATGACCAAATTTAAAGAGGCATTTACCTTACATAAATTACGTTTATATTATATGTATTGCAATTTATATTTTGTTGTCTGGTTCACTAATGAGATACCAACACCGTAAGTTCCGCCATCAGTTGATATTTTTTATTTTTTTGTAAAAAAATAACAATGTGATAATTAATTCATGTTTTTTATTATTTAGAAGACAGAAATGACGATGCTGTCTTTTGATGATCTTCTTCTAAAGTTTCTGGAACGTAACCCTTGAAATTACAATTATTTTTTTGTTATCTAACTCTTTGGTATGTTTTGTATATTAATGAAGTAAATATATACAATATACTCGAATCATATACATTCATTGATCACCTTGTAAAATCCGTTCTATTGAGATATCAACAAAAATATATTTGCAATTTCATCAATTTTTTCCTGTACTTGCTCCATGCATACGAAGTTTTATTTTCAAATTTATTCCAGAACACGCTCCACGGAAAAATATACATCGAATAGTTTCGACCAGTATTGTACACACATGTATTTCAAAGCTATGGCGATAATGATAATAATGGTGGCTTCTTATATAGCGCTCAGGTCCGTCATGCATGACGCTCATGGCGCTTTACAAAGAATGTTTTTACACATTATTACCCCGGTCATAGCTGAGCAGGCCAAGTATGTAGCGCTCAAGCATATCGGGTACCCAATTTGCACCTGGGTGGGGAGAAGCATTGTAGACAAAACGCCCATGCCCCAGGACGTAATGGCGATAAGACAGTTGCTTGACCCGAAGTGGACATCCTGTCACTTGACCAGCTTATTAAGTATATAGATTCTGAGTAGCACATTAGCAGAGCTCTGCTGTACAGTGTGTCCAAGCAAAAAGGGTTAATCCCACTCTAGCAAATCAGTGGGGATAAAAATATCCTTTTACCGCCAAAGAAATGAATACAGTATGGAAGTATAGGTCAATAATACCATCGTTATATTTCGAGGATTATACATCACAATAATAGTAAGAAGGAGAACTTCTACGGCGCATAATACATTAAAATGTCTCCATGCCTCAATTAGGCAAAGCTAACATGACTACAAAATCTTTTGCAAGTAATTAGTATTAAATGTAATGAACAAGAACACCAATATGATTAAACGCCAATTTGATTTCGCAAAATAGTACTTGGTACACTATCGTTTTGTTCAGCTTCAGATTCATTGTCTTCATAATTGCTCCATGTTTGTTAGGACAGGTCTCATTCTCTGATTTTTTTTTGTCCCACAAAGTTCTCCGGCACTAATAATTTGATGTTTGATGTATATTTAAAATTAGGTATATACACATAGTAAATTTAAATGGACTAAGGTGGAAATCAGTGTACGTTTCTTCTTCTTTTTGTCCTTTTTTTTTTGTTGTTGTTGTTGAAACAAATGCATTGCTTGGATTGGACTATCATTAAAGGTATACATTCATGTAATTTTGTCTATTCAGATGTCCTACAAGAAATGAACCAATTGCAGTTATGCACATGACGTAAAATTGTAGCTGTGTTCGGGAGTACAAAGGCTCTAAAGGTCGCCAAAGGTTTTCGAAAAGTACAACATCGCGCCTTTTCCCTTTTCTTTTACTCTGACAGTGCGAGAGGCGTGAGGAAAGGCGTCCAGTTGGCAGTTCACTTTCGCTGATTCTGGGAAATTCCAGGGTTAGGTCTTCCTGGTGCCTTCTTTCGACACATATCTTGTTTCCCATTCGCCAGAGTTGGCCTCGGGCTAGTGGCGCCGTAGTAAACCGGGAAGCGTGGAAGCTCAGGTTTGGAGGGGGCTAGGTCGATCAGCCTGCCTGCATGTTACGTTGTGAAAGCGCAAGGTTTAAGGGGCTTCATCGCGTTCCAAGTTTTGTTAGGGTGTGAGTTTGACGTGAAGGCGGTAGAGTAATTACATTCTTGTATAGTTGGAGAGAAGGAATTGAAAGTCTGACTTTGATGCAAACAAATAATGTGATGATGATGATGATGGGAGAGATATTCACTTAATTACAAGAAAAACTTGCAAATAAATTTGGAAACTTTGTAACAGACAGAACTATCATGATAGATGTAACTGGAAAATAACAGTCACCAAATTGTCACAATGACATTGATAAGATAGTATAGTTTGAAAGTACATGACGGAGAAACATTAAGGTCCATTTATCCTCAACCGGGGAAAAAAAACCACAGTTAATCACAGTGTGTCCACACTGTGGAAATACCACTTCAAACGTATCGACAATGTGCAAATGGGCCTAATCCACACAGTCGTCACACTGTGAAGAACTCGGACACTGTGTTCGCAGAGTCGACTATGTAGATTTGGCCCATTTTCACAGTGTTGGTACTGGAAACAGTACATCACATTGCGAACACACTACGTTTTTAAGTTTTTCCTGGCAGGGTCATTTTGCACTTCTGCCACAACTTGATTATAATCGATTATTTTAGATAACATGTGAACTAAAATGCGGCACCACGAACCTTTTTTTTCATTGACAACCCCCCCCCCCTCCAAAAAATAAATAAAATAAAATAAAATAATGAACTCAATAATTACGCTGTCAAAAATAACTAGAGTGAATATTATCGCAAAGATATCGTAATAATTTACGCAGAAGACCACTGAGTAGTCAACTTATTTAAGATCTCTTTTGCCCCTGCTCTCATCTCTGAGGCCCCTGCACCCAAACCCCTTTAACCCCACCCATCGATAAACAAGGAGCCCCTCATGTGAATCGAGGAAACCTCTTGCAGAAATCGAGCACACCTTCCGGTGCTCGATGTTAAGTTACTACTACATGACTTGATTAACACACTTAAAGCACAGTCACACCTGTGTGACCAACTCTAACTTGACTACTTAACTTGCCATTCAAGGTAATGCCATTATCTCAGTCAGTCTTACGTTGGTTTGGGGTTGGTATTCTCCGTGTGTCCTGACCATAAGGTTAGTACTGCTATCTGGCTTCATTGACACAGTTAGTGTTACAACGGTGACTATATCTTAAAACCGGTCGGAGCAAAAGCTCACGTTATTGCGAAAGGGAAGTACTTGTCGTGCTTCATAAATGTATAGTCGATTTAACCTGACCATTATTGCTGGCGTGATAAATGCAGTTGAAGTTCCATTTTTTTTTTTTTTTTTTTTTTTTTTACATAGGTCTGAAAAAAAAACTTGCCCCCTAATTTTTTATGGAAAGCATTAAAGTGACGATTCTTGAAAAAAAAAAGTTTGATTTGTTTCGCTTTTCCGTGTGAAATGTCAAAGCAAATGAAGAGCAAATGATTGATAATATTCTTGCCCATGTATAATATCAGTCATCATAGTTTGTCAAGTGTAACGAAACATTCTGTTTCCTTTCTTTTTCACTCTTTTTCAGATTTCTACCATACATCAGTTCATCGTGTTATCTGATCGAAACTGACTGATCTAGGATTAATACTGATACATCCCTTAGCTTAATTGGATTAAGACATCCGGATTAGAACAATCTATCGTTTAATCCGATCTCTTTTTACGGGAGTGTGCCATCATTTCACTTTCGAGAAGACCCTCCACATTCGGACAGTATATCTGGATCTAAACCTGATGTGAACATACCGGATTACCGCAGTCCCAAACTGTATTCGTCTTTAGGTAAGACACGTTATTATGACTTTGTTTTATTGATTATGATAGATTCGTGAAATTGTAGGATTGCTTGAGGGGTTTTATAAATAAAGTTGTCGAGGCCTAGATGGTTTTGTATAAGGACTGTGGACCACAAGGTACACGGTTAGAATCCCATCTAAAGGCACTTTATCATTTCAAACTCATTACACACAAGTCTGTCTATATGTCTAATAGCCTGGATCAAATATCACCCTGATATAGCAACAGTGAAGAATCTTACTTTCTACATTGATCACATAGTTCAAGTCCTTGGAATATAAATGATATAGCTTATTCAAAGCGTACAGTAATTACTGGATGCAATGACGTCATAACGTGTGTGAATGCGAGGGGTGGCATGCACTGTAACTCAATTCCATAGGTGTAGTCTATCTTGTCTCCAGTCCCAATCACACGGCTATATACCGACTCCACACAAACACAAATTTGCCATTCGCGATGGTGTGTAAGTAATAACTCGGTATGATTTTAAACGGCGCAGTGTGACAAACGCGTCTACTACCATTCACGACCATGTGTTTGTCATACTGGTGTTTACTACGGGGTTGGATGCCCGAGGCGCGGGGCTCGCTAAATGGTAGAGATTATCGTCTGGAACCAAATAAGTAGAATCCTCAAAACAACTAATAACTGGTCCTTGATTGACTCCTAAAATGTATGTATATGGCAATTTCAGTTTAATCGGGGGATGGTAAATGCTCTTGCACTTAAATAATTCAATGAGAAGTAAGATGGTACAGGGCATTGACACGTACACTGGATGCAATGTTATCTGCTTTTGTGTCTTAACTATAGTTTGCAAATACATTTCAGCTGCTTAGAGCCAGAAGGGCGCTGTTATACAATGTTGATCAGGGATGTTCCGTTGAGAAACAGAAGGGCGCTATTACCATTGACTTTGTACAGCAATAGCGCCCTCCTGGTTCTCAACGGAACATCTTTGAAATGCAATAACGCCCTTCTGGCTCTCAACAGACGATTTGATCGCTTAGACATGTATCTTTCAGTAATAGGCACTTTTCGAATTGCACGTTGACGTTGGTGTCATCATGCTAGAGGTAATGAAAAGAAGCTTTTGAAAACGATAATAACAAAGGTGGCTTCTTCACGCGTGACGCCCACTGGGGGCATTTTATCAAAGGACTTGTCGGACAGTTTATCCGACAAATTTGCTCTCAGCCAATCAGATGCAAGCATTTCAGTAGCTTATAACAGTTTGTCGGATAGAACGTCCGACAAGTCCTTTCATGAAACGCCCCCCAGTAATGATGCTTCGTCCCAGCTGTCCAGCACGATGGCGTCACCACTGATGAGATCAGTGGCGTCACGCGTGAAGAAACGACCATTATTACTATGATTATTTAACAAAAATTCCCATTATTTACCTCTCAACCACGTTCAGGCGGCGCGTCGACACATTCGAAAATTCCTTCCAAACGGGCCTGGCTTAAGTTGCGTTGATTGACGTCTTGTCATTCGTGTCAAATGAAAGACCCGTCTAGTGTCCGGGCATGATGAGTTTGCCCTACATGCCCTAAGAAAGATTCGATTTAACAACAGTAATAGACCCCCGAAAACATGTTGGACTATTGTTGTGAATCGAATATTGAGAGTCATTTTCGAGTATTTACTTCAATTAAGGTTTCGATCATCATTTAATGAAAAATGATATGAAAAATGGTTTTATTCATGTATATTTAAATGAAGTGCCTATCCATCAATGCATAATTGTAATCTCTCTATTTAAAGTTTAAATGTACATGGATGCACTTTAAACTGATAAATTGAAGTTTGCAATTCCACCTTTGTTCATAAATTTTGAAAACGTGTCTCATTCGCTCGAAGACTAAAGGAATCAGAAGAAGGATATTAAGTTTATGGTACTTTAAATAAATAGAGAATAAATCAAATGGATTGCCTTCAATAAGTCAAAATAAACATTGCTAAAGCACATGGAGATCAATAAATCTACTGCAACATCAAATGAAACGTTAAGGTTGTATTCCTGAACCCACAAGACAATATTGTTTTTATTTATTTTTAACAATAATGAAAATATGTTACTTAACTGAACTAAATAAATGGTCATACCTATTCACATTCCAGTACTATACTGTGAATTCTAACAGGCTCCATGTGGGACTTTTAAAGAAATAATCCTAACTGTAACTCATCTTATGGTACATCGGACGCTCCATCTATTTACTATGAATGAAAATTATGCGTTGGATATGAAAGTTTCGTATCTGTATATGCAGATAGGCGTATAGGATGAAGAATGTATGTTGAGAAGTTTGTTAAATTGTAGACATTAATTCCATTCGCATAAATACCTCACTTACCATAAAATAGATTCAACATATTCAACCTTACATACATTGAAAATCAACTTTACATTTGAGACAGTAGACAGAAACAATGTTACTTCAGAGAATAATTGAACGCAGCTATAGAATTCTGGGTCGACAACAAACTATGCAGTGATTGTTAAAGTTTCAGATCTGTACGGTATGGATTTATGATGAACAGAGTATGTGGTGATGTGTGTAAACTTGTAACTGTAAATACCCATGGATAGAATGCAATTTATCGGACATTCCAATAACTATGTCGTCTGCTGCAGATAACCGAATTTTGGTCAAAGGAAAACCAATTTCCCCTGTCAACATTGATTTTTCTGTACCAAAATGAGTCCAAGTTGTAAGCATATAAGGGGAAAGGGGTGCAGAAAAGTGCATGTGGGTGCATGAGGGTGTGTGTGTGTTTGGGAGAGTGTGTGAGTGAGGTTGCGAGGGTAAGGGTGTGTTTGTGTGCGTGCGTGTGTGTGGGGGTGTTTTCTGTGTGTGAGAGAGTGCGTGAGTTTACGTTTCAGCTCTCAACAAAATAGAGAAGAAGGAGAGAGAGAGAGGGAAAAAAAATTAGGGAGGGGGATGAAAAGACAGATCAAGATCAAGATCAGCATTTCATGTAAAAAATATTCACTGATTCTCACTGACAACTGTTTTAAGCTTCTGAAATGCTTGCTTTCATGAAACTCCCCCCAGAGGGGCAAGATAGACGATGTGTAAAAGTGTGTTATTGCGCTGATGGGGCTACCCTGAAAAAGAAGAAACCGTAATAAACAAACCACCAACAACAAAAAAAAAAAAGAAAAAAAAAAAAGATAACACAAAACTTTGTGATTTAACATTGTTTAAAGTCTGGCTTGAAATTACATTCCACCTTTGTCTATACTGTATTCCCGTAGATTTAATTCGCAATGCTCCTATATAATAAGGACGATAATGAACTTCACGATTATCACATGATCTAGTTTATATGACCTAATTTCGGTGACCCATATACGCCAAAGTCATGCAGGGATCATTAATAAAGATATTCGACAAAGGAGCTTTCAAAAGTGGTATGTAGATTGTTGGACGGATATACCGTAGACATTACATTGCCTGTTGTTATAGAATTTATTCGAGAGAAGACGGCCAACGCTTTCTCGATTCAATAGTGAACCAGAATAAGTTATATGAGCGTTACGCGTGTAGAAGCTACAATTTTCATTATAATTCATCAAAGCTACCATTCTTTACATCTGGGACGTTGTACTTGTTCCGGTCCACTACTCGATTCGAAAACGCCTCATTATAGACATGACTTGGTCTAGTGACTATAGACTGTAGACCATAAGGTTCATGGTTCGAGTCCAAGCCATTTACTAATAGTATTACTTCTGCCAAGCTTGGTGAAACAGTAAAATGTTTGTAATGTACTTTTATTGCCCCTTTGGATGGGTATTTTGTGCAACATAATAACGATTGTTCTTATCATTATTTCATTGAAAAGTTAACGGATTTCAGGGACAAATACCGACATGAGTTTGTCATAGTTGAGGAGGTAGAGCGCCTGCCGATTAATCAGGAGGTCTCAGTTTCGAATCCTAATGGAATCCTATTTCCTTTGCTCATTTTTTTCATATCATAGTTTTCTGGTAGTTTCGTTCGTTGTTCCATTTATTATTCAATTCGACACATGCAGACGAGAACAATACTCATTCCTAATGTCTCCATTTTCCTTCAGTCTCCCGATATCTCTCCCTCGCTATCTCTCATTTTCCTTTTGCTTATTTCATTTTGTCTTCTCGATCACTTTTTGTGGTGAACTCTTTACGCTCTCTTCGACATTTTGGTTTCAGGCACTCGGCAATGCTCGGAGAAGTAGGAAGCGAAAGGGTATATCGCTTTCACTTTACGTACGTGCGGTGGTGGATGTAGCCCAAGCATCTCCTTCGTGAGATGCTAAATGAAAGATGCCTGCACTAATTCCATCGTCACCTCTCTTTGCTCATCAGTTGAATATTTACATTTGTCCAGTACCTTCCCCTTTCTTCTTACTCTCTCCATCATCCTTTCTTTCCCCCGGTTGCTTATTTATGAACTGACCTTATTTCAATAACCCTTTCCTTCTGATTAACTCATCGCTGTAGTTTTATTTGATGGATGTACACTGTATTTGGATCATCATCCTCGATTTCTTTAATCTCTCTCTATCTTTTTATTTTTCATCCCCTCTCTCTTTCTTTCCTTCTCTGTTTCATTTTCTATAATTCATTTCAAATATTAATTAATTAATATCATTCTCTTCAAGAACCTGTACTCGATGCGCCACCTCTCTTGTTTAGCTTCTTTCTTTCTTTCTTTCCCCTGACTTCTTCTCCGACTGTTTCATTCTCTATAATCCATTGCACTTATACCAACTGGAATCCTCTTCTTATTTAATAAATATACACCTCTACGTCATCTCCTCCAGACCTCTACCTGATGCGGTCTTCTCTCTCATCACCCTCTGTTTCTCTACCACTCTCCATCTCATTTTCTCTCCCTCCAACCCGAATCAGGGGTATGCGCTCTTCGTTTTCATTTCCTAAGCCCTGCCTCTTCAAGAATTTTAATAACGAGGCAAGTGAAACCAGGAAGGGCAACAGTTGGCTAATGTACAGTGTATAAGGCCGTCCTTCGTCTTTAGATGTAGAAGTATTCTTTTTTTAATTTTTTTATTTAAAGGACAGGAAATAAAAAAAAAGTTTACGTTGTACAGAGCTTTTCTTAGAGCTGCTTCAGTTAAAAACATGGTTCAATGACACAACATAGAGGAGCTGGACGAATTGTAAACCGTTTTGAACTACAAACCCGCTTCATATTTTTGATAAAACACATTTGCCAGTGCTCACCGATTGATTTTGATTTGATTTGATCAGATTTCCGCAAAAACAAAACAAAAAAAAAAAAATATAAAGGCAATAGTTGCGCATGAACAATGTATGTTGGATAGTCCTGTCGCGTGTAGATGTATTTTGCTGCTGCACCTCTTATTTTAAAGCAGAGCGTGGATCAAGTAGGCCTGACGCCCCCGACCCACCCCCCCCTCCCCCTCCAAAAAAACAAAAACAACAACAACAACCAAAAACGGAAAAATGGTGGTTGAGTGACACGAAGGAAAAACGTACCCCTATTGTCATGGGTTTAATTTGAATATTGATGACAAATTTGACAGCTAAAGGCCGACAGAAAAAAAATAACGCCTGTCAAAAATATATCAACCTGCCTTTTACCACTAGTTGTATTCTATATTGTTAATATTTTTATAAAACCAAAAACCTCACCTTTCCGTTAATTCCTGTCAGAGATTTGTTTGTAAAAAAGTGTTTATGATACTAATGATAATGGCAATTAAAAAGCGAACATCAAATCTGGCCTATTGAGTTCCAAAGCGCGAGCTGATTCTCTTTTTGTTTAGATAATTTTCAACCTGTCCAATACGGATTTTCAGTTCTAATCCCTGAACTCAAGTATAGGCATATTTATCAGTATTATGACGTCATATATTTCGTAGGATGTAGCCCCAGACAGATAAAAAGAATGGAAGAAGATCAGCTTTTATCTCCAGAAGTCATTCATCTCTAGGGTAGACCACCTGTCGATAGCGGGGCAGAGTGTGTGGGGTCTTTAAGGGGTGTAGCTGAGGGGTGTGCTCCGCCTCAATTGAGCCCCAGTCGACCCCCCCCCCCCCATCAGCTCAAAAAGTGTCAGTTGTATTTTCGTATCGAATAGTACATGTAGTATATGATCATAAAAATAGTAATTGCCTTTGCGTATATAATAATTATCTCTATATCAGACGTCTCTAAGCGCTCTACGATTATGCAGAATAATAACCCTGGCCATGCTGGCTTTCTTTTAGCAGTGCAGATTTCTAAGCGTTTCAAGGAAGTTAATAAATTTCTATCAGGTCCTAATATTTACCTAACCTGGGTTGAGTGCAGCACACTGTGGATGAACTTCTTGCTGAAGGAAATGAACGCCGCCAGTCACTGGGAGATGAACCTGCGATCCTTTGATTGAAATACAAGACTTAGAACCACTACATCACGACGTTTCTATTTTGTTTCAGTAATCATTTATTTCCAGTAGAAAGATAAAATAATAAGTGTAACTACTCGACTGAGGAGCATTCTTTCTTTCTTTTTTTTCCGAACAAGTAAAAACGCAAAAGGATATTCATATGCGGAAAAGCAGTTTTGTACATTGTGGACGCCCGCCCCCCCCAAAAAAAACAAACAAAAACGACGACAAACAAACACAGAGAATAACAAAATACACAATGTCACTTCTACTGTCACTATCTTGTATGCAGACTACCCTTCCCTTTAAAATAAACGACTGGGCCCTGACTATGCAAATGATTCTATACTGGCAGTAATCAGTCTAGTTTCATATCTCATGTTTATACAAAGTGAGTGAACTAAGATATTTATAGAGGTTGGATGCTGAGTACAGGCGAGGACCACTTTAGATATTAACACAACACAACGATAAACGCGAGATAATACCCAAAAATAACCCCTCAGTAAACGAGCAATTTTTTAAAAGAACTCTTTCAGCCAAAATAAAAACATTTGGTTATCAGGAACTTGTTTGGTAAAAAATGAGAATCACATTATTTACTTGTTAATAATTTGAAAAAGGGCTTGTTGTATTTCATTTTTTATTCTATTTCTTTATCTATTATTAATTACTGTTTTGTTTATTTATTTATTTATTTCTTTTCCTTTTTCTTTGTTTCTTCTTTTTAAAATTTGTTTATTACTTTTGTTTATTTATTATTATATTATTTATTTTTTTTTTTGGGGGGTGGGGGCTTATTGTGATGAAGTTCGATTTCAAGATCACTTTCCTTTCATATTTTCTGGACAATGTGTACATCGTGTAGCACCGAGTGCACACAAATCACACCGAACATGCCGAAGGAGCCCACGATCAAACAGTTCTAGTACAAATCAAACACCTCAAACTACCTCATCATGTGACGATACATATTTATATCTAGCAAATACTATAAGGCCGCAAATAGGCTGTGATCAAGCTCTCAGTCATAGTAAATACCATTGTGTGTAGTGGTCCCACGTATAGCAATTCAAAGGTGTTGTTTTAATAGCGTGTATAGTGACCGAAATATCACACCAAATAATGCGGACCATGGTATTGCAGTACCTCTAATACAAGATATTAATTCTTGTACCTCCTCTTAATTTGTGGAAGCTAATAAGAAGAAAGATTGAAGAAAAAGGTGTTGGATTATGGTTTGTACTATGTCCGTTTACCCGTCCTGCATAAACAATGATAAAGTTAATCTCCCTCTTGAACAAATTCTGTAAGATATGGTTCGGTTTCAGATTACGCGAAAGACAAAAAATAATGAAACAAAATTATTAATGCTTTGTCGTGTTTTTACATCATCTCCATAAATGAGGCAATTACTGCATAAAAATATTGAAGCAAGATTTAAACTATTGCATCTTCTTGTACATGTTCTATCTGCTTAAAGCATGAATCCAGGCTAAAGTTAAGATGTTGTGAAATGTAGAGTAAAATCTAACAAGCACAACACTGAAAATTCATCAAAATCGGATGAAAAACAACAAAGTTATGATTTTTTTTTCCAGCTTTGCATTTTTTCTCGATAAAAACAGTTCTTTGAATAGTCTCATGGATGAAATTTTCAAGCTTGTGCTTGTCATAATTATTTTACGCTACTTTTCGATTCATGTTAATTTCAGCCTAGAGTCCTCCTTCTTTAAATGGAAAACGTCAGGGTTTGTACGGTTTGGGCATGTGATGGGGCTGTTTGCTTTCAATACATGGGAACTCACCCATCTAATTCACATTTCCAAAAAATAGAAGTATGTTTTGCTTCATAGCAAATCTTTTGATATAATTTTTTTTTTCGATTGAGGAGGAGATCAATAGCTATATCACTAATCGTTGCATCATTTTCCCTACGGTGGAAGTACAGCAAGTCGAAAACAGTTGTTTGAACCATTTTGTACTTTGCGGTTCGAACAAAAATGTATAAAACGGCTGTTTTTGACTCGCCGTACGGGCACCGTAGGGAAAACGTGACTGCGGCATTAATGCAACGCGTAAGGGGGCTATAATTGCATATGATATACTGGCATATGTTTATCTCCATAACAAATCTTAAACTGCGATCAGTAACGTTGTCAAATTAATGGGAATATCACAGCCATTTCAATGATCGGGTCCCCTCCAACATATTTACATGTGATACATCGAATATACACTGTCCGTCATAAAGGTGGAATATTTTTTTTGCCGCTATAGCGACATGATTTTGCTCTGACTTTAATTTCTTGAATATGTTTGTCCCTGCTTTTACTTTTTGGGACCCTGGCTATATCTTGGACATTCTCCCAACCCTTCACGTGAACCTTTTTCTAATGCCCATTTTTGTGATTTTTTTCTCATTTTGGGGCCCCTTTTTGTTTTCCCGGCCGGTCAAGCCCACTTCAGTCCTACCCCCAGGAAACGCGACTGAGGTGTACTGTTTTATATTGTTCTTTAAGTTAAATCTATATTTCTGGGGACAGGCTAAGGGATTTTGTCTAGGGGAGGGGTTGAAGTAAAAACGAGATTGGTGAAAATTCGGAATATTTTATTCCATCTTTATGCTGAAGACAAAAGAAATGAAAAACCACCTTTAACCCTTAAATATCATCATTTTCCCCTTAAATTTTGTTTAGCCTTGATGACAAGGCTGTAAATAGTCATTATTGATAACATTTTATTTTGATTTATGTTTGGTTGAGATTTTACAATACAATTTAGGGAAGATAGAAATTTCCATGGTGTAAAAATGAATAAAATGCATGTTGAACCCAATCAAAATAAATTTTGACCCCTCCCCTAGACAAAAGAGTCGAGCCTGTAACCATAAATCTAGATCTAATTTAAAGAACAATAACAAATTTCCACCTCAGACGTGTTTCCTTGGGGTAGGACTGAGGGGCCCTTGGTGGGTCGCGTGAACAAAAAAGGGCCCCAAAAATAAGAAAAAATGACGAAAATGGCCATCTTCTGGGGGTGACAAACTTTTTTAAAGAAAAATCCCCGGGAACGTCTAAGATATACCCAGGATCCCAGAAAGTGAAAGCGGTGACAAACACATTCAAGTAATTAATAACGGAGCAACATAATGTCGCTTGAGCCAGAAAAAAATATTCCACCTTTATGACGAACAGTGTACTTCATCTCCAAAAGAGAGAGGAAAAAATGTAAATGTTGCTCGATTGAGGCAAAGATCAAAGTTATTCCAATCAAGGCATCTAATTGTATGCACTATGCCGGCAAGAACTCTACAATTTCACCACAAATTTGCGATTTCCGATTAATAGCTTGCGTAACCAAACATGATCATTCAGAACTCTACCGGGCAATGACTCTGGTTGGAAAGGTTAAAATGGTGATGATCACTTGTGTACGATACTTATACCTGACCCGTTATTGCGGTAATGACATTGCCATTATATTAAAATGGCATTGAAATGACTTTGTAATGACTTTGAAAGTGGCCATTCAGAAAATGATTGTCACGTGACTGGGTGATTGTGACGTAAGAAAATTGTGGAGTTAAAAGGATTCTGGAAATTTGATAGAGAAGAGAAATTGAATAAACAGGATAAAAATGATTTATATTAGATAAGATGATTTGCATCATGTATTTTGAAAAGGAAATAAAGTTATTTGAAATGAAGAAAAAAGAAATTAAATGAAATTAAACGAAATAATAATAGGTCCCTATTCTGTAGGGGACAATAACTATTTACGAAACCCCTACTATGCCTACTAAAGTTAGTAGGTCTACTAAGTTAATCCCTATATTACTACGCATGCGCAGTTCACATCTACTGCTGATACTGTGCATTGTGACGTCACTATATATGTATAATTAACGCAAATATGAGCTTTACTCTCCCCATTCATTTTTGATGGTTGTGATACAACTCCCTGCCTGTGACCAAGGCTTATAATTGAAAAAAAAAAAACCTAATTGACCAGGTATACATTAATGTGTACGATCGAAAAGAATCTCATTGTATAGATTTTGTTGTAGTTTATTGTTCATTTTAGGCTTGTTTACTCCTATTTTCCTTCGATGGTTGGTCGGTTTATTGGGTATAAACAGATTTGTATCAATTAGATATGATAAGTAAGTGACCGAGATCCGAACCTGGGTCTGCTTACAGTCGCTTTGTACATGTTGTAAGCGAATGAAGAGAGCTGATGGTTTGGGTATTATTACCAAAATTATCCCCTACCTTCGCCGCCCCCGCCCCCCCCCCACAGGCGCCCTTACAACGTTGAATCGACGTAATATCTTCTCCGTGTATATATTTATTCGACGATGTGCTTTCGTGCTCGGGAGGAATATAACGAGTGTTTAAACGACTCTGTTTACTAGCGGGGCGCTCCCTGAAGTAAAATTACCGGTACAAATATGCCAAGTTGTAGGATATCTTCATACTCTACAGGGTGTACCTCTGTTATGTCTCAATTTCCCGAAGGATTTTACAATGGAAAACGGTGTTTGAATCCCGAATGTATGCTTTATAAAAAAAGTATTTGATAATAGAGGAACAACATAAATTTATGCAAACTGCATTCCGACTATTGAGTACAACGGAGTACCGATATGCATTATAATGATATAAGCGCGTTAAAAAAAAAAAAAATAAATAAATGAAAAGTCGAAATGACTCCATTCCGGATCAATTATCGCCTTATACATGGTTTGGCACCAATTGACCCGGAATCTGGTCATGGCCCTGGATGGACCCAGAATCTGTCTTTTTGACCCTTCGTTCTTAGAGTGTATGCAATTCATGTATAGGCACTTGGGGAGGGGGCATCCAAGTTCGAATATCGTTTTTATCATACATGTTTCGTGGTAGCCAAGGGAGGATGCGATTCGCAACCCTTAATATTAGGGTTGGGCGAATCTCAACTTTTTTTTTCAAACAAGTTGTTTCTATAGTAAAATTCGACGTGGAAACTGAAAATGACAATTATTTTTGCATACGATGACATCTTACGTCGCTAAAGTGCAAAAAACCAAAATGGCCGCCAAAATAGCGTATTATGCCCAATTATCATACTTTTTATACGTATAAACCACTTTTATTGCGTTTTTATATGTCTTTTGGGTGTCAGGGAACCCAACATGATTAATCCAACATGATTAATCCTACCTAAGTTGACCGTTAGTGTAGTTTGGTAGT
This sequence comes from Paracentrotus lividus, assembly GCA_940671915.1. Lineage (NCBI taxonomy): Eukaryota > Metazoa > Echinodermata > Echinoidea > Camarodonta > Echinidae > Paracentrotus > Paracentrotus lividus. Next base: position 24,871,619 of record CALNVZ010000674.1, read on the forward strand.
TAGTTTCAGTCAATATCGAGCAAAAATCACCTCATATCAAAATCACTAATTAACACCTATAACCATACTAGGTACATTTGGTCATGATAAAATTGTCAGATTTGAGCTTTTAAACCATCAAAATCCATAAAGAAACAAAATAAAACCGGTTTATACCTATAAAGTGTGTGATGAATGGGCAAAATACACTGTTTTGGTTTTTTGCACTTTAGCGACGTCAGACTTCATCGTACACAAAAATCATTGTCATTTTTGGATTCTACATCAAATTTGACTATGGAAATAACTTGTTTGACATAACTTTTCAGGAAAAAGTCATTATTTGCCCAACCCTATTAATATAACTAATATCCCGTGGTGTTCGTCAGCACTGGAAGTTAAATTCCAAGCGCCATCGTAATTTGGAAAAGTGTCGATGTAATACCGTGAAATTATGGCATAGTAGCATGACAATTTGGGGGCTATGATACTAATTATTCCAGATAAGGAAATGTATGGGGTCTGCAAAATCCAAGACTCGCCTTACTGCAGTCCCCTCCGTGACCATTTGTTTATAGTTTTGCCTATTCTACGGTTTATTATAAACTTGCTATATTTTCAACTACATTGCTATGTTTCATTTATTTTTAAGTATATTATGTAATTTAATTTGAAATGTTTGAAATTAAGCACTTAGGACTGTTCGCTTTAAAGATGGCGATGTGGTACATTGGTGCACAATAGCTATGCAAACTAAAGTATATATTTCAAACGGATTCCACCTGTATTTGAGCCTTTTGAACAATATTAACATGGAAGTCTGGCATCCATAATCTTTGCGAAACTGCACACAATGCAACCTTAATAATTCTATTCCCAAGATATATACATACTATAGACAACGAGTCTGTTATCCATGTTTCATGTGCATAGTGCATACAGTGACATTATTTGCCTACGATGTAATGACTTTGATGCCATTTCTGCCACTCTTCCTAATTCTATTTGTCATGCAAACAACGATTTGATATCCTTAAGACCTTGGTTCCACACAGGTGACTGAGACCGACTCTAAACCGATTACATATACGGTGGTCACAACAGGTCGCAGGTGCAGCGTACGACCTCTCTACGACGGATTACGCCGCACGTATTACTATTCCAGACACACACGTTGCAGGCATGACACGGGTAGGTTTTTGCAATACCATTCTCACAGAAACATTAGTAGCGTTCACACGGTAGGCCTTAACTCCAAGTTAACTCCAAGTTATCCTTAAGAACATAGTCCTTAAGGATAACTTGGAGTTTTAGTCTAGTTCTGGACTCTTGACAAGCTTTAGTTAATAACCGCTAGATGGCGCGTTTTCCCACCATCCTCTCTCCCCACACAATCATTATTTTTTTCACTCATTCACCTACCACCACAAGGTGAATGAGTGAAAAAAAATGATTGTGTGGGAGAGAGGATTGAGTGGGAAAACGCGCCATCTAGCGTGTTATTAACTAAAGGCTTGTCAAGTCCAGAACATGACTAAGTACCCTTATGCGGCGGTCACAACTCGTCGTAGGCTACGGCGGCGCGTATTTTTTTTTTACACCACTGTTCTGCCATTTATTCAAAATAAGCAACGAAACTGCTCGCGAGCGAGTCTAGTCGACGCACGTTAGCGAATCTTGGAAATCTGAGTGGCTTTGCGCTAGTCTGCAAACACAAACTTATTTTGATAGCCGAACTCATTACCTGCCCAAAGCCTCGGATTATGCAAAGTTCTCTGAGGATGTCAGATCAGTAAAATATGGAGGTAGAAATAAGCACAGAATACACGCGGTATCTATAGTACAGTGCAGTCTCGCTTCCATAAATACTAATGTGCATAAATACTACTAAGTAGGGTTTGAGCTTGCAGTCTTAATTAGAAAAACTGACTTTAATTGGACTTGCAACTGCGTGAATCTCCTGTCGCATCGGTCTTTTGTCAGCACACACTCTTTCTAGCGCCTATAGCTCTCTCTCTCTCTCTTCGCCTTCTCTATCTTATCTTTCATTACCTTGTATTTCTTCACTATCATTGACCACCCCCTTCTCTCTCTCTCCACTCGATTATAATAGTTATTCATGTTTGTTGATGTGTGTATTTCTTCGATTAACCTGTTATCATTTGTTTTAAATATATTTCAATTGTATTTCTTTCTCTTTGGAAGTTATGATACTCAAGTTTGATAATGTGAGGTCGAGCATGCTGAGCAGCTCGATCTCCCTGTGATGTGTATGCAAATTCGATTTTCAAAAACAAAATCTTTATTTTTATGGTTGAACTTGATAAATGAATGGGTCAATTTGATAGAGGCATGTATGAACATAATTATGTTTGATGATTATATTCGACCGCACCGATGAAATGATAAATAATTATTCTTCTGAAAAAGGACACTTTATTGAATTTACATCTACATAAACCATAGGAGAGCACCTCGCAAGTTAGTCACAGAATCAAAATTTTAAATAATTCTTTTTGTCGATTTTCTTCAAGCCTTCACTTGATGTTTTTCGTTTATTCTTTCCGCATTTCTGAAACCTATTTAAACCCAGTGTGAATTACTTTCATATTATACACCCTAAAGCAGTGAATGCAATGATGTGCGTGTAGGCCTATAGCCTATCCCTTTTTCATTACTTTTATTTAGACAAAGGAGCATAGTATTCGGGGCGGATCCAGCGCATTCTCAATAGGGATTTTTATTTTTTTTTTATCTACATTTCCCTCGCTAGCTGTTTGACTGAGCTAGCGTGTGGGGGAGGTAGGCCTAATAGCAGTATCTTAAAACTGTTCATTTTCATTCTTTTGTCTCACGATACAGGAAGCTATTACAACTCTAAAATACGAGACGCCGATTTTCTGAGTTCGACTCGCCGATGATTTATACTTAAGTTACAGTGAATTTAGAAGTGAATTTTCTCGCTTTTGGATCGGTTTTCTGGAGACGCAGATTTATTCGCTGCAAAGCAATTCCCTTGTATTAAAAATTTGTGCATGTTTTATGGTCGGGGACTTGGAGTTGCTTAGCTTTAAGAGAATCCGTTGACCCGTTTGTAATTGTTTGTTTTACCAGATGAGTATGTTATTCACTATACAGTATCAAGTTTGCAAATTTTTATGAGACTGTCATAGATTTCTAAAGTGCACCTTAACTTAAACTTATTTATTTTCTTGTAGATTCCAGCCTCTAGAGATGGTTTTTGCCTTTTTACGCACCTTTTTGCTGGCTCGAAAATAAGTACAAATGTGCCAGTTTTACAATGTCCCATCTTTGGTATAAACTTCGTAACAAATCGGGAAGTTTGATTAAGTTTGATACGGTTTTGAAAAAGTAATGCGATTTTAACTCGTTTGTTGCAGCGAGGTCGCATTTCTTGAATTATGCGTATTTTACATGCCATCCAAATACTGGCAACTTCAAAGTCCTCGTAGCAAAAAATCAAGTACATGAACCTATATTATTTTTTATATTTTTGGCATACATAGATTACCAAAAGTAAACTCTGTGCAAAATTTGGTGAAAAATGACATGGACTTCGTTTCAACTGTGTATTGGAAAATCGGAATAAGAACTACTTTTAGCAATCTATTTACACTTAAATTTAATATTTTAGATTTATTTTATTTGAATCCCGACTGACACTTAATTTTACGTCTCTGAAATTTAGAGTGTAGTAATAGTTATTACTACTTCACTCACTTTACTACTATTACTACTAATCAAATTAAACTAACACCCGCACTTTTCTGATAATAAACACTCAAGGCTGAAGGTTTCTAGTAATTTAATTCAGAGCGTATGGTCTTTCTAAAATAAAAATTGTAATTAAGTTGTTATGACAATTTCTATTCACATTATGCAGAGAGAGTTTTCATGATATTTTAGACCATACAGCTGTTCCTCATAAAGTGGAAGGCGGCGTAAAAACTACACTGACAAATTCCAAAACCCTTCCCCAAAATTAATGTTAACTAACAATGTTCGAACGCCCCCTTGATGGCCATATTTGGGGCTTTTTCTTTTTTGATTATACCTGGAGGAGCGAGGCCTCTATATCTAGCCACAACCCATCAAGGCTACGTTGCAAAGTTGTAAATCATTCTTTAAAGTAAGATATCAGTTTTTGGACAAAGGATATTGACAAGCAAATTATTGATTAAAAGTGTGATTGGTGTTAAAACTGAAATTATGACCACGGGCAATTTATGAGATATCCTTCTTTTCTGACTTATGTGACCCGGCCTCTGAAAATATAAATTCTTTTCATGACCCTGTATGAAGGCAGATGAATAACGGATGAGATTTGACACTCGGCAAGTCCAAAAGTCGGAAGGTTTTGAACGGATTTGAAAATAATGACGAGTTAACTCTTTGTTGCAATCGCGAGGTCTACAGCATGAACAGAGCCAATTTCTTGAATTTCCGTATTTTACATGCCATCAAATATGGCAACTTCAAAGTCCCGTAGCAAAAAATCCAAGTACATGAACCTATATTATTTTTGGCATTTTGGCATACTTAGATACCAAAGTAACTCTGTGCAAAATTTGGTGAAAATGATATGGAACTTCGATGATCGTTCACTGTGCACGTTCCTTAATCAATGTATTGGAAAATCGAGATAAGAACTAAAATTTAGCAATCTTTCAAAACTTAAATTTAAACTTTTAGATTTAATTTTATTGAATCCCGACTTGGGACTTAATTTTAAGTCCCTGAATTTACAGTGTAGTAATAAGTTTATACTGCTCCACTACACTCACTACTACTAATCAAAATACATAAACACCGCACTTTCTTGATATAATAACACTCGAGGCTGAAGGTTTACTAGTAATTTAATTCAGAGCGTATGGTCTTTCTAAAAATGGATTGTATTAAGTTGTTTTGACATTTCTTTTCACATAATGCAGAGAGTGTTCATGATATTTTAGACCCATACACTCATAAGAGTGGAGGGGGGAAAAACCTACCTCAGACAATTCCAAACCCGCTTCCCCAATTTAATGTCAACTAACCAATGTTTCGGACGCCCCTGGTGGCCATAGTTTGGGCCTTTTTTCTTTTTGATTATACCTGGGAGCGGCAGGCCCCCTCATCTAGCCAACAACCATCAAGGCGTTACGTTGCAAAGTTGTAACTTTCTTTAAGTAAAGATATCGTGGCAAAGGTTTATTGACCAAGCAATTTATTGATTAAAGTGTGATTGGTGTAAAACTGAAAATATTATAGACCACGCCGCCATTTAATGAATATTCCTTTCTTGTTTTGACTATATGTCACCGCTCTGAAATATTCAATTCTTTTCATGACCATATGAAAACGTGACAATCAAAAAGGACAGTGTTATTTTATACCAAACACGCACAGTTCCACTACAGTGCACTAACGACAGGAAAGAATCTTACGGGAATGTGTGTACTGGTATAGCTCTCTCTACGTCCTGACCGTCGATATCGCCGAAACAATGCCCTGAATAAAGACGTGTAAAAGGAGAGTGCAAGCTGTGCGGTCAGGATCGAAGTTTTTATCATGATATTTTTATATGATTTCAAAAACGCGGGGGAAAATATGACCATCACAAGAAGTTAAATATCATTGGAAAGAGAAATTAATTATTTCTTCATTCAGCGTAACTAGGAAATCGTGCGCTGTGCTGAATTTTACAGAAGCTTTTAGTGACTTTGTGGTGACCAACTTTCATTATTCCACACAAAAGGCAAACGACCCAAAAATGACTAAAATGGCGAGATTTTAAAGTCAAAAACGCCCGAGGGTTAGGGGTTAACAATTTTGTCCAATGGTTTTATCTTGTTTTATACACATTAACCCTCATAACCTGTGTAACTAAGTAATATGATCTTCTCGATTTTTTTTTTTATTCCAGTATATTCAACAAAACTCCCGTTTTTCGGGATTCTTCCATTGAATCGGTTGCTGAACAATGGTTTTTCCTAGAAAGAAGCGACCACGTTTTATATGGACTCTATGAGGCGATGAAAATAACGGATTATTTGACAATCGGCAGTCAAAATGCTTGATTTTTTTTTTTTTTATGGATATTTTGTGTTATTATTTTCAGATATATGCCAGAAGCCAGATAACATGATTGTGGGAATGTGTTGCTTGAACTATTAGAACACATGATTACATGTGTGGTTTCATGGGGCAAAAAAATTGGTCTTCTCTCTTTCAAGGCTGTCACGGAACTGATGGTCGATTCTACCCTTACCCTTTGTAATGCGGGCCACTGGCATTTCATGGATCGGCTAATAGGCCATTATTTATTTTATTTGTTTTAAATTAAGAATGAAATCTGGTTCACAAAATAATGTTTTTTTCGGCCGAGATTTTTTAAAGATTCACATGGCAAAAAAAAATAATGGTTTTTGTCTCTTTCCGCACATTTTTTGCACTATGAGGGCGTTGCTGGCTCAAAATACTAGTACAAATATGCCATTCAAACATGCCATCTTTGGTTAATTCTTCGTAACAAATCGGGAAGGTTTGATTTGAAGTTTGATTCAGTTTTGACAAATTAATTGCCGATTTTAACTTGTTTTGCAATCATTGATTCTACAGGGCGATTCTTAAAATTATGCGTACTTTCATGCCATTCAATATGGACTTCAAAGGTCCGTTAGCAAAAATCAGCACATGAACTATATTATTTTTTGCATTTTTGCCTTACATAGACTACCGACTAGTAACTCGCGTGCAAAATTTGTGAAAATGACATGGACTTCGTTTTCAACTGTGAACTTCGACCGTGCGAAGTCCATGTATTTTCACCAATTTTTGCAAGAGTTACTTTGTGTTCAAACAGCATCAGGGCAATGTGCGTAAATGGCAAAACCAATAATAGTGCGGGTTGGATATCTATAGAAAATAAAAGTATAGTTAAGTGCACTTTTTTTTTTAAACCATGACAGTATCGTAATCAAATTTTGCAAGTTGTAGAGGACTTATCATAAATATGTAGAAATAAAAAATTAAAAAGGGGTCCATGTGCTCGTTTTTGAACTTCAGGCCCGAATACTCGGCAAATCGGGCTGAAAAGTCACAAAAACGTGGTGAAAAACGTTCCAATAAAAGCGTGCTTTCCATCTCTAAATTACACTTTGATGTCAAAATTTTGCTCCCAACATTAAAATCCTATCGTCATTGTCATGAAAATTTGCAAAGTTGTACAGGAATACATACTCAATGGGTAGCATTGTCGAAAAGGGGTTGCATGTGCTCGTTCTTAAGCTATCGGAGCCCGAATAATTGCGAATGGCTGAAACCACAAAAACGCCCTGAAAGTCAAACCAAGTTTGAGAATCCAAACCTATATTATACACTTGATTCAAATCTAGGGCTTCTCTACATTTCAAAATCGCATGTCAATTTCATTTTGCCAAGATCGCAAGGAATAAAAACTAAAAGAGTAAGGAAATTAAAAAATGGGCGTCATGTGCTTGTTGTTCACAATTATCGGCGCTGTAATAGTGGCGAGCTGACTTGAAACCGAAAGTGTGGAAATATCAAAATGGGAAACATCTATATCTAATTTTCACTTATTTCAAATCGCTGCTCCACTACCTTTACAATTAATTCAGATCCATCGCAATCTCTAGATAACACAAATGACAATAAATTGCTTCATATATCTCTGGCAGTGTAGGAAATTAATGAACAAAAAGAAGAAAAATAACATATTTTATAATAGTTCATTTCTTGTTACTTCCGTTACTACATATCTCCATATATACACTTGGGAATACAGCAATTTTAATACGTACGTGTGATTGATGTGTATCTTGTTTACTATTTTCTCTGTGGTGTGTAGCTCTAGTTGTAGCTAGAACGTAATGCACTGCGAGTGAGCTCTCGCGCGAATATTAAGTAGTTAGGACTTCGCTCGCGAGCAGTTTCGTTGGGATTTTTTGAATAATGGCCAGAAACAGTGGTGTAAAACAAAAATACGCTACCCGTAGCCTACGACGGTGTTACGCCGCTTAGGGGCATGCGCTCCAAAATTCAGATGTCTCGATTTCAGCAAATATGATATCATGACTGAAAATTTTAACCAACCATGGTTTATGAATCTATCACACACATTACTGTATATTGTATAGTTTTTGAAAAGAAATTTTAATTTATGGTCAAATTTCTATAAGAACTATAGAGTTCGTACAACTGTCGATAGTTCTGGAGTTTGTAAAGTATCGCAGATGAGATTTACTTTCTTACGCTTTCTATCACTTCAATCAAAGAAAATATAAGCTCTTACCTGTGATTGAAATCTGATGAATTGGCAACTGAAAGTGATTGTTGCTATTGGACAGACAAGCCAGACAAGACGATGTTTTGTACTTGGTACACCGTTTGTGAGAGATTTTTCAGTAGGAGTAAAGAGTTTAAAGGCAGGGTGTTATAAGCTCAGTACATTCACCAACTACACACCCACTCATACCGACTAATCGCTTTTCGATTGTGGGAATGAACGTCTGTGCGAATATGTTTCAGAATTGTGGCTGGAAAACAAACTAATTTCTATTATTCATGTAGTTTTTATCGGGTTGATGAATTATCAGACATTAATATTTCAGCGGTCTTAGTTTGATGATAACGTTTTCTCATATGAATTAATCTTTTTCACATTATAGTTATACATAATGGTATGAAGATGACATTGGATGGACCACCCCCTCCCCCCCCCCTGCTCCCTGGGCATGCTGGAGACTGTAGTTGATGAAAGAAGAAATAAGACGGGAGAAACGGGGAAAGGCCATCCCAGGCTCCTATGGCGATGCAGGGATGAGTAAGTGAGAAGAATTTAGGAGGAGTTGCGAACAAGAAGAATTTTTTAAAAATAAGCTTTCAGAAACGGAACCAAGCAACGAACCCCACCCCACCCCCTAAAAAACCCCGCCCTTCCGCCCTTCCCGACCAAATGTTGACTAGAAAAAATGACCAGGGCCGCTGGAGGCGTTTTTTGAAGTGATAAGAACATAGGCATCATCCGATATCATTTCAAGTTGGCATATTCTTGAATTTAGGTCTGGGGCTTCTCTGCAGCTTTCAAATCACTGCCTTGAGATGTTCACATTTACACACATATTACGTACGCCGAAATGTAATTGAAAGACAAGGTTTTATAAAGATTATTTGAGGTGAGGGGGATGAGTGGATTGATTAAAGGGAACCTTGTAGGATTCCGTCCTTGCCCTCTGGATCCACTAATAGCGGGTATTGCAAAACTCAAAGGACTGAGCAAAATAACCACCCCCCCCCGAGGCTTATTTATTTTCCTTTTTTTTTGAATGCGCATGCCACATGATCAATAGTTCTTTATAGGGTATGCAAATTTCACCAATGAAGTTTTCTATAGGCTGGTCCGTGTGTAGTGTACGCTTGACAATTAAAAAAAAGTCTGATCTTGTCTTACTTTAATTTTTGTTCTTAATTATTTTTTCTTTTGGGGGGCGGGAATGGTATGTTAGTTTTTAGTTTTAGGGATAAGACGATAAGGTCTCACTTGACAATTAGAATGTGAAGACTACATTTCTTTAGATTTACCACGGTGTACCAATGCATCCAGCTTTATGTTCTTATTTATAGAGTTCTTTTGTCACTGTACTTAATTGTTTTCAATCTGCAAGAATTAAATTTGCTTTGAGCAAAGTGACATTAATTATGGCACATCAAGCGACAATGCATGTACATTCATGTGCGGTGAATTGATCCACCGGTACATCAGAGGTTTATATTTCGGCCTTGTATAATTTGTATCTTAAGGTTTTGTCTGTACAAATAAGTGCAAGGTAAATCTCTCTCTTCCCTCCC
>CALNVZ010000674.1:24883267-24898115 GCA_940671915.1 Paracentrotus lividus
AGGGTACTGGAAAAACTTCCTGCACGTCGTACAGGCAACGTACCCGCATGGTACATACGCTGCACGAATTTTCTCCGAAATCCATCGTAGGGAGTTGCACGTCGAAGGTACGGCGAGTTGTGACCGCCGCATTAGCAACGGCACAAGGAAATTCGTCTTCTCTGGGTGTGTTGGTTCTTATTGTACATTTGTATTTCTTTTTAAGAAGTATAAAGAATCCTCTAAACACTCTCTCGATCATTGTCGATGAAATATGAAGCGGTTTCATGATTCGTTTACTGATAATCCGAGCTCCTAAAATGTTCTTGAATGAAATAATTTGAACTCTGGGGCAACAATTTGTGAGAGAAACAAAATGTATTCCTACAAAAAATGTGGACCCTTGAGTTTTAAGAATCCCTATATATTCACATTTTGTTGGATGAAAGCAAAACCTTGAGCTAACGAAGACAGACCAAATGTTTTTGATTAACATTACTGTTTTCCTTGCATCAATCTTCCATTTTTTATGAAACTTAATCATAAAACCTCTTTTAAGTTTTAAGGATAAGCCATTATTGGAGCATTTAATGAAAAGCGTTTCTGTAGCAATATCTTATTCTGTAGACCGTGGCGGTTTAGTCCACCCAAAGGTTCCCGCTTAAAGTATGGGATGATCCTGGATTAAAGAGTAAGGCGTGACAAAGCTTTTCAGAAATCACGGTAAATATTCCCTTTTAATATCAATTAGAGATTTATTTTGAACTGCTTAAAGGAGGATAAAGTGCTTCTTAAAGTTAAGATGGCTTTAAGTAATCCCGGAGTAAGTGTTAACCGATGCGAGTGTGAGAGGCGTGCAAACAACGCCCACTTTGTAACTACCTAGGAAATGTGTGTGTGTGTGCGTGTATATATATGTGTGTGTGTGTCTGTGTGTGTGTGACGGGGGGGGGGGGTAAGGTGTCACTCTCAGAGAAAAGCTATGCGTGTGCGTCCACAAACTCAGAAAAAAGGACCCTAAATTGCGTATTACACGAAGTCAAGTTTGCATCCCTTTTCAACATCTGACTTGGAAAAAAAAAATCACGTAAAAACGGAAAACTTAGTATCAGAAACCAGTGATTCACCCGAAAACACCCATATCCGCCTATTGTATTGTAATGAAAATGACGATTTAAATTGTGAACAACCCTATTTAAAGGAAAGCTTAAAAAAAAAAAAAAAAACAGATAGTGGACGCGCATGAGTACAGCACATCATGAGGTGAGTGGGGGTGGTATCACTCTGAGACAAAATTGTTACCCAAACGCGTCCGCACACTCTGAAAAAGGACAATAAACGGTGTTTTTATTACACGAAGTCAGATTTCCACCACTATCCAACGCCACACAAGAACAAGAAGAAGACGAACATAGCGTCATTGGCAAAAACAGTGAAAAAGAGTACCCTAAAACGGCGATGTTAACTAAAATACGCCATTTCCATGAAAATGGCGAATGAAGCTGCTGCATGCTGAAAAGCCCCTTTCGACGCTTGTTGTAAACGCGCATCCGGTGAGCGAACCTCCCCCCTCCCCCTAAATGGCTTGACTACTAGAATAATATACTGAAATTTTATTGAAAATGTTAACGAAAAACATTTTATTTTGTAGCGTGTCCGATTTTGAATTTTAACTAATGTACCATGGGAAGCTTAGGTGGAGCATGATTAAAGGCTAACGGACAATCCGCAAATCTATCCCATTTGACTAGTTCTTGAGACTCCAAGGATTAATTGAAACCGGAAAGGAATGTTCAATTGATCAGCAGTCAGGCAAACTGATTTCATTTGAATCCATTTATGTTGCCTTGAATCATTTGAAATCCTTTGAAAACTACAGAGAATTTAAATGAATCCTGAATAATGAGATTTCCAGAATTTGAGATTGACAAGCCTATTGAATCAGCAAATGGATCCAGGGTTTTAGCCCTGCCAGATAAAAAAAAAAGTATCCCACAGTATGTACACAATATGAACACACTGTGACACAATGATGCTGTACTGTTTCGAGTACCGACACTGTGAAAATGGACAGATTCTGCAAATAGAGGCCCGTATTCTCACAAGCCGCCTAACTTTAAGCCTAGATTAAATCTGTGGTTTAACTATGGCCTGCTAAAAGGGAATCAATCTGTTTATGTTGCATGTTCCTATCACCTTCACTGAAATTCTGGAATCGTGTTTTAATTGTAAAAGAAACTTTTGTACTTATCATTCCCAAGCAGTTTTTAATAGTTTCACTACCAAAAATTAAGATGAATTGAGTATCTGCGTTTCGGGATTGAGTCCCTTTTCGCAAGCCATAGTTAAACCACAGATTTAAACTAGGCTTAAAGTTAGGCGGCTTTTGAGAATACGGGCCAGAATGTCCGATTCATTCACACTGTGTGATCAAGGAGGTAATATCTCCGTGGTGTGATATTACTAAGACTTTGTGGATATCCCACACTACAAAGGCGATTATATCCCGTTGTATTTGTAGTCTATTACACGTTAAAATTAATTGCAAGACTCTTACAACTTATTCGAACATTTTTTGTTATAATATAATAGGCTACACATGTATATTATTGCTAAATCTGAGCAATGAACAAGAGTTTCAATCATGTTATCCGTAAAGATTTTGTTATTGTTATGTTGTATTGTTTTTTTTTTTTTTTTTTTTTTTTTGGGGGGGGGGGTTAATACTGATACGAACGCAAAACGCTTTTAGGGTAATAAAAGCAGCAATAAATTGTGTAAGTCGCAGTGGCTAAAAAGGAAAAAAAAAAAAAAAAAAAGAAAGAAAAAAATATTCGACAATAATATTATCAGATTTCATATACCGCAGATATGTTTCTTTAGCCTCCCTTTCATTCGACCGCAAAGTAAATAGTTGACAAATTACTTATTTGTGAATGTACTATTACAACTTTAAACCCGTGCCACAGGGTATTTGTATTATTCTTCCTTATCAAAATCATCTCTTAAGCTTATTTTGAATCTACTAAAGCCATGTACAGTGCGAACCCAGAAAAACTAATGTGACCTTCATTTTTATCGTAGTGATACGAAATTAATAACTGTGCTGATGTGGATGATTGAATATTTTGGTTTAGGAACCGGAGTCAAAATTACCTTGTACCGACTTTGGGCAGTAGCAAGCCATGCATTTCAACCTTTTGTTAAAATTTCAGGGGGTAATGCTAAAAGACCCTTATTTTTAAAATGATTTTTCGGGATTCTCCCCTCCCGAAAACTGAGCCCCTAAAATGTACTCTCCTCCCCCCCCAAAAAAAAAATAGAAACAGGTATACGTGTATAATCCAAAGTTGTGGATTGTATATCAATAAATTTGAATTTGAATTTGAATTTGTATGGCTACCGCTTGAGGGTGGGGGGGGGGGGGGTTCATCTGATTAATTGACACAGGAACGGATTGCTTCATACAATGAATTCAATGATCAGGAACAGTTATAATGTTGATTCTGCCCAAACTTGGTACAAAGTCGAGATTTCGAAACAGGTTTTTAAAAGCTCAAATGCTCAGTCATCCATGAGAGCAAAAAAGGAATATGTCGGATATACTTTTTTTTTCTGGAACACACTGTATTGAACTATTCTCCAGTTTTATAAGTGCTGAAAGTGAGTAAAAAAATGCCTATAACGGTTCTTAAATAACTACATATTTTATATTACAATATCATTATTTCAATTGTCGGTAGTCATGATGGCGATCGCACACAATTCATCGATTATTCAGCATGGCCAGGAAATACTTTTGGGTCAATTGAATTATCAAATACTTCCTCTTTTCAATGGGTTTCAATATTTGCTTTTGCAAATTTTTATTTATTAATGTTGCGTGTTATTTGTCACCTCACTGACTAACTATTTTAACCTCTTAGCCTCAGGGAAAGTTTTGCATACCGAGAGTAAACGCGGGGATAGGGCACATGGAAAACTTAGCAAACTTTTCTTATAGCGCCCTCTGTATATCGAGATGTAACATAGGATCAAGAATTCATGAGGATAATGACACCTCTCGGCGTTGCAACAACGCGTTGTGGGTGCACCCGTAATCCAGCTAACATGTTTAAGTTATAACCTGACACGGATCAGACCCAAGTTCGAATCCCAGTCACATCTTTCTGATAGTGACGTTAAAGGTCGTCAATAACGGACGTAAATATTCATATCTCATGGATAAAATTAACCCATTGTATACTAAGCCCGCATATATGCGGGCTGAAGAAACATAGAACCTCCCCCTTGTCAACCGTTTATTTCACTCATGATTGCATTAACATATAAAGACCTTATATAATTTAAATTATCTGACATTGATCTATTTAAAACTGTCTTTGTTTCACCTTTAAATGAAAAGAATTTTTTGCAAGCATGCTTGACAATCCTGATTCATTCCGCTTTATAAAAAGTTCTCAGTATGCAACGGGTTAAGTCTGTCAAAACCCAATTAACCAATCAATATAGACAAAATCTTGCGTTAAGCTTCTATTATGCTGTATTTATTTCGCCTGGGATGGTGATTGGCCTACAACCTCTTTGCTATCACATTTAGTAGTCTCCTTAAAAAAAAAAATTATAAACTAATAACCAAATACTACTATGATTAACATTACTACCTCATTTTCCCTTTGATAATTGAAACCGTTATGCATTAGTAATAGTATTTGCACAAAATACATTTGAAAAATGATTTATCTTCCTTGATCGGTATCTTGTTGCTTAATAAGTATGCATACCATAAAAAACATCTTGACTTTGCGTTCTTGTATTATCTATTAATCAAAATGTCAAAACATTGACTATATACTATATTTAAATGCATAATATTCTTTTTCCATAAGATTGATCGTTTCTGTAAACTACGATTGGTGGGGAGGGATGTACTTGAGACTAAATGACTTTCATACTGTGAAACTGAATTAAATCAAGGCAAACACCTATGCTATTAATCTGACTGATGACCGATGATGTCCAGTTCCTTTCTTAGGCCAGTTAATCCAATACTCTTTCCGTTCCCAGACCAAAAGAAAAGTTCTTTTCCCCCTTTTTTTATAAGTCTGACGCCCCGACCAAAACAACGAACTTAAAGACCTGCTCTAATCCCTCCATTAGAAACCCCGGGCAAAATGTGTCACTTATTGAATTGTTCCTTTAAAAAAAAAATCTATTGACTATCCCCTTATTCGCTTCTCTTTCAAATTCTCATACTTAAAGCAGGCCTTTTGACAATACCATCATTGTAATACTTAACCAATGCCATCGAGCGTATCTCAATTCAAATCCGCCTTTTGTACAGACCGCTTGTTTTGGACGTACCGTTATGTAAACTGTCACTTACTTATTCTGTCGTTCCAAGACGTTTTCCGGCGCGTCTTAACCAGACGAAATCATCACACGGACATAGTCTGACGTTGTAGGTGTGAAGACGTTGGGGAAGCTTCCGATTTCTTTCGTGGCTTGTTTTGCGCCAGCGACTTGTTGTGGAGCTCGAGTGGCGATTTTGGAGGATTGCCCCCGTCTGTAATTCGTCATCTTGGGGAGGCGCTTGAAGGAATTGCAACCCCGCCGTTTCGGGTGAGTCAGTCTTAAGATTTCGGGTAGATGGAGGTAAGAGGTTGCCAATAGGTAACGTATCATGCTGGGTTTTCTCGTCGAAATACATTACGACTTTATGCCTCTTAACACGCTGAGTGTATGTGCAGTCATCAGTTTACTTATCTTGGCTTCAATTGCACTTTTCTTATTGATACTTGCGTGAACATTAGGGCATCTTTATTGTGTATGTTTAGGTTCATGTGAGCGCTGTGAAACAACTGCTGGCTGTTTCTCCATCAATATGACTAGAAATACACCGATACTGCGTACAATTGGATATACAAGGATGTCACATTTTGTTAATTACGTATAATCATCATTGACATATCTACCATAATAATATTCGGCAGATGAACTTTACAGATGGTTTTCTTAACTTTGTGAGACATTTCATGTATTTAGGTGAGTTCAAATAACGGCCTTTCTATTTGCTCCCGGCTCTTGTTTACTTAAAATTTTCCATATACGACGTTTTTTTTTAATGGATAAAGAGTATCTTCGAGGTCAGGAGAAGGTTATAAACATATTAATCACAGGAATAATATCAAATTAATCACATAACACTGATAGAAGGTGTCAAAAATGCTCCGTGTATTATACTTTCAATTTTGTTTTGCAATTTTATTAAACAGACTCATGTTTTCGAAGCTAATGGATTCTAGGACAACTACCCCAGTCAACGACCCTCGCCAGACCGCTATCATTTTACGCCTAGACCTAACCCTAACACAATTTCTGGCCTTGTCTGGGGGTAATGTTCCTGGGGTAGTTATCCTGATACGAATTATACATCGTTTGTAATGTCCATTATCTAACAAGTTATGATTATGTTGTGTAATACATATTAATATATTACGAAGTACAATGTACAACAAAGTTCGAAGTTGCACCAATGCCTTTGTCGACTGGTGTTTCAATATCAAGACCTCCCTTAAAGGGGAAGTTCACCCTGGAATTTTATTGGTCTTAAAAAATGAAGAAAAATAATAGAAAAATGGTAGTGAAAGTTTGAAGAAAATCGACCAAAAAATAGCGAAGTTATGAATATTTAAAGTTTTGATTGTGTGACGTCACGTGCGAGCAGCTCTCCCATTGGTTGTGTATGTAAATTCCATAAATTTGTCTTTTTGTCATGGTTCTTGATAAAGGAATGGGTCAATTTTGTAAAGTCATGTATATGAACATATGTTTGATGGTATATCGACCGCACAGGTGACATAATTAATTTCTTTTGAAAAAAAATGACATTTTAGGGAATTTACACTACATAACACATAGGAGATCTGCTCGCATGTGACGTCACAGAATCAAAACTTTGAATATTCATAACTTCATAATTTTTTGGTCGATTTTCTCCAAACCTTCACTCATATTTTTCTTTTATTTTTCTTCACTTTTTAAGACCAATAAATTTCCAGGGTGAACTTCCCCTTTAAATTAACAAAGAAAAAAAAAATAAAAAAGAGAGAAGATTTTCGAAAGTTTTTCCTTCTTGTTTCCCATGTCATATCCTATAATTATAATCTACATGGACGGAGAAATCGAATATGATGGGATGTAAAAGAAACGTGGTTTCCATAACCTGACTGTAATAAAGGCAGCCTGTCTACTATAAGTAAACAAATAAATGATAGACATAAATAGGCCTACAAATTAAAAAAAGACGACTTGTCGAAAAAAAAATAGACTGTGATTATTGTCAAAATTTGGCATGATATTAAAAGTTGTAATTTTGTATGTTTAGGGGCGATTCCATGTTGTTGTAACTTTTTTGGTTTGTATTTTTGTGTCCCTGTCTTAATCCTGAGTTGGTTCTTGTACAAATTCTAAGTAGTATTCGAAGATCAACATGATTAACAATCAGTCACAAATTATTAGTTTTTTTCATGTCGAAAAACTGTGAAATGTTGATGTGCCGTACGATTGAACATGGAATCATTGTCATGATTTTCATCAATGTACTTTGATGTACGTGATGGGAGACCACCTTCTGTGGATAAAGCTGAACATTCCATACCCACATGACTTAAATTGTTTTCAATGCCATGTATTACCTCGCAAAGCTTCGGATCTACCTGTGCTTTATCCCTGATATTTATGACCATGGATCTTAGTTGGATCCATGTTATGACTAAAGGTAGCATCTCACCTGTCATGAGATGGATTTGCGACTAGTTTGCGACTAGTTTGCGACTCCGATACTCTATAGAGTCGGGGAGACGTCTTCTGAGTCTCCGCGAAGTTCCAGAGATGTCTGCGCAACGTTTTAGGAGTCGCTAGAAAATCGTATATAAGATGTTTCCAGTCGCCGAGACGTCACTGAGGTGTCTCCGCGAAATCCCAAAGACGTCTCCGCAACGTTTCATGAGTCGCTAGAAAATCGTATATGAGATGTTTCTACTCGCAGAGGCGTAACTGAGGCATCTCCGCGAAATCCCAAAGACGTCTGCGCAACGTTTCATGAGTTGCTAGAAAATCGTACATGTATATGAGATGTTTTTACTCGCAGAGGCGTAACTGAGGCGTCTCCGCGAAAACCCAAAGACGTGTGCGCAACGTTTCATGAGTCGCTTGAGAATCGTACATGTATATGAGATGTTTCCAGACGCCGAGACGTCACTGAAACGTCTCCGCGACTGCCAAGACCGATGAGACTGATTCGTCGGGGGAGTCTCGGAACGTCTCCTCAAGTGAGAAACCACCTTCAAGAGGCAGGGCATTGAAACAGGGTTTTAATATTTTGGAAGGGGAGGTGGGGTGACACTTACATTATCTCAGTAAAATCCTCTACCCACACTTAACAATTAACATGTTACTTTAACCAGAGAAAAGAAAAAGACTTTCCGTAGGATGATAGGCATTCTCTTGTCCAGTCCCATTTTTGTAGAACGCTATTCCACTGAGGATCCGATCAGCAAAATCCATAGAAACATTCAAATCAAATCTCAAAGAATATTATGTGCTCACGCATCTTCGCCTATTTGTAGATAATTATATAGTTTTTTTTTTTTTT
Source organism: Paracentrotus lividus (assembly GCA_940671915.1). Taxonomy (NCBI): domain Eukaryota; kingdom Metazoa; phylum Echinodermata; class Echinoidea; order Camarodonta; family Echinidae; genus Paracentrotus; species Paracentrotus lividus. The sequence goes on from CALNVZ010000674.1 coordinate 24,891,903, forward strand.
TTAAATTCCCCATCCAAAGTACCCATTTCCCCTTTCCTTTTCTATCTTCGTCTCAGAATAGTTTACTACAATACGTTTGCGCATTATAAATGGTGTATAAATTATGTGTGTGTAATTTAGTTGTTATAACTGGGAAAGGGGCAAATCTAATACGACAGCATTATAATGATGCGTGAAATTGGGGGTACACAGCTACCCGGCACAGTTAATCCAAAACATTCGATTATGTGGCGGAAGATGTGTTGTGGAAGTGTGAGACGAATATTCATTACATTCAAGTAAGCCAATTACTAGTTATGCATTATTCATTGAGGCTTAGAAAGTGACTCCACATGCATCTACATGTTAACTCTCTGAAACGTATACCTGGAAGATATGTTTTAGTTGATTTTTTTTTTTCAGTTCACGTGCAGCATAAAGTGGAAAAATCTTTATAATGAGGTCCTTGTGACCAGACATTTTTGCTTGTTATAATCATAGGGGGCATTTCATGAAAGGACTTGTTGGACGTTTTATCCCACAAATTTGCTCTCAGCCAATCAGATGCAAGTATTTCGTTTGCTTATAACAGTTGTTAGTGAGAATCAGCGAATATTTCTCTACTGAAATACTCCCCTGGTATCTTCTTATATCAGAAGCCAGTAGGAAGGGAGGGGAGAGCAAAATAATCGTATTTTGACTGGATATAAAATAGAGCTTGTTAAACCGGGTATTTCGTTATATCAGAACTCTTTACATTGAAATATCAAGACCTATATACACGCTTTATAACTGTGAAATAAGGCGAATATATTGATTCCGGTTCTGCGACCGTTTCTTCTGCGAATGTCGGTGATACAGTTGGATCTTGTCAAAAGAGTCTAACACTTGGGGGCTGATACCCCTGATGTTCCGAACGACCCCACGTCCAATCCACAGACCTGTTCGAGTCCTGGTTGTTTATATCACTTGTCATTCAAATTTCTGTCTTCGCATTGGGTTAGAAATAATTATTTCCGGCTTTTGTGTATAATTACGAGCAGATGTATTCATGAGTGCGTTTTAGCGCCTGCTTGTGGGGCCCTATTAATTAGTCGTGAATAGGTCAGTTCCGACATAATTATGCAAGGGCTCTCTCAGAAAGTAGTTGTCAAACTGAAGAGAATACCCTGTTTGATAAAACTAAAATATATAAAAGTATAGAAAATGACATTTGTGATTACGGTTGCGAAATTTGGTGTAATGTTGATTTAGTTGAATGACTGTGTCATCACCTGCTGGGGTCATGCTCATTGATGACTCTTATGAAGATGCTTTGTTTAGAGGGGCCTTTCGAGGACCCATATATACATGGGTGTCGATTGTGGGGGGGATGGGGGGATGCATCCCCCCCCAATAATTTCGGTGGGGGCGATGGTGTGTACAATCAATCCGCCCCCCCAATATTTTGATATGCAAGAAATAATAAAAATATCATATTATGTGCATATAAATCTATCTATTACAAATTCGTTATCATAATAAAACAACTTTTATGACATTATTACAACTATTTTGCAGTCTAAAATGCTTATTTTCTGACATTAAAAACTCCAAATTTCTCATTCTTTCGTTAATCTTCCTCGTGTGTGCCTGATATACTTAGTAATCATGTTAATACACAATCCACCGTGTAGATAACATGGATAATGGAAGCGAAGATATTCACTATTCACAATAAAAAAATTAAAAAAAAAAAAAAAAATTCTAATTGATGATAATCAGGGCACCGATCCCAGGTGGCATAGGGGACAGTAACTCGATAAGTAATACTGAAAGTATTTCCCCTCAAAAATCCACGATGGTTTTGATAAAATTAATGAATATGAAGAGTCTGTAATACTTATCTCGGCTCTTCATCGGACAAGGTAAGATTTTGGACTCAGACCATTGATTATACATTAAACTCACTATTCTTCGGGGCGAATGCCCTCTTTTCAAATTAGTCGCCACTTTGCTCTCATTTAACTGTTAAAATTGCCTGAAAAATTTTCAGCTCGCGCTTCCGCGCTCGCATAATATTAAGACAGATGCAAACTGCATTTGTCTTTGTTCATCTTTATGCATGTATTAACGTCAAGATGGTACGTTTAAAACACCAACTCCCTCCTCTTTTCGTGCTCCATGAGGCTGCAAGATCTTGTTTCATCAGGTCATTATTACTGAGAAAATTTTCAGCTCACGCTTCGCCGCTCGCACAATATTACCCTTATTGGAAAATTCCGTCCATATTTATATAGATTTGCGTTTGTGCATTACGTCATGATGTTCCGCTTCTAATCACCAGTTAAAGCCCCAGCCCTCCATCATTTTGCGTTTATAGTCATGCAACGCTACAAATACCATGTTTCAGTTCAATATTATTGAGAAAATTTTATGCTCGCGCTTCGCGCTCGCATAACAGCCCTATTATTCAAATTATACTAGTACCCATATGCATGATAATGTGCCTGTGTGTATATCTATAGACATTACATATGATGGCCCACTTAATAAACCAGATAAACTCCTTCCTCGTTTCGCATGTGCATTGTTCTATAATATAGGTCCCATTTCATGTCACTAATATTGAGAAAATTTTCAGCTCGCGCTTCGCGCTCGCATAATGAATTTGAATGTGTATTAGTAGATACTCACATGCATGCATGTGTGTATATCTATAGCCATTACATCATTATGGTCCCCTTTAACAACCAAGTTAAAGCCGCTTCCTCGTTTCGCGCTCAAATTATGCTACACTGCCACATTCTATGTCACTATTAGTGAGAAAATTTTCAGCTCGCGCTTCGGCGCTCGCATTATACAATCATTTTTTTCATATTTATATGCATGTGTGTTTACAAGCATTACCCACCCCCAACAATGGACACTGCGATCATTTACCATCGATATGTGTCACATTGAGGAAAAGAGGAAATATCGACGATCACCCCCCCCCCAATCGCCAAAACAAATCGACACCGTTGCATATATACATTGTTAATAGTGCATTGTATTGTATTTAATAATTATCAGTGTTGGATCCGGGATTTGGCGCCTCCGAATGATGTGACCGCCAAAATATTTTTATTTGATGAGGCCTACTCGTTGGGTATTTTTAAATGATAAGGGCGCGTCTCCTAATCCACTGAATATGGTAATGGAATTTATTATAAATGTACTATACAGTGTGTCCCACAAAAAATGCTAATGGCACTTTGGATGGGTATAATATCAAAATTACAATATCATATTGTTTATATCTTTACACCCGTAAACCACAATTCGTTTTCTACAACTGGATGAAATTTTATGTGATATGGTCGAAGAATCACAAAGATATGAGCATTTTGTCATGACACATCAGGAAACCTCTCCATCCAAGTTTGTATTGAGTAGTACCGGATGTGTCGAATAAAGCAAACCCAAGTTTGATCATTCATACTTTGAAAAATATTTCAGTAGTTATTATGAAAGTTATATCACTGTAAAGTGCAACTCATTACCATTCTAATGATATGTCCCTTAGCTCACCAATATCACGCATCTGAACCCCATTATTCTGAAAGAGTCTTGCAAAACTGTGAGTGTTCACTTTCATGCTTCTTGAGGTGCGTTATTCAAAGGAAATACAACTTTGATGATTAATTTGCGTGAAAGTGAACCACTCACAATTTTGCAAGACATATTTAAAACAATGGGGTTCAGTGATACATGATATTGGTGAGCTGAGAGAGGTACCATTAAAATGGTAATGAGCTGCACTTTACAGTGGTATAACTTTCATAATTACTACTGAAATATTTTTCAAAGTATGAATGATCAAACCTGGGTTTGCTTTATTCGACACATCCGGTACTACTCAATACAAACTTGGATGGAGAGGTTTCCTGATGTGTAATGACAAAATGCTCATATCTTTGTGATTCTTGGACCATATCACATAAAATTCCATCCAGTTGTAGAAAACGAATTGTGGTTTACGGGTGTAAAGATATAAACAATATGATATTGTAATTTTAATTTTATATCCATCTGAAGTGCCATTAGCATTTTTTGTGGGACACACTGTATATACGTGTTTTAGGTTCTTGACAAAATTTTAACCCTAGCCTCTGTGGATATTGAGCAAAGTAACTTCCAGCGCCCCGGAGTTATAAGGTAATTTTGCAGTTTGAAGGGAGGTCCACCCTGGAAATAAATTGGTGTTATTAAAAGCCGAAAATAAAGAAAATAATGAAAATTAATGATAATGCGAAAATGACACAGGTGACAGTAAAAATACTAAATCTGGGTTGTATTTTGTAGCGTCTTGATTGAAGGATTTTCGAATACAATGAAACGGGAGTATTTATTTAACGATCTTGACCATGGACCTATGTCAGAAAGTTATAGGTCCATGATTTAATCGACCATCTCTTTAGCATCGTGCTCTCATCAGTTGCACTATATCTTTTTAAAAAGCCAGACACTTTCCCACAGTCCGTATTTATGAAATGAACAATTGAGACATTGCCGTACAATACCTTCTAAGGCCATTAATCGATATGAGATCGACTCTTGATAAAAACGTGAAAAATGAACTTCATTCAAGAAACGTCTTTCTACAGGCCCGTTCTCACTCCCATCCGTTCTTTAAATCCATCTTAAATCGATCTGTAGCATTGTAAACGAGTGCGAGTTATAACCTCCTTTTTGTGACTGTAGTAAAATGGTATCTCCCACATGCATAAAGAATGGGGAATAATATGAAGATGTGTAAATATCGGGTGTTTTTTGTATTTTAAGACAAATAAAAGGGGGGAAATCCATGTCGGCAGATTGAAAAAAAAAAAATAATCATCGTTGCAAAAAGTACATTTCCCTTTGCAAATTGTCTTGTAGAGTATGGACCTAAGTTAATTCCTTGTCAGGCCACTTGCCCCGACAACCGCTCCACTTCCAAAAGGGAGATGGATCACACTTTGTCCAGCAAGGTCTGAATGTATCTTATTAATAAACTTCCATGGAATATTAATACGGATTTGGAACTTATGAGCAGTTTAATGTTTTGTTTTGTTGATGTTGTTTTACGAGGAACGTCGCCTAATTTTTTTGTGTGTGTGTGGAAAGATAGGTTGTTTCGGCCTCTTCCAAAGAAAGTTACCTTTTCTATCGAGACAAACAGAACTATTTGAACAACTTTTGTTTCTTTCTTGAAGGGGGGGGGGTCACTCCCGCAAACATATCCCATCCAGAACATCCATGGAAAAGTATCAGGGGGCTGAAACACAACGAACCGTTTTAATGGGAATCCATAGTAATACTTCTGATCTGTTTGCAAACCCACTCAAAGCCCCGTGATAATGGGAGTGAAGGAGAAGCCTTCGAAGTATATCCCGTTTCACAAAACTTGTTCCAAATAACAAGTTTTTGAAAGTTATTATATCAAGAGTATGGAATGCGAAGTGTTGCAAAAATATCCTAAAACGTCCTGGTTAGTGGTTTATCACTACTGCACGAAGAGCAAAACCGCTTATTAGTGTTTTTTTTTAACTATTTCATGCAGGAGTTGTTCTTTTCCTCTCCGTGCAGTAGTTAAAGCGCCTGATCAGGAGTACGTTGTATTTTGTTGCACGTGCAGTAGTTAACAACCAGTTGTTATGACCCCTAACCAAGGGTTTTGCGGTATATTTTGCAACATTTCGCATTCCATACAAGATCTCACTCTCACCCAATCAAATGTGAGGATTTCAGTGATGTTCTTATAACATCGTATTGAGAGTTAAATGTAAGTTGATAAGATATCGAGCCAGTGCCCGATATGATATAAACGTTCTAGGAAACCCAACTTCTAATTTTCGTATGAAAAGTAGTAAAAACATATAAACTCAGTAGTAAAACAAATAATATACTTACTAAATTCCTAATTCTAAATAGGAATTCCTAATTTTTCTTCTTGACTACACACTTACATCTGGTATATCGTCGTACTGTTGTAATGTAGTGCAGATATGTGTACGATATCTGATTAATTAATGTAGCAAATAAAAGCTCGGTAGTTTAACAGAGAGGAACTCTTCGTACCTCCTGCTTAAATCACTTAGATAAAATTAACAGTTAATTAATTTGAGTTATATCGGCGTTAATATTTAAAGTAAAACAAAACCATGAATCCAAAGAATATGACAATCGTAGTGGTGCGTGCAACAGTCATCTCAAAAACCAAGACATACT
>CALNVZ010000674.1:24898135-24920391 GCA_940671915.1 Paracentrotus lividus
TAGCAAGAGGCGCACACCCCTATTATGCCTAAAACTTTACACAGGACAGTTACTTGTGCGCCCTCACTCCTCCACCAAATATTAGTAAATTTGATAGCTACCTCTTCACCATTTCCAATCCTGAATCCACGGCCCAGCTTCTACAGCCACCTACAGCACTAACATTTCACAGTGCCCCTTCCCAGTTTGAATACCAGGCCAATACCACCACGAATAATTACTCCAATCATTGCCAATTGTGTCTTAATCTAATCCATGCCTCTAGTCTGTTATCCACCCGAGAGGTACAATTTACTTACAATACCCCCATTTTGATCCCTCAATCTGCACCTTCGAAACACGCTGACCTTAAAGGGGAAATTTCACTGTGAAATTTATTTGGTTAAAAAAAGCAGAAATTTATATAAGATTTGAAGAAAATCAACTGAAAAATAACGAAGTTATTCATTCATTTATTTTTCTATTCATTATTATTTTGTTCGGCTCTTCAAAACACATTCGTAAAAGTAACAAATGATTTTTAACAATTTCATTATGTGACGTCACTTGCTAGCTGCATGCTCTCACATAATGTACGTAAATTCCATAAATTTTCCTTTTTCGTGTGCCTGATGAAGGAAATATTTAATATTTTAAAAAAGAAAATGACAGTTTTTAGAATTTACGTTGCACAACATTAATGTACGTCATTAAATCAAAATGATTGATTGATGGATGGATTTCCTTAAAACATTCACTCGTGTTTTTCTTATCTTTAAATTTTTAACCAAATAAATTGCAGGGAAAACTGCTCCTTCAATCCTCCCGTTACCGTCATCCAGCGGTTCCAATACGGAGTTTTAGAATCATATCGACGTGAACACGAACAAGTTCATAGATTAATTTATTTATAGAATGAATGCTTTTAATACATAACTATGATAATAATGGTGGCGTCTACTGTAACAGGCATTATGCTCATAGCTCTCCTAGCTTCTGGATCCAGTTGACAGGCTGAATTGATAACACAGAGATGAGGCATTTAAGTTCTTAATTAAGTCTGTCAACTGGAACCAGAAGTTAGGAGAGCTATGAACATCAAATGTGAAGAAGTCACCATTATTATTATTATTTGTATCCAAAGGCTTCCATTCGTTGCATTTAGAGCCTCGTTCATATCAACGTCGACATGATTCTAAAACTCCTTAATATTATGTTTGGTATTCGGCGGTCTCTTATAGAATAGATAGATTGAAGTACAATACAATCATAATTTTATCACGATATTTTGGTTAATAACATCTCTTATTACCTTGGCGGGTAATATTTTGTCATATAGCGCTTCCATTCACTGTTCAGTGTTTGGTACTCGACGGGCTGTGTGATGCCAGTCAATAATAAACCGTTGTATTCTATTGAAGAAGTGGGAATCCATTAAAAGGGAGAGATTAAGGTTACGGAACGACCCCGTGGTGTCAAAATGAATGGAGATTAACCCAAATTAGTCAATAACAAACAACACAAAGTTGTCTAAACTCAATTCACATTATGTCATTATCGAGTGCCGATTTACACAACAGGATCCGCACACCATGGCCCGAATTCACAAACGTGGTTTAGTTAGTCCATGGTCTAAATCAGGTGGTATGTGAATACCAAAATTTAGACCATGGTCTAAATCCGTGTTTTAAACAATTGATTTAGACCATGGACTAACTAAACCACGTTTGGGAATTCGGGCCCATGGGTCGAACTTCTTGAAGCAGAGTTCACACACGTGTTCTCTTCAACGGATTAAAGGGAATCTAGTGTAGTGGGAAGATGTGGGAAAGATGAAGAAAATTATTGAGCTTTCCTGTGTTTTTCATGCTATTTGGGAAGAGTATCATGATAAAAAGCTCCACACGAAAACATTGCTCTTCAATTATCCTAATACTCATAATACACGTATAACCTAAAATATACCCAAAACAGCTAAATGTTTGGGTCCCGAACATTTTGTGTTGCCCCATACATGCATTTCTGTGTAAGTGCATGTGACTAAAAGCTGAATTGGGTGAAATTGGGTTAATTTCCAATCGCTTTTAGACAGCGTATTCCACATTTTAATGTCATGACCAGAACACTAATTTCACTTTAATGCTTTGGCGATCCGATTTTTTTTCATTTTAAATTTTTTTTTTTATGTTTTAAATTTTTAAATTTAATGTTATCTTTTATTTTTATTTTTTATTTTTTATTTTTTATTTTTTATTTATTTATTTATTTATTTTATTTATTATCATTATTATTATTTTTTTTTTTGTGGGGGGGGGTATACGTTTGAACTATTGAACATCAAAGGGTTGTGGTATGTCTATTAAACAGGGGAGTTGGGGTTCAGTGGTGGATCCAGGTTTTCATTAGGGCGGAGCAAACCTTGGCTTCAGATTTTTCTAGTGCCTAGGGCATCCCCCGGCTCCGAGCCTGGAATAGATTTTTGGGGGGATTTGTAATTGTATCAAAGATGTGAGAAATTGGCCCAATCTCTCTTTATATCAAACATTCGTTATATAAAAAATGTGTTATGAAAACTGAAAGTGTGCAGTTGTGTAATTCACATTGAAGTTTTCATTCTCTTTATCAAGTTCAGAATTGCACGATGTATCTTTAAATTTTCTCAAATATTTCATGTACCCGACTAATTATTTATTGCTGACGAATTTTCTTTTTCTTTGCATTTCTTTATATCTTTCTAAAGGTTTATGCATCCCATAATAAGTACATTGCATCGCCATGATTCCTGACGTATTCATCATTCTTCTACTGCTCGTTTCGTGATCGGGCTCGCTTGCGCCAGACCTCAACCCTGAACTCACCGTCAACACAATCGCTGGACAGGTCCTGGGGAAGAGAGTCACAGCCGTTGTCCGAGGTGCGCCTGACAAGCAGGTGGACGCTTTCCTTGGAATCCCGTACGCCGAACCTCCACTTGGTGCATCTAAGATTCAGAGCACCTGTTACCAAACATCCTTCGCTCATACATTCAACGCCAGCTACTTCGGTCATGGGTGTTGCACGTCCCCGATACCGAGTTTCCTGGTTTCAGGGGGTCGGAGATGTGGAACTCACCGGTTAGATTACATGAGGACTGCTTAAATTTGAAGTGTGGACCCACTTACCCACGTCCACAGTCAGCCACTGTCATGATCTGATCTATGGCGGTGCTTACTTATCGGTGTGTCCGCGTTAGAGTGTATGATGGCGATATCTAGCGGCAGAACAGAACTGGTGGTAGTGTCCATGAACTACCGATTGGGGGCGCTCGGGTTCTTAGCGATGGGGACCAGGTTCACCAGGGAAGCAGGCTTCTGGACCAAGCTATGGCTATGCAGTGGGTACAGGATACATCCGGGCATTTGGAGGTACCCGAACAAGGTTCACCATCTTCGGTGAGAGCGCCGGCGCTGCAGTGTGTCTTGCATATGCTGTCCCCGATCAGTCGGGGTCTATTCCAGGAGGCATCATGCAAAGTTTGCAGCCACAGCTCATGGGCCACCTACACGAAGAGGAGGTTTGAGGAGGGAAGCTTTAGGGGAGAGTTTGAATTGCCATGAAAACAATAGCGGACAAAAGTTACAATTCGGAAGATGGATACTGTATTCGAACGAGGATGTCTGCAAATTCAACGCACCAGTTGTAACGATTGGCTTCTGTGACTTTCCTTTTTACCTGTTGTAGATGCACCTTCATAACAGAAATGCACGGACATCGCTAGAAAGGCAATATTAAACACGGAGAAATCTTTTGGGCAGCAATACAACGAGGCATTCTTTTTTATCATTTATGGATTCCGGCTTCAACAAGGACACGCGAGAGCTGCTGAACCGCGTGGTTCATCGATGCTCTGCAGGAGACCTTCCCAGTGTCACAAGTTTTGGGTTGGCGTCATGGTTCCAGTACACCGATCGGCTGGCTCCGCACGACCCGTTAAGCTGCGGGATGGTGTGGACTACGCCGCGGTGTTTATCTCTTCACCGTTTCCACCTACGACTTCGCTTACGCCTACGCTTCGGCAAACATGCCGGTCTATTACTACCGTTTCGAGGAAGGGACTCGACGAAACCCTGGCAGACTGGAGGCGTTCTTCACGGCGATGAGATCCTTTATATCTTTGGGATGCCTCTGATTGCGAGAGTAGGAATTATACGGAGACTGCGGTGACGCTTAGTCGGAACGATCATACATACGTGGGCAATTTGCCAAAACTGCGGTAAGTGTAGCCTACAGAAACTACAGAAATGTTCAAATTCAAACGTTGTAAAAACTTATTTTTACTTTCGTAACTACCGAATCAATAGAATGAAGGGTTATTAGGTCCCATGGAGAGGGGCGGGGTCAAATTTGGCTTTATGCAATACGAGTTTGAGGTCCATTTTCAGGTTTGTGGACACGCATAACTATGATTAGATAACACTTTTGTTTTTTAGTGATCGGGGGGGAGGGGGGGCTGAAAACACTGGATCCATCGTTCGCTACATTGCCCACACCATTCTGCCCTAATAATATACGTGCACATGTATAACTGCTCCATTGACTCGAACGATCTTACAGGAACGGAGGTGGGAAATTGAGCTGGTTCAGCTCGTAATTGGGGAAGCCCTATGCGTGCTCACGTACTCTGTAATCCAGATTGAATACGAGAATTACCTCCGATCATTGTGTAGCCTTTCGACAAGCCTCTCAAGACATACATATATTAGACTAAAAAAAACCCAAAAACAACAACGACTGTTGAGAAGGCAAGTTGAAAGCGAAAAGTAATTATATTGCCAAATACAACAGAATAGTGAATTATGACTGATTACTCTACATAACGAAATAACAACAACAGCAGCAGTTACAAACAAAGCAGCACTGTTGATCCATTCGCGGCTAGTCTTTTCAACAACCACAGTCATTTTATTTCACTCGTTTATCAATATGACGTGAAGGCCTTGTCAAAAGGCTAATCAGTGAATGAGTATTATGGGTAAATCAATATTTCATTCATAATTCTGATTTATTTCATTTTCTCTGTCCAAATTATTTCTCCCTCCCCTCTCTCTTAGAAATCCAAATAAGATGACGGAAAGCGATCCAGATAACAATGAATGGCCACAGTACACGACTGGAAAGCAAAAGTATATTGAACTATCTGAAGATCTTGTCAATAACAACCCTTCGGTAGGCAGGGGGCCACGGGCCGATAAATGTGCTTTCTGGAGAGATTATTTACCAGCGTTACAAACACAAACAGGTTAGTATTTTTCTTCATTTTTTAAAAGCCTTAATTGAGTTTGTTTTGTTGTTGTTTGCAACATGAAACCAAAATATTAAACTAATACAAAACATCAGATTTGTACAACTGAAATTGGTTAGTAGAACAAAAAGTTAATCTAGATGCATTTTTCTGGAGAGACTAATTACATTGTCATAAAATCAAACATGTATTAGGCTAAAGTGTTTTACTACTTGAGCCTCAATTGAGGTGTTTAATAGTACTCAAAATGATGCTAACGTATAACACAAATATCACATTTCAAAAATGTAATCTTTCGGTAGCCATAAGCATCCGTAAAACAAATAAACCTGATCAAAATGGTTCTTTTGACGGAATGTATAAATTATATCAACAGCTTTTTCAGTGGCCAATTTTTTACCAAAAGCTTTCAATTTATTTTGAATTAATGAATAAACAAATTAACACCAATTCTTAAATAATTATCAGAAGCACTCTCGAAAATATTTTGTAGGAAAAAAAAAGACTGTCTTTGTTGATAAGGCACATATGAACAGCTAAGTTCCAAAAGATGTGACATAATTATATAACTGTTATTTCAAGGAAAAACGCAATTGTTTATCAGATTTTGTACAGGCGTCTATGAAAAAGTGATGATCTAAAAGGAAATTTCATTTTGGTTGCTTTCAAAATAGAGTCTAAAAAATAAAAAATAAAAAATTGAAGAAAAAAACCCCCAAAAGATTCAGAAGTAATAATGTATTATGACACACTTCTTATTTTTTCTCTTGTGCACTTTTTTTTTCTGGTCGTATTAATTTTAATTCAGACACTCTTTTATCAAATACCTATTTTTATTTGTTCAATAACATTTCTTTATACATTATTAACGGTTTACTTTTTTTTTCCAATGCGAAGAAAACTTATTAATAACATAAATAACCAACAGGTAATTATGATTTGGATTATTTGATTTATTTATTTTATTTTTCATTCAAGAGAACAGTCACACCATTGAACCTTATATGCTGGGATTACGGGAACATAAACGGATCAAGGGTCATATTTATTTCATCATGCCATTGGTTTCAATCCATTAAATTGCACGTTTTAAAATTTGTTTTCTCCTATTTCCTCCATTTTATTAACCGAACAAATTGCATGTTGATATAAACTTCATTATCGTGCTCATATTTCCGATTTGCATGTTCACCAGTGACCGCAAGATGGCAGCAGGGTAGAAATGGAAATATTTACGTTGAATGACATGAAGTACCTTTGGAATTTTTAAAAACTTATAAGAACATTTTGCTAATTTAGATCTTTTCATTATACTGTAGACATTCATTTTAAAGAAAAAAAAAATTCAAACCCATTTTTTCTTTTTTCCTTTATGAAGTTTCATTACAATTTTCTTATTTCTAAACACACTTTATTATCATTTGCAATCTATCAAGTAAATAATGTTTGCTCAATCTCCAAGTTTTTTCTACTCATTCGGGAATTGATGTTTTTCACGGCTCCGTCCTTCAAAATAATTTTGAATATCTAGGAGTATTACGCTCTCATCCTCTCTGGAAAAAATGGCTTTAGTGAATGGAGACAATCCCGAAAAAACAAAAAACAAAACATATTGTAAAAGTTTCAGAAAAATTAGGCAATGAATAAGAGAGATTTGAATTTTTAGAATTTGAGATCACTTATGTCATGGAGATCCTCCAATTGGCAACGCGACTATGATGTGTGATGTCATGCAGTGAGATTTTTTCTATATTTATTGTACACATTTTACTAAAATCATCTTTTTTTCTCAACTCTAGAGGCAGAATATAGAGTCTTTTTATGGGATGATAGGTGATTATATGAAACAAATAAAAAATCATGCAAACAAAATCATTTCTATAATTAGCATGGAAATAAAGAGACATTTTGTGTACTTTTTGTGCACACCATAATTGAGGAGTTCTCCCTGTATCATGTGTATGACATCACACATGGTGACCGCGTTGCCAGTGGGAGATTTCCTATAGGCCTACAATAAGAGATCTCAACTTTCAAATACTCATAACTTCCTTATTATTTATCCGAGTTTTACCAAATCTTTACTGAGGTCCTTATTTGATTAAACAGTAAACCAGCTGTCTATAAAGGGTCTATTCACCTTTAATGTCAATGTAACAGTGTACAAATCACGATCACTATAGCTTTAAATATTGTCATATGTCATGACCACGTTTCCATTGTCTAAAAGTCATGCATGATGAAAAAATGTATTATGTAATATTTCCTTACGACACTACAGTGTGTGTTAAAAAAAAAAAGTCCAGAGTTAGAAGTAGGAGATATTTTCCATGCAAGCTCATTTAAATTGGTAAAGGAATCTCGGTCATGTCTGTCGAATAGTGAAATAATAATTAAACGTATCTGAGTTCACTTCTATAAATCACTGAAATCATAATAATACATTATTAGATGATTAACTGTATCTTGTTTTCTTTTCCATCCCTCCACCACACTCTGCAGGGGACATTAAAGAGACAGAAAGAAAGTGGAAAGAAGAATTCAATCAATGGTACACAAAACACATGGTGAACTGGAAGGCGGAATTTGCACATTATATCAACAACAAGAACGCCGAATGCGACGGACGGTGAACGGCGGGCCACCGGCTCTTCTGGACATCGTCAGAAACTGTCAATATATAACTCCTTATTATGCCAAACAGAAATTCGTCCAGAGGGATTGCTACGACATCGATGAAAAAAAAAATCGAGTTGAATCTGAGGATTGTTAATCGTGAAATCGATTTGAACTTACTCAGTTTTCACGCGAAGCTGCATTGTCCATCGATAGGGAAAGATTTGCATGACGCTGATAGTCACGTGCTTTATTCTCGATCACGTGATTCTGTATCGATATCCGCGATGAAGATGATATCGGCTGTGAGCATTCGATCGGGAATATTACTTCTTTTGAGCGCGTTATCTGATCATTGCGGGAGAAATTATTTCTGTGAGTGCAAGCGAATCCACCTACAAGGGATCAGTGACATGATTACTACGTTTTGAACTTTGACCTGCTTTCTTTCCTCCCTTTCATTTACTAATTCCAATTATTAATATTGGGCAAAAAAAAAAAAAAATGAATAAATAAAAAATAATACTGATTTCGTTTCAGAAATTGTAAGGCAATGAAGTGTTATGCTTCATACGTCATCCCACTAATGATTATTAAAGAGATTGTCACTTCTTCATCTTAACCTCAGATCACCTGTGGGTATCTGGAGAGTACCCCCCCCCCCTCCCTCCCTACGAAAAACAATATCAGACACCGTAGTCAGTGCTATTATAAAGATTGTAAATAATTGTTACAAGTTATACAAGTTATCATAAATGGGGGAAAATGGACTGAGCTCTCTTAACACATTCCCATGAGCATAATTTTAAAGTCTCCTTTATGTCCATGGTTCTTCTTCGAAAAATAGTTTTTCTTTTAAGCCAGATCCCTTCAGTTCTGAAATATAATTTTATGACAAACAGATAAAATCGAAATCTAGATATTACATGATTATTATTTCAAACAGTATAGAAAGAAAGAGATTTTGAAAATGATTGTTAACATCATGGATTGATTGGTTTGTCTCCTTGTGTAAATCTAAGTTTAAACAGGTACTGGTGATACTCCAATAATATGATCACCGACCTTTGATTTTCAAGACCCTCAGCTTCTAAAAACAACCTAGCATAGAAGGAAAGAATAAGTACACATATTAATATTTTATTAGAAAAACAGGTTGTACCATGACAATATTATTTAGTGATCGGTGGTTATGAAATGCAAGGTTCCTTTCACGAATAAGACACTATAAGGCAACGGAAACATCTAAAAGGGTTATCATACATTATTAATTTCTTTTGATTATATGGTCAAGGTATCTCGGTGGAGGTATTAGGGTATGACGTTTACATTATCATGATTATGGTATTTTGCTTCCCTTTCAGTTTTAAGTTGATATAATCCTTTTAAATACAATTTTTCACATTTTTTGATAGTTTTACTTGTGTATACGTTACAGCAATAATTCTTTGATACCTTTTACTATTATTCATATTATCGAATTTCTGAATCATGCAAAAAGATCAGTCTTGAAGACGAAAGCGTAGGCTCTATAGCGCGCGAAACGAATGGAATTGTTTTATGGATTGATTTCTTTGTTTATACTATACAAACATTTCTTGATATTTTCATGTGTTTTTTTTACTTGAGTGTATAATTGTAATATTCCCTGAACAGTTTAACATTGCATATGTACTCATATTGCTGTTTTTTTTTTGTATAATGATCATTATTATTATATAAATATATATAAAAAGTTTACAAAAGTAATGGATATTTTGATGTCATGTCTGATCAGACGGTGTTCTATTATTGATGATTACATACTCTTGTGAAGTTTATTTCTTTGATACAACGAACTGCGAGAAACGTCTATATACGGGACTACATTTACCTGCGGAAAAACCTACAGTGTCCCGCAGTGTGAACACAATGCAAACACATTGTGACAGAATGTGAACACACTGTGACACAGTGTGGTCACACTATGCCGTACTTTTTTCTAGTACTGGCACTCTCAAAATGAGCCAAATCCACACAATCGTCACATTGTGAAGGACTCGGACACTGTGTTCACAAAGTCAACTGTGTGGGTTTTTCACAGTGTTTCCACAGTGTGGACACACTTTGATTGACTCTATGTTTTGTTTTTTTTGGCATGGTTGACTCAAAATAAATGACAGGCAGGCAGATGTGGGAAATCTGATAGATTTATTCGAAAGGTTGTTTTTTTGTTTTCACAGGAAGATGGGGAAAAAAAGTCTTGCAGAATATCGTGCTATGATATTTACCATTGTTGCGATTTACATTATTTTGGTCTTTCATATTCGTCCCACTCTAGTGCGCAAAATGTGCAAAATTTACTCGTAGAAATTTTTATAGAAGCCGACATTTTTTAGAGGAATTTTAAATAACTCTCTTCATTTCTGGAAAAAGACGGGGAAAGTCAGATTAAACTAAATCCCCAAAAGATTTTTTTTTAAACCGTCAATTTTTTTATTTTATTATTATGCTGCCTTTAAAACTAGAAAGATAATCTGATACCCCGTTATTATAATTTATCCATGTTTCATATGCATTATTTGAATATTTTATCTGTTTAAAGGCACACATATTTTTGATTGTAATCCAAGAGTCGTGGTTATTTTGGCAGATGTACAATATTTTCAAATATGCTCTCAGATTCAAAAGTTGACTGGAGAATAATGTACATGAATAGGTTTTTCTTACGAACGTTTATGAAGGGGAGGGGGTAAGCAACGGCGGACAATATAAATCTGCAGTTGTTATTGATATGGAACGGATGTGCGTATTTACGAAACGAAGATTTCAACATATTTCTATATACTATTTTTCATTCAGATTTGAATATTTATACTTATGACCGTTGAATATGTGAATATTATGATCGTCATTACCATATTTCCTGTGTCATTTTGAATATAATACATGGTGTGTAGAGTACCTCAAAAGTCGGTTATATTTAATGTCTTGAAAGTTATGTATTCATCATGTCCATTTTCATGTCAATTTTTAGTCATGTGATCTATTGTACTGGATTGTGATAAATGTTGACAATTTGCTACGAATGAAATGTGTGATTTTTACGAAATTTACGTGTGTTTATAATGACTATATATATATATATATAATATATATATTATAACTATAACTTAAGTAGTTACAAATAGATTGTGGTGTGTAGAAAAACTTGAAAACCATCCTTACATCAATCATTCAATGTATTACAGTTTGTCGTAGATTCGGATTGGTGTAGAATTCCGTGTTAATAAAGGTCCGAACTGGTAATATTTGTCCATTTAAATTTGTGTCTGTTTCATCGTATATAATGCACAGGCAGAGGAAATGAGAGAGCAGCAAAAACGACAGAGAGAGATAGAGAGACAGAGAGAGGGAGAAGAAAGAAAGAGAGACAGAGAGACAGAGAGAGAGACAGGCAGAGAGGGGGAGAGAGAGGGGAGGGGTATGGCGTGGAGTGGATGAATGGGTTTCAGCTTTGTGTTGCGAGGGTTTGTTTGTCCGACACTCAAATTTCAAATTGTTTGCCCCAAAAATGAAATAAGGTTCGTTTGTCCTAACATATGATGCAATAGTCTGAAAGGAAAAGGACTCGGTGTTCCTTAATTGTTCGAGTTGACAACCATGGCTCGGTCGCTTCGCCCAGTTGCAGTGCAAACCCACTACCGGGGGGGGGGGGTCACTCAAACAATAAAGTGCTACCCATGCGTGTCCCCGCACCCTGAAAATGGACCCTAAACGTCTCATAGCAATGAAGCCAACCCTTTTCGACGTCAGACTGAAAATGGACCCTAAACGTCTCATTGCATGAAATCAAATTTGCACCCCTTTTCGACGTTAGACTGGAAAACATACCCTAAATCATGGCGTAAACAACGTGAAATTTTGACCCCAAAACAGCAGCGATTTCCGCTGAAAACACCTCTATTTTTTAAATGAAAATGGCAATTGAAATAACAAAAAACCCTATGAGCGGTCACGCCCACGCCTGACGAGTAAAAACGGACCTCTTCCGACGCTTTTTGGGCACACGCATGCGTAGCATCATCATGTGGTGAGATGACCCCGGGAACCCCACGTTCAGTGATGGCAATCGAACAGTAGTAGTGGCGTATGACCACACTTAAAACAAACGTGTGAAGGGTAAATCACCCTTAAAGGGCCAAGAAGTAAGAGCGTTTGGAAAAAGGTGTCACTCCTGCGTCCTTTTCACCCTTTCCCACCCATCCGCTATTTGTGTTGAGCGCCATGACCTAAAAAAATGCAGGTGTTTTTATGACAAACGGATGTGAATTTATTATGACTGAAGGATGGTTTAAAGCGTCATTAGTGAGAAATGTTTTTGAAATGCTCGTAAATTATAAAGAAGTAGTCGATAGATTTCACTTTGTGTCTGTGGATCTAAACCGTTTCAATATTCATGCTAGAGCAGCCCCTCTCGCAGAATTCTACACTAATCGATATTGTTATGCATAATCGATGATTATATTTTCGCGTTAGAGTCAGTCAAAGTGAAAAGTAAATCAAATATGCTCTACATTGTAATTTCAATTTTTTTTGGCGAATTTGAGAGTTGAAACTTCGCGAACATTTCCACTTCATTATAAGGCTGCAGTTAGGAATATGACAAAATCACAAAAATTACGAAATTATCCACTCACCAACATCCCCCAACTTGTCCGAAATTGCGAATATACTTGCGCAAAATTATATATTTAAATACCTAAAAGTCTATGTGTGACGTCATCATGGGAAATCAGCTCCGCCCCCTTCACAGAATAATACAGCCAGATACAATTCCAAACGTAGGCCTACACAATGCAATGTGGTACCACACTCGACCGATTTCCCGCTGTTCTATTGTCAACTTATTTGTTTATTGGTGGCCTCGGAATGCGGATGGAGTTCTATACGTTGTGTTCTCTGTGGGCTTAAAATACCTTGTCATATATACCTGTGAGTTTGGCAGACGATAGAAAAAAAAACTACCTGTTGCACGATTGAGATCATAACTACATGTTGATCAATGGTGTTCTCAAATAAAGTTTTCAAGCTGGTCTCGCACTGAAACTACTCTGGTTTGAATGTCACGGAGCAAATGAGAGGTGAGTCGAACAATTTTGTACGGATGTTGTTATTGTATAGTAATGTACGCGATCCATATAGCATAGTAAGAGTATATAGTTTGTAGTAGTTCAGGTATATGGGTTGGTATTTTATGCACAAGAGTTATCTCCTTTGGTAGACATATTATATGCACTAATACCATAGGATAATATAGTGCTCACATCGAATGATCAGGAAATAAGTATTGCTAGTAGACCAGGCTGTTCTTGAACCTGAAAGCTTGCCCGAGGCTTGCCTGACATAGTAACAACTAATGTATGCAAACTGGATGCCATATTAAAGTCATGAAAGCTCATGGCATACAAAACATATATACATATTTAATCTTACTTCGGCAAATGAACTAGGGCATTGAGAATTCCATAGATTTTGTGTAGCTTCGGGTGTTGTAATAATTTTGGCCACCACTCTAGGGGCATTGAGAATACCATGGACTTTGTGTAGCTTCGGGTGTTGTAATAATTTTGACCACCTCTGTTCCTGTATATATATATATATATATATATATATATATATATATATATATAAACAATAGTAAACTACTAATATAAATTGTAAAGGAAATGTTTTTAAATAATTATGATCGACGAGTCTATTAAGGAGCTATATTTTTAATATATGTTACACGGAGATCTGTATTAATGAATCCATCTATATATATATATGACTATTTATTACTACTTTTGTTTATCTATTCTTATTCCATAACCATGCAAACCTGCCAATTGCCTATGTAGCAAATGGACCTGGTATATCTTGCAATCAGTATTATTTGTATAACACACATCGATCTCTTTGTATTATGTATATTATTTGTTGTATAATTATCATCATAAATTGTTATCGCGCATGAAATTATGATGGTAGTGTCACTGCATAAACTGCTGCCTCAAGGTTGTACACTCTCTGATTCTCTCTCTTCCCTCCTCTCTCTCTCTGTCTTTCTCTCTCTCTCTCTCACCCCCCCCACACACACGCGCGCGCCCCTCTCTCAACCCTACTCTCTCTTTCTCTCTCACCCCCTCTCTCTCCCTCCCCATCTCCTACTCCCACCCCCGTAACTTGAAGAGTAATGGATATGCCGTCGAAGCATAAATACGGGTAGTTTCGTGGTGTAGTTTATCAGCTTGAATATGACAAAGTTAACCATATTTGTGAAATTTGATCAATCTGGAAACACGGATTGATGGCAATCAGTGTTTTAATAACACACGTACACATCCGAAATAGAAGGAAGTAAGAAAGATTCTTTGAAGTTTGTCTGTTGACAGCTACATGTATGTACACGTTTCATCGGCCACCATATGGGAATTTACAAAAATAACCAAGAATACCACTTGTTTATGGTCTTTAAGCTACTTCATAAAAAAAAAAAAATGAAATATTGATAACAACTAAATTCTTACCGCTAACTCTTTTGCATTTCAAAACTTGAATTGTAATCAACTTAATTCGTTTACAGGTTTCATGATTTTTTAGTGGCCTCCAGTGTTTTCATTATATCAAAAAGTATAATTACTATTAAAAAATCATAAACTATTGAGAAAAACACCTGAAAATATTGGTTTTCATATAATTATTGTCCTTCAATGCGATAATTTCAGCTTGGTGGCTGTATATATATAATAAAATAAATCAGAAGAATAATATCATTTATTTTGAAGGCGTGACGACATACTTCAGTTGGTAGGAGTCGTGTCTCAATCACTCTGATCTGTTTGCTACCAGTGATATGGATGACAGCATTTGTTGATATTTTGATGGAACTATTTATTCAGTTGCTTGTCTCCGTAAGATTCTATTTACTTAAAGATTACTTATCATATTTGATGAGCCACCCGGTAATGTCATACAAATACTGTGGACGCGAGCCAAACAGCTATGAATTTTCCGTTCGTTAAAAGCATTAAACAAATATATTCCTTACAAAAGCATGACTCTCAAAGGAAATTATAGTTTGAGAATCCTGAGAACGGTGAATTCACCGATAAGAATCGTACTTTTGAAAGACAATCCCACATTATTTCATCAAAGCAAGGCCAAGGGTAAAAGGTTTATGTTTAAAGTTAAAATAAAGGTTTTAGATGCAAAACGGTGATTTTAGAGAGAGTCTATAGCCAACTCCGTTTCAATAGTTATCAATATGACACGTTTTCTTTTAGACTGTGCTTGCCTGACTAAGCAATACAAAATAAAAATGGTTTTCGTAGTATCACTATTGTAGAAAGATCATGCCAGGAGGGTTATCCGTTGATTGCTCCCTAAGTCCTTTAGTCAAAGATATAGGACCTTGGGGCAATTCATAAAAGGACTTGTTGGACGTTTTATCCGACATATCATGTTTCATCCGACAGTTACCAAAGTAACAAAGCTTCTCAGCCAATCAAAATCAAGTAAAAATGTCGGATCTGACGACTTGTCAGGTAAGAAGTGCTGTTGAATTGCTCTCCTGGACTCTCGTTGTTGATGGCTTTTAGATTAGATTTAAGGATTAAATTTTGGCTTAAATCTAGGGTTAAAGTTTGAAATTAATTTGGTTTATAAACAAGTTAATGGAAAATCAACATCAATATGATCGACCTTCTTACGATTTCATGTCTTCAAAAACAGGTTGTTGGATTGTGCTAAGATGGACTACCTCCAGACCGACATCCTAGCCCATTATCGTGAAGGCCTCCTGGACACCTTTCGCGATAATTTGAATGTCTTCTCTAGTCACCTCAAACACTCCTGCAGTGGTCTCTACTACCTCGGACAACGTCTCAATGACAAGGTCAGCATCCGCAGCCGGAGACTCCTCCACAGCCCTCCGACCGAAGACGACGTAGTCAACCAGGCCAAGGTCCTGTGCCGGGACTATACCTACGTGAAACTCCGAAAGCACAAACTCCTCTCTCGTGACATCTACGGAAAGACGGGAAAGAGGGGTCCGCATCAATTGCAATTCTTGAGGCAGAAGGCGGAGAAGGATGCTCAGTCGGGAAGACCTAAAACCATGTTTGGTAGTCCAGGGATAGGACCATCCGATGTTTCGAAAGAACTCATCAAGGTGGCTACAGAATTTGAAAAGTGTTTCCCGTATATGTATGAGGACATCACTGAACAATTGCAACTGAATTTCCAGTCACCAGCGAACATCCAAAGTGTCTACAATACGGTTGGGGCAGATATCTTCAGGAAGGGTAATTTAGTCAGGTTATTTGGGAAGAGTCAAAATAATTGTGGTGATCAATTACAAAAGCAAAGAAAATAATGGATCATTGATTAAGGTGAATTCATATTGTGCATTTTAAGAGGAAATTAATCAATAGATATTCCCAATAAATACAAATTTTCGAAATTAATGAGAATAAGACGAAATGAAATTAGACCACGTGGGATTAGACCAATGGGGCATTAGGAAAAGTGGGTCTAGACCAAAAAGGCAGCTTGTCATGTGAAACTGTTAAAGAGGAGATCAAAGGAGGAAACCCATATAGACGGAATTAAAATGTAGGATATATTCCTGATGACGCTTTATCAATCGATTTCGTCACTTGGCTGTGTATTTCTAGTTAAGCCCGATAAACAGATACCTGTAAGCCCTTACTGTGTTTACATCACACCGCACAAATTATATTTTGAATATCTCATTTTGTCTAGGCATTACATGGGCGAGGATCGTAGCCTTGTACACCCTGACAGGCGCCCTCATCGTTGAATGTGTAAAGCAGGGTCAGCATAGCCAGGCCAACGCGCTGGTAGACACCCTGCAGAAGTTCGTTCGTAAGAGGCTTGCCAGATGGATCATTGATCAAGGAGGATGGGTAAGAAATCCAACTAGTACACTTTAACATAAAAGAGATACGATTAATCTTACGAGCGATTGTAACTTTTTGCACACGGTAAGATCGATTGTATCTTTTTTGTTTCAGGACATAGGGTTTTTTTTTTTTTTTTTTTTTTTTTTTTTCAAAACTACTCTCGGGAAAGAAAAGAAAAGAAAATCAAAATTGTAATGAATTCGGTGCTCTTAGAAAAACTGCTATGAACCAGCAAATAAAAATGATTTGATCAGCGGTTAGATTTGTAAAACATTTAACTTATTGATATCAATCATAAGATCGATCGTATCTTTTATAATACATGACATACGGCTTTTTTCGTTTTCAAAACTACTCTAGGGAAAAAAAATCAGAACTGTTGTAATGAAGTAGGTGCTCTCAGTAATACTGCAATTAATCAACAGATAAAAATAATTTGATTAGCTTTTAGATTTGCAGAAAATTTTACATAAATAATAATACAAAAATGTCGTTCACAAAGAGCATGCGTTAGGGTCGGTGGAAATGTAATAACATCTGTTATTGAAGATTGAAAGTTTTATAAGAAATTTTTATCATTCTTATAAGTGCCAATCTGTTGACGTTATTTTTTCCATAATTATGTCATTAAGACCATTTAAAAATTGAAATTGATTTTACAAAAAGACCCTTAGGAAACATCGAACCTCTAAAATAAGTACATTTGTATCGAATATTTTGTGGCATTCAGTTAGCTCTCATCTAATTGGACTTTTTTCCTCAAATTATCTTTATAGGTGGGACTCGTTATTCACTTCCGACAGAAGCAGTCTTCCATAACGGTACTACGAGTTCTAAGCTTAGCAGGTTTGCTACTGGGCTTTGTCCTAGTGTTTTGGTTTCCCCGATGATTAGGAAGCAAGACAACCTACCTGACACTGAAAAGTTATAATTGAAGACATTGCTCATACAAGAAGGTTAAGGTGGAAGGAGGTCTAATGATATCTGAAGCAAGATTATCTACTAAAGACTTACAAGCTATCAGTGAAAGCATCATCATAAACAAGTAATGAAGGTACAGGGGTCAAATTATATGGGAAATTGTCAAGCCAAGGTTTATGGATTTTTTTTTATTGATAGCGCATACACCGGTATCAAGTCAGTCTTCGGAATGTCAGTCAATTACAGCAAAAGACAATGCAGCAGGTCCAGGACCTGATGTGATTCGTGTGCCTTTCTATAGGACTCGGAAAAGGTCTTTATAGAGGAGAGTCGTCCGTCAAAAGTAGGCTTTCCATTGAGCGAAAGTAGATTGTTCTACGAGCATCCATGAATGAATTGTGGACAATAATGACATTCATGTTTCTTCCATGTTTCCCCAAGGATTTACCCAGCATTGCGTGTCGGATTGGACTCTCCATCTCTCAAACTCTTAGTTCCTTTTTTAACAAACCCACTGTAATTCGAAAGAACTCCTTCCGTTTCTACCGGCCGCCACTACCTTGATACATCACTATTTGATTGAGTGATTGTCGTATTATCGTGGACTACTCTGTGATACATGTATATCTTTAGAAGCAGTAAATTATTGTTTTGGACAACTTGTAGGATACTGTATAGGGTGCCACCTTGACACACTATTTATGCACCGTGCAAATGCAGCAACTTCACATCTTTGTAGATGTAATATACAGAATACAGAGATGTTTCAGTCAGTGGCCGATTTTTTCTATTCAGTCATCATTAACATCCGCGTCATTGTGTAGGATAATTTGCAGGATACGGCAAAGGGCGTCACCAGGAGATGATTATTATTCACCCTATGTACCAGAATTCCCTCCCCCCAAATGAGTTATAATCAGTTTGATAGCTGTAATTTTGTCGGGGAGTCAAGCCATCTTCGCAATGTTTCAACAAGTTTTTAGCTGCATCGTGAATATAAAACATATGGGGTTCGAAATTAATATTTAATTCACACTTTATATTTTATGTTTCTTAAAATAAATATTCATTATTGTTGTACCTTCCCTTAAACTCATGTTTGTAGTTTTAATTTCCCCGAATAAAACACAAATGTTTTAAAATAAAATTTTTATTTCTGCCTTTTCTAATTTCAAAGACAGGGAATATAATTTACGCAAACAACGAAATGATATTAACACTGTATTTATCTTGTATTATTCCCTATTTATTTTTAACAAAGTTCTTGCATCAATGATACCACCAATTCTAATTTTTATTACCGTAATTCGTGAGTTTTTATTATATATAATGTTTGTAGCTGGCCTACCTGACAATATTATTTATATGTATGACTTGCTGTATTTATATTTGATTGGCATTAAAGGTTTTGTAATACATTTTTAAAAGTACAATATTATTGAATATACAAAACTGCGAGACGAAATGTTTCCCTTATAAGTGATTTTTTTTTAATTTTATTTATTTTTTTTTTTTTTTTAGGGGAAAACTAGATTTTTAAAAATTAATCTGAATAGTTTTATTTACCATTGGAAACCGGAACCAAGGGATGCTCTCGCAAGAATATTATCTCGATTTTTCGGATTGATGACATACAAGATTTGAGATGATTCTTCATTTTTTTCAGTTGCCTATCATGCCTATTCATACTTTAAAACAAAATATCATATAACTCAAAAATTAATTTGACATAGCAATACATCGTTGTGTACTCACAAGATTTTTAACATTTACTCTTTGATTTATGACGTTTATTATTTTAGTTATTTTTATATTTTTTAATGAACGTGTTCGTTCATCTTTGTCTTTTTTATTATCTAATAAAATATTTATGAAAGCTATTATGAAATCGTTGTGGTTTGATATATATTTCATTGAAGGCTAAGCATGGTCAGTGGAATGGGGGGGGGGGGGGGGTTAGGGGGTGATTTAAGTGAAAGATATAATAAGATGCTTTGAAAGTTATAAGAATATTAATGGCAGTTTGTTTTTGTAATGCCATTGTCGCGTCCTGCCTGTTGTCGGATTTTTGTAAAAGGGAGCTTTAGATTTTTCAAGAGTCCGTTACAACGCGGAATTTCTTGAAAACCAGCCTTAATGCGCATGCGTGATTTTCTTTTTTCTGACGTTTTATAGGTCGACGTGTGTTCGCTTCGCTCTAAAGCTAAAAGTGGTATCTCACTTCGCGGAGACGTCTCCGCGAAGGGTAATAAGTATTAGTGACGTCTCCGATACTTGATTCCGTCTCTGCGAAAATTTTCAAAAACTGTATCAAAGCAGTTTTAAAAAACCGTCTCAAAGTAGTTTCCGCGACTCATGAAACCTCTCAGAGACGTCTCTGCGACAAATTTCAAAACCGTCTCCAAGTAGTTTCAAAACCGTTTCAAAGTAGTCTAAAATCCGTCTCAAAGTTGTTTCAGAGTAGTTTCCGCGAAGTGTGATAGCACCAAAATAGACTAGTTTACTAAGTTTTATGCATCCTTTTTTTTAAAACAAAGGTTGTTCTTGACAACCTCAAAGCTTGCCTGAGGCTTGCCTGACATAGCGAACATATTGCGCGAAACGACTGTTATAAAATGCATTAATCTACGATAAAAAAAAATAAAAAAAAAGTAACAACAATCACGAATTCTAAATTAACGTTACAAAAATCAGTCCACTATTTCTCGGTAGTCTTTAAAATACAATGCAATTCTTTTATTTAACTTTAAGGTCCGGACATCTTTATACTGAATATAGGGTTTCAGAGAGACAGCAAATGTAATCGTTATACTCGACTGCTGTGCATAGAGTTTAGATCACGTGCGAAGCCATGCAATGGTAACATATGGTCACAACCGATGGTGTAGGATCTGCATCTGGGGGGCATTTCATCAAAGGACTTGTCAGACGTTTTAGCAATTAGCTCCATGCAGCAGTCAAGTGGTTAAAATGTGAAAGAAAATGTAATTTTCGTTCAAAGTGTGTGTTTTGTCTTTGTTTAAGCTCTTTTTTTTGGGGGGGGGGGGTATATTCTATTCATTTTCCCGTTCATTGTTAGTGATTCGATGTATTTGATCAATCCCATGGCATTTTCCCAGCCGGTGACGGAGGCGAAAACGTAGCTAGCTCCATGCTCGGAATGAGATTGGCGAGATAATTTCAGCTTTGCACTTTAAGTACGCTTGGGCGGGCGGATTCTTCTTGCCGGACGTTTTTGCCTCCAACACCGGCGAAAATAGCTCCGCTGTGAATTTCATAACCTAATAAAGCAAACTTCAAATGACTAACATTAACCCTAGGCTTTACCCTTGTGAAAACCTAGTATACACTTCTATTGCATCGCTAAAACTTCCTTTTAGAAGAAATAAAGCTTGGAGTTTTTGATGGTCTCTTCGAATTAAAATTTGCAAATAAGCAACAATTAAACTGTTCACCTGAAAACCCTGGCTTAATATAAGCTGTAATTAATGATAATTATATGTACATTTAGATTTACTTTTACTTTACTTGAGGTCACAACTGATCGTGTGGTGTTTGGATTCGTGTGTCTAGCAACTTTGCGTCTGGTAGCTGGCCAACTATTGCGATTTCTTACTTATCATGCTGGTTGTAGAATATTACAACTTTGACCCTGCGTGCTCTATACTGTGCGCATCAAATGCGTATTTTTTTTTCTATTCATATGTATAACATATAATTCAAGACAAACTCTCCACCATTCCAATGATACCTATCTTAAATCATCAACGTTAAGAATATTAGAGAAAATTGCAAACGAAGATGACAGGTGCAGAATTAATTTTATCCAAGTTATAAGAAAACGAAAGAAGACTGAGTGATTGCGTGCGATGTGTGACTCCTTTGAAAGCGACCACTCAGTCTTTCATCATTTGACAAGTACAAAAACTTGAAAATAAATCTTGTACCTGCTACTTCAGTATATAGCGGACGCAGGCCGGAGTCACAAAATGAATTTACCGGGCCCATGCGTAAACATAATAGAGCCGCTTTTGTCCCCAGACAATTGGGACCCGAAATGCATTCATTTGGATTTTCTTGGATCCGCGCCTGTACTTTCATTTGCAATTTATTATTTCCTTTTTAAATTTATTACATTTATGATTCAAGAAAGGCATCATTGTAAAGGTGAGGAGTTCGTCTACACTTATATGATAGAAAGAAATATCCTAAATAGAAGAGCTTGGAATATGGCCCCTTCAAAATGGATTAACGTTTTTCGATACTCACTGTATATAACTGGGGGGGGGGATCTTCCTGCGTCGGACTGCGGATATTCTGCGAAATCAGAATCAAACCAGGGGGCCATTTCATCAAAGGACTTGTCAGACATTTTATTCGACAAATTTGCTCTAAGCCAATCAGATGCAAGCATTTCAGTAGCTTATAACAGTTTTGTCGGATAAAACGTCTGACAAGTCCTTTGATGAAATGCCCCCCAGATGCAGATCCTACACCATCGGTTGTGACGG
>CALNVZ010000674.1:24920416-24922916 GCA_940671915.1 Paracentrotus lividus
ATTCTCTACTATGGCCGGGACGTTTTTGCCTCAACACCGGCGAAAATAGCTCCGCTGTGAATTTCATAACCTAATAAAGCAAACTTCAAATGACTAACATTAACCCTAGGCTTTACCCTTGTGAAAACCTAGTATACACTTCTATTGCATCGCTAAAACTTCCTTTTAGAAGAAATAAAGCTTGGAGTTTGATGGTCCTCTTCGAATTAAAAATTTGCAAATAAGAACAATTAAACTGTTCACCTGAAAACCCTGGCTTAATATAAGCTGTAATTAATGATAATTATATGTACATTTAGATTTACTTTTACTTTACTTGAGGTCACAACTGATCGTGTGGTGTTTGGATTCGTGTGTCTAGCAACTTTGCGTCTGGTAGCTGCGCCAACTATTCGATTTCTTACTTATCAGCTGGTTGTAGAATATTACAACTTTGACCCTGCGTGCCTATACTGTGCGCATCAAATGCGTATTTTTTTTTCTATTCATATGTATAACATATAATTCAGACAAACTCTCCACCATTCCAATGATACCTATCTTAAATCATCAACGTTAAGAATATTAGAGAAAATTGCAAACGAAGATGACAGGTGCAGAATTAATTTTATCCAAGTTATAAGAAAACGAAAGAAGACTGAGTGAATGCGTGCGATGTGTGACTCCTTTGAAAGCGACCACTCAGTCTTTCATATTTGACAAGTACAAAAACTTGGAAAATAAATCTTGTACCTGCTACTTCAGTTATATAGCGGACGCAGCCGGAGTCAAAAATGAATTTACCGCGGCCCATGCGTAAACATAATAGAGCCGCTTTTGTCCCCAACAATTGGGACCCGAAATGCATTCATTTGGATTTCTTGGATCCGCGCGCTTTACTTTCATTGCAATTTATTATTTCCTTTTTAATTTATACATTTATTGATTCAAGAAAGGCTCATTGTAAAGGTGAGGAGTTCGTCTACACTTATATGATAGAAAGAAATATCCTAAATAGAAGAGCTTGGAATATGGCCCCTTCAAAAATGGATTAACGTTTTTCGATACTCACTGTATATAAACTGGGGGGGGGGGATCTTCCTGCGTCGGACTGCGGATATTCTGCGAAATCAGAATCAAACCAGGGGGCCATTTCATCAAAGGACTTGTCAGACATTTTATTCGACAAATTTGCTCTAAGCCAATCAGATGCAAGCATTTCAGTAGCTTTATAACAGTTTGTGAATTAACAGGACGGGTATGACAAGCGTGGCGCTGATGTGTCAAATCAGACAAAGCTCATACAATAGCATGAGCACGTAATATTACGTGGTCCGTGCACAGTGTACAAACGACATGTACGTAATATTACGTGGTCCGCAGCCCAGTGGTTAACACAACATTGTCATTTACAAAATATAACCTCTAAAAATATATAGTTTACGAATAAATTGCGGAAATAATTTACCTTTATTTATTTACAGGGGAGACTGGGGTAATTATGGCCCCCTTTCTCACATTTCCTATTACTACCATTAAATGAAAAGTCCAATAATATTTTAATTATGTAAAAATACAGTTAGTCAATATACCTATGATATACAACGGAAAGTATAAACCCGTGACTTCTCATTTGCATATTAATAACCATTATGTTAACAATTTTATGGGGCCATAATTACCCCACGGGTTGGGGGTATTTATGGCCCCTTTTGTCATGACTGTATGAATTAAACGATATTATGCTAATTAATTATAGTAATGTATAATGAATGTTGTTGGGTGTTCCTGATACACTTATCAACCACCAACAATGATTAAATCAATAATTGGTTCAGCAAAAAAGATGAAATTCTACAGTCACAGCAATACAAAAATTTATGTACATAAATCATAGAACTTCATGTTAACGCAGATGGGTATCTGCGCTTATACACTGTTCATGCATTGGGGGCCATAATTACCCCAAGTGACATTGTCAATTTGATCCTTCTTTACAGCTCTACTATTTGAGATATTCAGGTTGAAGTTTTTTCTGTTGTGTTTGTTAGTTCATATCGTTTCTGTTTCAATCAAAATTTCATCTTAAATGATTCTAATTAATTATATCACACCCCAAATAAAAAAGCAGACTTGCACTTTCCAACGCACAGAATCGTGATTGCCGTACATTTCAGGCTCCCCTAAGCACAAAATTTGAAGTAAATGGCTTATTTTTCTCACACGATAGTAAGAAGAGTTTAGTTAGGCATGTGTAAAAATTTAATTATCATCGTGTAATGCAACAAAGAATTATAAGCTCTCAAAGACAAAGGGGCCATAATTACCCCAGTCTCCCCTATATATATATATATATATATATATATATATATATATTTTTTTTTTTTTTTTTTTTTTTTTTTTTTTTTTTTTTTGCTACGGTATAAGTGCTATTAAATACCCACATCGTTCGGGATTTTTTTCTTCTCGTGCCAATATTAATATAATGCAATAAAGTAATAATAAAGTAATAAAGTAAATA
>CALNVZ010000674.1:24930416-24937404 GCA_940671915.1 Paracentrotus lividus
CAGTATCGGGGCATCTTCAAGCCTACCACTGCTGCAACAACAGGGCCTGAGAGAATTCAACGTTTAGACAAGAGTGTTGGTGCAAAGTTCAAGAATGTTGGTGCAAAGTTAAAAAATGTTGGTGGAAAGTTCAATAATGTTGGAGCAAAATTCAAGAATATTTGTGCAAAATTCAATAATGTTGGTGCAAAGTTCAAGAATGTTGGTGCAATGTTCTATACAGGGTGACCCAGAAAAAAGGAAACCCAAGTTTGATCATCAATAATTCAAAAAATATAACCATGGTGATTATAAAATTTTATATCATGAAGTGCAAACTCATTACCATTTAATATATACCCCCACCGTAGCTCACCAAGTCACGATCACTGAACCTCATTGTTTAGGAAAAGTTTGCAAAAATTGGTGAGGGGTCACGGTTCGTCATACCGCTCAGAGATGTTCTGCAATTGCTAAAAAGGAACCCAACTTCTATCATCAATCATTTAAAACATGACAGTATATTATGACTTTATATCACTGGATCAAGTGCACTCATTATCATTTATTGATATCTCTTTCAGCTCACCAATAGTTCACGGCATCACTGAACCACGATTGTTCGAAAATATCTTGCAAAATTGTGATGAATGCATGTCATGCTCTTACATTTCCATGGGGACTGGAAGCTTCCGGTTGTCGTGACCACTACATGGTTGAAATTACCTGTGATGGTAAGATTAAAGGACTAATAAGTTAAAAATTTCCAACCATATTCAAACTCATTTATGTTAAGTCACTGGAAATGCTTACTTAGAATTTAGTAATCTTTGAAAGCAACTCATACTCAGCTGAGCAGGAAAGAAAACTATCACAATTTCTGCGAGACAATTTGCAAACATGGGGATCAGTGATGCAGTTGATATTGTGTGAGCTGAGAGAGGTATCATTAGGAATGGTGAATGAGTTTGTACATTCCAGTGACTTTAATCTTAATCACCACGGGAAATATTCTTGAAGTTATGATGTCAAATTGGCTTCCTTTCCAGGCAAATTCACATACAGAGATCAAAAGTGTACAACACCATCTCAGGGTGCATGTAAAGTGAACCAACGCGCACTAATTGTTTCAGAGATTTTTCAAAACAATGGGGCTTTAGTGATGGCGTGACATTGGTGAGGAGTGAGCGAGGTATCATTAGAAGGCAATTGAGTTGCACTTTACAGTGATAATAAATTTCATAATCACCATTGGAATATTTTTGCAATTATTGTTAATCAAAGTTGGGTTTCCTTTTTTCGGAAACACCCTGTATAGAAAGTTGGTTCAAATCTTTTCTAATTCATTTCCCCCCTCTCAATTATTATCAAGATTATCAAGCATTCACGATAGCCCTATAGTTAAATTTCAGTATTATAACGTCACAATTGTTATTAATTGATTATTATATCCCCTATAATTATTATTACCATTATGAGTATTTTTATCATCATCACCATCATTACCTCGATTATCATCATCATCATCATTATTATCATGATTTTAATCATCATCATCATCGTCACCATCATCATGCATCATCATCATCATCGCCATCACCACCCCTGCCATCATTATCAGCATTATCATCATCATTATCATCATCATCTGATCATCATCATCATCATCATCGTTATGGAATGAGTTATATAATTTAATTCACCTGTATGGATACCAACACGAATCTTGAGCTTCTTGTTTCGTTTGTGAGGTACCTCGAGAAAGCTGACGTGGTTCTGAAGATCCAATGCAATGGTCGCCACTTCACCTGCGTGCTGGTCCCCCTTCCTCACAGGCAGACCTGCCGATTACGAAATGGTACATGTATAATTTGTCAAGATAGATAATTGATAGTCTTGCTTTATCATTATTATTATTTTTTATCTGACTATGCAAGCGGATAGGATGTGTATAGTATTAACCGATGATGTATCGAAAAATAGATTTGGACTAATCCCGCCCCCCCCCCCCAAAAAAGTTAAAATAATGCAGTCGGAATCAATAGACATGTCAGATTTTGGGTACAAAAACAATGCAAATGGA
Organism: Paracentrotus lividus; assembly: GCA_940671915.1. Lineage (NCBI taxonomy): Eukaryota > Metazoa > Echinodermata > Echinoidea > Camarodonta > Echinidae > Paracentrotus > Paracentrotus lividus. The sequence goes on from CALNVZ010000674.1 coordinate 24,932,479, forward strand.
ATTCTCTCACCTTATTCATGATCATAAATATATGATTATTCTCACATTCACTGGCTCATATTATTTTTTCCCAACATAACTATGCTCCAAAAAGCCTCCCCAATGGACTAAAGTGATCATAAAGCCTAATGGGATTGCGGTTAATAATTATTTCATTTTCGCATGAATGAACCTTTTCGTATCATTCGAACCATATTTAACCTTCGGATTAGCGAATCTTCGGACAAATGAAACTTTGGACTAACGAACTGCAATTCAGGACATACCTGATGCAAGCATGTAGGTTTCGTTGATGGTCTCCACCTTGTAGACGTCATAGTGTTCAATCCGAGAATCAAAGACCAGGTACAATCCATTCAACATTTCCACCACCTAAGTGAGTAGAAAAATATATCCTTTGCGTCTGGAACTCATTTTGATGAACAAAGAGTGCAACACCAAGGAGTTACTCCTTGGCAACACACAAAGCCCTGCCTGATGTATTTTACCAAGTTTTAGACAATGAAAGGTCATATATTTTATTATTTATTTATTATGATTATTATTATTATGGGGGTGGGGCGTTGGATTGATCGATCGATTTCTTGTGGATAAAACATTTGAAACATATTTGGTAATCTGGTAGGCCTAAATAATCATATCAATATCTTCTTTTTATTGAGTCCTTTCTTTCATTGTTCTGTTTGATTGTATCATCACATCTGTTTACATTTGAAAGATCGTAAACTAAGTTTAAGTTTCTTAAAGGAATTAGAATCTGATTCAGACTCTACCCATTAAATACCGAACTAGGCGAAAGAATAGTATGATCGGCTTGGGAACAGGGGTTAGGCAGAAGAGGGCATTGTAGACGGTGATTCATGGTCTCCTTCTCTCCGCATTCGCATATCAACATGAAATCATCACATGGACATGCTTGCATCCTAATGTAATATTTTTATAATGCGTGTCTACGCCCGTGACTTTATGTGAGTTTACCTGCATGGGTGTGCTCTCGGCGCAGAGTCGACTGAACCCAAAGATATCGGCGAAGAAGACAGTGGCACTGTCATACCACTCGGCCTGGACATTGTACCCATGCATCAACTGATTGGCAACGGTTTCAGGCAACATGGAACATAGCAGCCAATTGGCTCTCTTCTTCTCAGTGTTCAAAGCCTTCGTTTGTGATGCCAACGATAAGGCGCAGTTCTGTGGATATGATAGTTAGACTTATCGACATTTTAATGGATATTAACATATTTGTCTTGTATTTTATAAACAATAAACAATATTCGATTACATGTTTGATTTCACTGAGGAAAATGACTGATAATAATTTTCCTCTTTCCTTGAACGCACTGTAAAATCAATTGATATCTTTTCAGGAGGAAAACTTGTCTTCTGAATAGATTATATTCATCATAATATAATGTTATGTTAAAATCAAATTCATACTTGTATGCTTTCAAAAAATGAGAATGTGTTAAACAAATGAAATCAAAACAAACAGAGATAATAATCGAACCTGAATCGTCGTCGTCAAGGTCCAGAAGGCACGGAGAATGAGCGGGCACATGATCACGACGAGGATGACGAGGAAGATACTGATGGCGATCGCCTTCGTGTCGTTCTCCATGTCGACACCCAGTCGTTCTAGGATCTTCTCAGCCATGTTCTTTTGAAGATTCTCCAGGATGTCGATGTAGACAGTCATCTTGTCGAACCACAGAGTGGCGTCCTCGAAGTTCGGATCACGATTTCTACTCTCACCGTCTAATATCTCTTGCCGCTTTATCTAAATAATATAAATACATAAAAAAGTAGTTAGTAGTATCTTAAGTATCTCATGATTATTATTATTATTATCATTATTGTTAGTAGTATTAGTAGTAGTACTAGAAGTAGTACTGGTGGTGGTTGTGGTAGTAGTAGTAGTAGAAGTAGTAGTGGTGGTGGTTGTGGTAGTAGTAGTAGTAGTAGTAGTAGTAGTAGTAGTAGTAGTAGTAGTAGTAGTAGTAGTAGTAGTAGTATTTGTACTCGACTGGTAATCCTGAGCATTTAGCTGCCCTGTCAGTTACAGTCTCGGGTAGCTTACAGGTTGAAGAGCTTTTACAAACCCAACAGAGTCGAGCTTTTAACCATATATACGCTTTGCAGAATACCGCGAAGACATTATTGTACATATTTACCTCGATAAGAAAGGTGAAGTTGACCTGATTGCCGATGAGCTCGTGGTAGAGACTGGTGATGAGGGGTGAGTACCGCTTAGCTGCATCAAAATTCCACGTACCCACTGTGAACACCTGAAGGTACCATACATAATCCTCGTGACGGTGAAAACCACCTTGCGAAAAGAAGAGCGAACCTGGAGCAAAGAAAGGAACACATAAAATCTTAATCGAGACATGTCATGTACATAGACGAGCCAGCAATTGGAAAAGTTAGGCTATTATTAGTATTAAAGAAAAAACGTTTTAAGGTGCAACAAAGGAAACAAAAATTGATGTTTGGATTGATAAAAGTGTGTGCCTTCATACCACGTCTGGTATGCATGGAATGGTATGGTATGGTTTTATTTTCCGTATAAAAATCAAACTTGATACATGATACAAAATAATATGACGTGATACAGATACTGAAAATGATACGGAGGGAACATCTATTCAGAACCATTAATACAATGGCTCTCTCCTTCCTAGAGGTCCGCAATCCAATAGTTTATGATTCTGTTGTTCGAAACTGAGGCGAGTTTGGTGTGTCTTGTTGCAAAGAAGAAGTAAATATATGCAATAATTTAATGGTGCCCTACTGCCCCTGCTCCGAATCTTACCGAGTGTGCGTTCAATTCCAGTATCCACGTTGCTTACGATGAGAAGCTGATACGCCACCAACGTTCGCCAAAGTCCATGACCCTTCGAGTTGCCGACACTGTCGTAGAGCCAATCGATGATGATTCGGAGAGGGTCGGTGTAGAAATTGATTTCAGTGTAGGCCGTGGTGTTCGAGCGATGTACGCCCTGTCGGTGGTTTGCTAAATGGGCCTAGAAATGATGAAGAGGATGACGATGAAAATGCAATTTTAGAAAAGAAAAGATTCAATAGGATATGATTATCATTATAGTTTTAGTGTACATTTCAAACCTTTTCAACGGTTCTAGGACAATTACCCCCTTGGACAATTCCCCGGACAATTACCCCCCGTGACGAATATACCCCGAGGACAATTACCCCCCGGACAATTACCCCCCGGACAATTACCCCCCCACCCGAGGACAATTACCCCCCGGACAATTACCCCCCGGACAATACCCCCGGACAATTACCCCCGGACAATTACCCCCCGAACAATTACCCCCGGACAATTACCCCCGGACAAAATACCCCCCGAGCACAATACCCCGGAGAGTACACCCCGATCAAACACCCCCGACGCAACCCCCCTCCACAGGCATTATGTTGGAATCAAGCGGCGCCATATGTGGTCTCGCCCGGTGTGAGGTTATAACTAATTATTTTGCTTACTTGATTTTAATCACTAATGAATATCTTCTTCTCTTTCATATTTCTCTTTCTCCTTTGCTCTATCTCACTTTCTTCTTTTTCCTTGCTTTTTCTCCCCCCCTGCTCACCATTCTGCGCCGATGAAAAAAATGAGGGGGGGGGCTGGGGCTCAAGCCCCCCCCCCCTGTGTTGGATTACTCATATATGCATCAGAAAATATTGCAAACGGGCCCTCATATTACCTTTTATTGTTCATTAGGAACAACAATTTGAAAGCATTCATGGAGATAGGACACGAAATACAACATAAAATCACACATGTTGAATATTCTCTCTGCATTCATCTCTTGATTCCAACTGATATGGATTTTTAACTTATTTTTTGGCTTTAATTTCATTCGACAAGACTGGATAAAAAAACCTGCGGTCTGAACCCATAGGTTCTAAGGCTGGTCATATAAAGCATAATTAAGTAAACTCCATAAATTAACGACAATAATAAGTGAAAAATTAACTAAAACCTTAATATCAAAATTTATGTAAAAATAACCGTTAATCGTATAATTAAATTATCTACATAAGTATTGTCGTTATGGAACCCAGATGACCGCCAAATAGAAACCATGGAAGTTTCGGAACCACGTATTTTTGCTGAATCTACCGTTGGGTTGAAATATGTAATGGGACCAGCTAATTTGGTACATAATTTAATACTGACTGCATTATAATGCTTTATCCAAACAGTGGGCTTGGGGTGCAAGCGCCCCCGTCCCCATTTTTTCATGGCCGCAGAAGGCGCCGCTGAAACAAAACAAAAGAACGTAGAAGGCAGAACGGTGGAGTGGTGGTGTTGAATGGTCTCGAATTATAAGTCGGCGGACTGACGATCACAAAGGAATAACGGCCGGTTCGAATCCCGTCCATCTCTCACTAAATAAAAATGTCCTTTTGGCCATATATTAGATCTGCCAAATGCCAGACTCTGACAACCTAAGTAAGTGTAAAGTGCAGCGTACCAAGGTAGGAAGGAAATTAACCATTCGAATGTGCTATAAGCTCTCCTTTTATATGAAGGCAGCTATGTTTATAGCCGAAAGGCCAGGTAATTATTTATTAGCTGCGCACTGAAAGTCTTACTAGATAGTCGGCGCTTATAAATCGCCGCTTAATATATGATATTATTATTAAATTATTATTAAAGAAAGAAAAGAAAAAAAGGGAAAAAAATTGAAAAATAAAGAAAGTGTGTGTGAGAGAGAGCGAGAGAGAGAGAGCCAGCAAGATCGACGAAAAGGAGAAAGGATGAAATAATAAAAAGAAAAGGGAAAGTAGAAAGGCCAATTAAGATAAGATCAAGTAGAAAAATTCGAAAAAACTTGCGACACCAGGCGAGAACTCACAATCGGTCGCCGCTGAAAAGATCATCAAATCAATCAAATTCCT
>CALNVZ010000674.1:24937492-24957311 GCA_940671915.1 Paracentrotus lividus
GGAAACTGTCCGGGTGAAATGTCCGTCGGGGGTAAATGTCCCGACGTTAGGTCATTGTCCATCGGGCGGGTTAATTTTTCCTTGGCCGGTAATTGTCTCGGGGTTAAGTGCTATCGGGCAAGGTAATTGTCCTGGGACCTGAGAGATATAATTGTTCCTCGGGGGTAATTGTCCTTGTCCGGCGGCTAATTGTCCTCGGGGTGGTTAATTTTCCTTGGAGTAATGTTCGGGCGTAATTGTTCAAGGGGTAATGTCCTGGGGGATAATTGTTCCGGGTAGGTACATTCTTCCTTCCGGGGGTATTGTCTATCGGGGGTAATTTGGTTCCCTCAGGGCATGGTCATAATTGTCGTTCTGGGGGGTAATTGTCCGCGGGGGCGTAATTTGTTTCTGGGGCGTAATTGTCTGGCTGGGGTAATTGTCGCTTGATGGGGGTAATTGTCCGGGGGTAATTGTCCGGGGGGTATTGTCTGGGGGGTAATTGTCCGGGGGGTAATTGTCCGGGGGGTAATTGTCCTCGGGGGGTAATTGTCCGGGGGGTAATTGTCCGGGGTGGGTAATTGTCCTCGGGGTAATTGTCCTCAGGGGGGTAATTGTCCGGGGAATAATGCCGGTGGTAATTGTCCTCGCGGGTGATGGTAATTTGTCCGGGTAGTTGTCCGGTGGTAATTGTCGAGTGCGGGTAATTGTCCTGATACGCTTTTCAAAACCAGTTCATTTACAAATTTCATCAGGTATCAACCAAGGTCAACAATTATTATCCACTGTTAGAACGCGGTTTACAAATTTCGCTTTAAAAAAAATGTTGGTTTAAAAGTTAAACATTCTTGTTTAATATTTAACATTGTTGTTTAAAACCGGAAAAGCAAGGTTTTATAGCCTTAAACAAGACCTGTTTAGAGACAAATTACACTGTATTAAAAAGGTTTTTGTTTAAACAGGCCGAGGTAATGTCACGTGATAGTCATGAGCTAATTGCATCACTCGTTACATGCAAGGTAAATCGGCGCAATATTTCAATCATGGTAAAGGAATTATGCCTCACACATTAATTAAGTGTATGTACAGATGTGTTGGCTCAGTGGATAGAGCGTCTGCCTTATAATGGAAAGGTCGTGAGTTCGATATCCGGCCGCGTTAACAAAAAGTTGGAGCGTTTTTATTTTTGGAGAGAAGCGTTAAACAATGCTGTTGATATTTTAAACAACCATTAAACAACAGGTTGTTAAAACTTTTGAACAACAAGAGTGTTAAAGCTTTAAACAACTACAGGTTGGTTAATTTTTTTTCTAACAGTGTACGTTCAGTCTTTTAAAAAATATTTATAGTTTTCTAATAATACTCCCTTTATGATAACTCTCTAGCGCATTAACTCATGACAATTACCCCTGATTCGGCAGTGCAGTTGTTACCCGTACTGCATTAAATTTCAATGGAAATCTTTCTACCGGGTCACCATGTGCCTCACCTGGGTTGAGTGCAGTACAATGTGGATCATGAACTTTTTAATAATATTAGCTAGAGGATATACATGCATGACGTGTAAGGAAAGTTTTCCTGGGAGCGTATTGCTACTCAGTCGCTATTACGTCATGATACAGAATTGACTAAGCTTTGACCCATATTCTTCGTTACAAAATGGAATACATAGGTAGTTCGAATGTCATTGTGGGCGCTAAAGATAGATGAACGGAATAATGTAGGGTTTCTTCTCAATCTTCGCAATTATAATCATCACAACAACTGAAGAATATTATTGCAGAACACGGCAGCCGCCCAATATTCAGCTGTGGAACTCACAAAACAAATCTTATAGTGTGTGCGTGTGTGTGGGTGTGCATGTGTGTGTTTTCAATTCAGTAAATAAGGCATTTCCTTATGTTATGCGTGTTAACGAGCTGGGGTCGTCAGCTTTCCGTGGGAGTGGATCATAATTTGCTGATCCCAGAATTTGTATTAAAAAAAAAAACCGCTTTAAATGCCTGTATTGAAGCTAAATTTCTGGACCACAGCAAAACGATCTGTCCCACCATGGACAGATTCGGGAATCATCGGGCGAGGGAAAGTGATATTTAATGAATAAAACAGACAGAGCATGGGTGAAAGATACGGTTTGTAACCCATTGGTCTACAACCTATTGGTCTACTACTAGTTGGTCTACTTCCATTTGGTCTACAGCCATTTGGTCCATTGACCAATAGGGTCCACTAAACCATTTGCGTCCACATTGACCAATCGCGAATGTCTACTAGGCGATTGCCGTCCAACATCCCAATGTGCGCTGTCTACTAGGCGCTTGCGTTCCACATCCAATTTGGTCTACTAGGCGATTCGCGTCCACATTCAATTGTTCTCTACTTAGGCTGTTGGTGTACTCCACATTCCCAATTGGTTTATATCTACTAGCGCCGATTGGTCCACATCCAATTGGCTCTACTAGGCGTTTTGGTCACATCCAATCTGGTCTACTAGGCGATTGGTCCACATCCAATTGGTCTACCTAAGGCGTTTGGTCCACATCCAATGGTTCTACTAGGCGTTTGGTCCCACATCCAATTGGTCTACTAGGCGTTTCTGTCCACATCCAATTGGCTCTACTAGCGATTTGGGTCCACATCCAAATTGGTCTACTAGGCGATGTCCACATCCAATTGGTTCTACTAGGCGATTGTTCCAACATCCAGATTGGTCTACTAGGCTGGTCCACCATGGTCCTAGGCGGTCCACATCCAATTGGTCTACTAGGCGTTTGGTCCACACCAATGGATCCTCTAGGCATTTGTCCACAACCAATTGGTCTACTAGGTTTGGTCCCAACCAATTGGTCGTACTTAGGCGTTTGGTCCACATCCAATTGGATGCATGTACTACGCATCCTTGTCTTCTAATTCATGAATTGGACTAGTAATTGCCGATCGAGCGACCTCACCCTATATACCCTATTGCTCTCATGGTGACCTTCCGGGGGGGGGGGGTGGTGGTGAAGGGGTGGGGTTGAAATTTCGTCCAATCATTAGGTCAATGGTATATCAGCTTAAATCATATTAGCCCTTTTTCATGTTTCTCAATTTGAAAATTAATTTGGAGCGTCACGCTGGACGAGCAATAAGCGGGGAGGGGTAAGTTTTCAAAATTTTCCAGCCTTCGGCCAAACCATGAGCTCATAAATCAGCCGTATAGGGTACAGGGGCGGATCCCCGCATTCTCCAATAGGGGGGGGGGGGCGGCGGAAAGAGAGGTAAACGGAATTATGAAAATGGAACAAACTTAATATAAAGAGAGCTTGCAAACAATGAAAGAGAAATAGAGTTGAAAAATGGGTCAAGAGGAAAATTTTAATAATGTTTATAACGATGATAATAATATTATCAAAAATAATAATAACGATGATGGTAATAATAATAATGATACTTACTATGAAAATTCGAACGAATTTTGGATAAGTGATAGGACCTTGAGAGGGACTAACAAGGATCACGTGTTAATAGTCACGAAAGGACTGTTTTCACGTGGATAATTTGACAATTTTCGGCTTGCGCTAAGCACTAATATTTTCTGGTTATGAAAATTTGTTTCATTTTAATGAGAGAAGAAGAAAAAAAAACAACAAAAACACTAAAAATGTTTCGTTTTCGACTTAAATCATAAAAAATCTGCTCGTGCTTCGCGCTTATTTTTCTTTAAAAGCCAGTATGAACTTAAGGGAAGACTCCTCCAAGGTATGAACTTGTCTAGCAGCCTTGTATACCACCACCTGAAGTCCTCAACTACTTGATTCTGCCTGATTCCTAACCATAATGCAACATTCTGTAATAGTGTAGTCTTTTAATTCAGGCCAATTTGAATGAAACACACCTTTTCACTACTCAATGAATTCAAACCATGATATAATTATGTTGCCACAGTAATCAAAACACCTACTTTCTCAAAACATTGTAGATTCTCATACAAATAAAAATGTAGGTTAATTTTTTACATCGTTTTGTTAAGAGTTTTCTCAAAAGGTATACTTTAAGACTAGCTATTTATAACACACAGTCAATGAGAGTCTTCGCTCTCAGCTCGCTTTAAAATGCACCGTTTTCAGGTTAATCGATAAAAAAAAACGCCCGCCCTCCTTTTACTGTACTATGACACTTTGAAGCATGCAAAATTATATTATTAGAGGTAAAAAACTGTAAATAAACAAACATGCACGTATTCTTGGGGGGGGGCTTGGTGCCCGCCAAATTAACATTAACTTAGGGGCGCCAAATTGGTTTGCCAAGTCAAGCAAAACCTAAAAGGAATAAAAGATATTTTTATACCGCGATTGACCCGGCTGATGTATGACGGCCGAAGTTCCGAAAAAAATTTGCACCAACTCCCTCACGTAGCCCCCACTTTAAAATTTACTGATCGATAAAAATATTATGTCTGCCACTCCCCTATTGAAGAATTGATACAACACATGGTTAGCGGATCAGTTATTGGTTGTAGACCAATTGGTGAGTGGACCAATCTGGTGAGTGGACCAATGGATGTAGACCAACCGTGAGTGGACCAATTGGATTGTAGACAACTGTAAGTGGACCAATTGGAATGCTTAAGCCTAAAATGTGGCATGCACCAATTGGATGTAGACCAATTGGTTGAGTGGCTCAATTGGATGTAGACCAACCTGGTGAAGTGACACCCAATTCGGATTGTAGAAACCAACTGGTGAGTCCGACCAAATGGATGTAGACCAACTGGTGAGGACCACCAATTGGATGTAGACCAACGCGTGAGTAGGACCCAAATTGGATGTAGACCACTGGTGGTGCGAACAATTGGATGTAGACCAATGCTTGTGTTGAGTGGCTACCAATTGGATTAGACCAACTTGGTGATGTGCGACCAATTGGATGTAGACCAACTGAATACGGTGAGTGGGACCAATTTGGATGTAGACTCAATTGGCGTGATTGGACCCAATTGGATGTAGACCAACTGTTCGTGAGTGGACCAAATTGGATGTAGACCAACTGGTTGATGGCCAATTGGATGTAGTACGAACTTGACCGTTTCTAACTAGGTGAGTGGACCAATTGGATGTAGACCAATGGTTAGTGGACCAATCGGGTGTAGACCAAATGATTAGTGGACCATTAGGGTTTAGACTGAATGGAGGTGGACCTATTGGCTAGTGGACCAATAGGTTGTAGACCAATAGTTACATAAGGTTTGGTAGTGGTCTTAAAAATAAGGTGATGAAAAACACCTGTTACTGGGTAAGCATTCATGGTGTCAAATTACCCATGGCAGCTGGCTACGCACTGTGGACTGCTATAATTTATGTGGTCGAATATCATTGGCAGATCAAGGCACGGACGCAACTGGCGTGCGCCCTAATCTTTTTGAATACCACCCCTTGACTTCATAAAATTGGAAAATTTTCGGCTGCCCGCCCAATTTGAAAATCCTGGATCCGCATTAGTAAAGTATAGGTAAATAATGACACTTTTAGCGTGGCTCCTTTATTCGTGACGCTTTAAGATGTATTACCTACTGTCTCCGGATCACTATATGACTTTAGAACGAGATAAGAAAGGTTCACGCGATTTAGGTGTAAGGTTTGGTATCCCTTCCGCACTATATTGTTATTATAGGCCTTAATACAATTATGTTGAGCATCATATCTTGATTCTATTACTTGACTCCATGGAAGAACAATGCAAATATGTAAATTGCACTGAGACGGGCTTTCTGTTTTAATCTGTTTAAATGGAAATGAGAACAAACAATCTGACAATTTGCGGTGGACCATGCAAACAAAATCCAAATTGAAAGTCTATCCAATATCTCAGTACCTGGAAATCACTCTTCTGTCTAAAGAATGGCAGTTCGTTGATGATCGAGGTCTCAGCTGGCCAGTCCTGCAGTTCATTTAGCGCACTGTCGGTTGCTTCGTATGGCTCTGAAAGAAAAGCCTTGTTCTCAGGTCCAATCTGGCTAACGTAGAGGGCGCTCATGTCTCGCTCTCTTTGCAGGCAGCTAAGCAGTACTCCAATGTCTCGGCTGAAATGAGAAGGAGGAAGGGAGAGAGTGATAGAGATAGAGAGAGAGAGAGATAGATTGAGAGATAGAGAGAGAGAGAGGGAGAATGATGGGGTGAATCTCGAAGGACTCAAAACGTTCCACGAATGCTACCAAGACTACATTGCTATTTCAAAAGCATAATATTTATATTTTAATCTTAACCCTATCAAGATCAAAGGGATGGACGCTCATATATCGCTCTCTTTGCAGGCAGCTGAGCAGTACTCGATGTCTCGGCTGAAATGAGGAGGAGGAATGGAGTACAGAGATAGATAGAGAGAGAGAAATAGAGAGAATTAAGGATGGGATGAATTTTAAAGGACCAAAGGTTAGTAATCTACATTCCAAGTAGAAGATTAACAAATGAATATTAAAACTGTCAAGACTATGGACATGGTGAGGGAGTGAAATATCCAGATTCATTTACCCTCATGGTAGTACATGAAGATAACCATATTTGTCACATTTTTTTATGTCGAAAACTGTGAAATATTGTCGAAATATCCCGTAAAATATGAAATTTCTGGAATATGCATTTTAAACCGAATTTGGGGAGTTTTCTTAATCACGAAAATTTTAATTAATATTTAGTGAAGCTCTGAAAGGACTGGCATATTTGATAGTTTGAAAAGTAAAAGGAAAAAAAAAAAAAAAAAAAAAAAAAAAAAAAAAAAAAAAAAAAAAAAAAAAAAAAAAAAAAAAAAAAAGGAAAACATGTAACATATATTATCCTATTCTTCCTTTTTAAAAGTCTTGCCCATTAATTCTAAATATTGCAATTTGATTTTTTTTTTAAATAGAAATTACCCTGTGTTTAATGGGAGGGACTTGTTTTTGTTCATAGTTAGGGCTATTATTAGGGTAGATGTAGGGAATACCGGACAGTAGGGAATATCGGACGGTCAACACATGTCCAGCCCTAGCTGCCAACATAAGATCAACTGAGTTGAAATACCGGCATCTATTGGTCAGGTGGTCTGTCTGGGAAGGTTGAATGCTGTATTCGACAACAACAAGTGAGAAATCTCCGAGAAAACTACCACGATCTGTCAAGGTAGGAAAATTTGCAGCCTGAAAAATGGCCTGATGTAAAAATTGACATTTTAGAGAATGTGATGGTATAAAAAATAGAATTGGGGCATGACCTCTATTTCATGCATTATGGACATGTGTGGAGGGTGGGCCAAACGTGTATGGAGTGTTTGCACTGTACAAAGCCTGTGTATTGGGGTGGCAGTGTGTTGAAAAGTGCTAGTCAGTCATTTTTTTTGTGTAGGGAATACCGGACACCACATGGACGGTTATTTGTTTTACTTCCGGGTTGAGTTGCTAAGCATGTAGATCAAATAGTAAGTTGCATATATAATGTATTATATTTATTTATTAAATTGTTTGACAATTTTGAAATGTCTATTTCTCTTTATTATCATTGTGATATGTCATGATCTACATGAGATATAAAGTTCTTCTGAGTGTTTTGAAATTTTGTAGTAAAATGCATATAATCTTCTAAAAATGAATAATGTTACAAAAAATCAATACAAACATGTTAAGTTGATGGTTTACATTCAAATCAGTGCTTCCAGACAGATCTTTATAAAAAAAAGGGGTAAAAACATACTGTCCGGTATTTCCTACACTGTAGGGAATGCCGGACAATTTACGATGACGTCATAATTTGCATATAACTGCCTCAACAAATATTTGATTACCTCAATTTTTTTGGAAAATAAAGTTGAATGATGTAGCTAAGCAATGAGAATCTTTTTCTTTTGTGATTTTATTGTTTTCATGTGCTAATTAAGCAAATGAGCTTAAGTGGCCGGTATTCCCTACATCTACCCTATGTACATTATTACATGCCGAAATGATTAAAGTACCATATTAATGACTTTTACATGTATTTAAAAATTTGAACATTATCTGAACAAAAGAAATATCGAATTTAAATAAGTAAAATAATCTGACTCTCGGATATTCTAATTTGAGTCATTATTACCTGAATCTGATGACATTTCTGACTTCCACATTCACGATATTATCGTGGGCTATCGTATGTAGATCCATGACCGCCAGAATCGCGAGCGAAAAGACCGGTATCGATATCAATAGCAACATCTTCGCGAGTTGGATGCGCTTCCCTTGACGGGTCAACGGATTCTCTCGGCATTTAGCGATCTCGTTCGGATGCAGTAATAGATCCCGAATGGTGTCGGAAACCTGCGAAAGCGAGCCGAAGGAGAGGCGACGTCCGGCGAGCGTATAACGTCCATCGACAGAGACAAAATGGTCATCGCGACCGATGGGTACTTGGGTTTGAAGATGACCGAGCGGTCCACGTTCCATGCTGTCAGTGGAAATGACGCCTCGATCAGGCATTGTTTGTCAAAGAGAAACTTTAATACGCCTCGTTCACATTGAGTGTTTATTTCTCAGAATGACGAGGAATGATTTTAATGTGATGCAGATTAATATAGATGACTGCCTCCTGCAGGAATGAATTTTAAAAAAAAAGAAAGAAAGATAAATGACGGTGTTGCAATTATAAAATGATTCAGGCAACTTTTACAAGCTTTCCTCTAAAGTTCACCCAATAAAACTATTTTGAATTTGGGTCAGTTTGTCTGGTATGTAACATGATAATAATTGAAAAAGAGCATATTTTACAATAAACTTTTATTTCTAAACTGAATAAAGAGATACGCCTCCTAAGAGGTCGCAACTGACTTTCAATATACATCACATTTTTCTCAGTAGTGTCTTTAATTTTCAATTATTGAAGCTCACCCAAATAATTTGTAACGTTTATAATAACTTAGTCCATTATATTTCATTTGCCAATGTAAAAAAAAAAAAAAAAAAAAAAAAAGTTCTGATGATATTCTTAGGAAATTTTCTTGATATTCAAAGCAAATCGTTAAAAAATATATACATTAAAAAAAAACAAATATATATAGCATTAATTTTATCAATTACTTTAAAATGTTAATCAAGCCTGAAATCATCGTCACAGAAATATATACATTTTCAGCCGACAGTAAGGCCCCTTCCCAAAGATGAGGTTTAAAAAAACATGATGCAAAAGAAGCTGTAGCTTTCTTGTTAAAGATTACAAAATTATATAATTTTTTTTAAAACCATGATTGCTTAAATTGCTTAAAGTAAATGGACAAGAAAAGAAAATTTACAAAATCATTATTTTTTAACGAACTATTTTTACATCTTTTTTTATTTATTTATTTTGTTTTTTTTACTTACGTCAATACACGGTTCCATTTCGAAAACGGTGACAATCATTTTCAAGTAAAATCCAGAAAACAACCAATCGAAAGTCTGGCTCTCTGCTCAAAAGATGAACAAGGACAAATTTCAAAAGATAAAGAAATATGATCGAACAACTGCCTCAAAAACGCTCTCATTAGCTTTATTCCAGAACCATATATTCCTAAACAAAATGGCGCTCAAAATTTTACACAGAGAGAAAAATTCCCGTTGAACATGCAAAGTGTTGTATATTTCTGCACATTAAAATGATGAAGCTTCACTAAAACAATACGAAAAGCTCCTCCCCTGTTAACAAGAAAATGAAACCCGTTTCTTTGATACATACAGTAATCATTCAGATTCGCAATTATCTAACGTTTTTGGAATCAGTATGGTTTGTTGGCATGGTAACACAATAACTTGTACAGCTTCTCTGAAAGTCAGCTGTTTAGACATGCATATTATTCCATGATAAAAATAGGCATAAATGGCCTACAAAAAAAAAAAAAAAAAAAACACGTGGTGGTTATTCTTTTATATAATACTTATACTTGTTTATCACTTAAACATTAAACACATTCCAGAATACGAGGGGTCAATGGAAACCATTATGCAAAACTTCAAGGCATGTTTAATGATTTATTTAATGTAATTAATACTATAATTATGCGCAATGTCAGAGTATCAATAATTATCAAAGTGAACAAACATAACACTAATAATGGGGCATCGAACTTTATAGTAAACTATATTTACATATATTATGTACTAAAATGGCAAAGAATACTTAGTATTGGAATACTATACAGACTACAATTTTTACCGCAAAACATATTAAAATTATTGTATTATTCCCTGATATCTTCTTTCCTTAACTATTGTAACATAACTTGGGGGCTTACAGCAAATTTAAATCTTGATAGAATTCATAAATTACAAAAACGAGCAGTGCGTTTAATTACCCATTCAAGCTTTCTTAGTCATAGTAACCCCTTTTCGAGCAAAATAAAATATTACCAATTCGAGACATGATATCTCTAATTATTATCCATACAGAGGGTTTTAGAGGCCCAATATAAGTGTTATTTTGTTGATGCACTTCATAAACTTGACCTACTTTACAAAGTTCGTTGAACTCGCCCAATATTGTGGCCTCACTGCCCAATATCGAAAAATATTGGGGCAGCAAGAGGGGAATCCCCAAAGTTGAAAGTGAGATAACCAGAGAGATTAATATTTTTTTTTTTTTTTTTTGGGGAGACCAAATAATTTTTTTAGGGGATTGGGGACGGTTATTTTTTTTTTTTTTTGGGGGGGGGGCAAATTTGTTTTTGTGGGGGGGGGGCCATTTTTTTTTTTTTTTTTTTTTTTTTTTTTTTTTTTCCAGAATCCTAAAAAAAAAAAAAAAAAAAAAAATTTTTTTTTTTGGGGGGGCCATTTTTTTTTTCCAGAATCAAACACAATTGGGGGCATTTTTTGGAGGGCAATTTTTTTTTTGGGGGGGGGGGGAGCTGAATTTTTATTAATTTTTTTTTCCAGAATCAAACAAAATTAGGGGGCATTTTTTTTAGGGGGCAATTTTTTTTTTTTTTTGTGGGGGCCATTTCTTTTTCTCCAGAAAATAAAAAAAAAAAAAAAAAAAAAAAAAAAAAAAAAAAAATAGGGGCAATTTTTTTTTTTTTTTAAATTTCAGAATTGCAAATATAGAATCGTAATCCAGAAAAAATGTGGAGGTGGGTTTAGAATCCTAAATGAATAAAAAAAATTATGATAAAAAATGGGGGGGGGGCTATTCGTAAAATCTCCTGTATAGATAATAATTATAATATTAGATGTCCTATTTTCGGTCAATACAAGGATATATTGAACTCGCTTTCAAATATTGGACTCGTCTTCGACTCGTCCAATATTTGTGCAAAGCTCGTCCAATATTCCTTGTATCAACCTCAAGGCCATCCAATATTCTATAAATATTGCAATATTCATGTTCCTATACTTTAAAGATGCACCAATACCAGAATCATTCAAAAAATGTTTTAAAATCAATTCTGAAATTCATAATCACAATACCAGAAGTGCTCAAGACCTGCACCTTCCGTTACATAGAACGTCAATATCGAAAAATTCCTTATTTTATTATGGTCCATTAATTTGGAACAACTTGCCTGAACATGTTAAAGAATGTAAAACATCTACTCAGTTTAAACGTAAATACAAGGGTTACCTGAATGATACAAAATGAAATATAAATGTATGTATATGTATACTTCTTTTCTCTCCTTTTTCCTATACTTTTTTTCTGTCCTTTCCATAATTAAGAGTAATTTGTTAAATTTGCAATACCTGATGACTTAATTTTGTTCTAAATTTTGTCGATATACCTTGGGGATCATCCCGACAAGCCTCTTGGCTTTTTATGATTCCCCCATATCTTTTACAATGTACAAAATGACTATATATGTTTTTTATTAACATGTATTGTAAATATTTTATTGTTTTTATGAAAAGAATGGAAATAAATGAATTGAATTGAATTGAATATTCAGAAGTGTTTGCGCAGTGTTTGATTATACAGACTAAAACACTATAACCTAAGACCCCCTAAGATCCAACTTAAAAGTGCTTACTCTGTGTCTGATTTGAATGATTAAAGATTAAAATAATGCAAGTAAATATCCAATATCTTGACCAATCCTTCTAATAACAATTTTGAAATAAATAAAGGCAAGAAGCAAAAAATATCAAAACAAAAACAAAACAAAAAAACAAAAAAAAACAGACAAGGAAAAAACAAACAAAAACAATACCATAAAAGATAAAAGCCGAATAAAGCGTATTATAATCCGGTCCTTGCGTTTAAATTAATTTCACAAAGTGCAGACTAAAGAGTTTTACTCTTACCATATCTTTAAAATTGATATAATTCTTTTATCAGCTAGATGTGTAACTTAGCTCATTCCTTTTCACTCAGCAGACAGTCATTAAGCTTCGATTTCTCAACTGACTTGTAATGCTGGTCTCAAATCAATTAACTTGGTAACATAATGCTATTCCTGGCATGGTGTTTTTCCTGTAAGCAACATCATCGTGAGATATCTTATGAAGTATACCCTCTTTAACAAGATGACTGAGGCTAGTTTTCAGTTTCATGTCTCCCTCTTCGTTCTCAAACACCGCTTTTCTGGTGACTATGATTAAATATCCACCTGGCAAAAAAATATACAAATAAACAAATGAATAAATAAATAAATGATTCAAGTAAGAAATAGCATGTATGTAATGACTTGCAATTTTCTGATTCTTTATTTCACATATTCACTAATTCATTCCCGCTGTAAAACCAGATAATAAAAACTGTCCATACATTTATGAACAACAATATTATTCCACACAGGATAAATTATCAAAACAATTCCATTTCAACGCATTTGAGGGACAGTTTTTTTTCTGTTTTTTAAGGGGAAAGGTCCTTAATTATCCCAATTGTAAATGAATTGTAAAAGATATTGAATTATACAGGGAAAATATTTGATTTGAAAGCGTAAATTATTTTGATACCAGAAAAAAAAAATGAGGTTCGAAAATCGCAAAATTAAATTATCCCAACACTATAAAATCCTATATTAATATATGATGAATAAAACTTTCTAAGTTTTGGTGTAACAAATCCTATTTTCGGAAACGAACCTATTTCATATTTGGAGAATCGAACATTAATTTTGGAGCTACTAACATGACAAGGAACTTTAACATTTTGACTATTTCATCAAATGTTTGGACGAACAAACATTTCATTTTCGGACAAACATAAATTTTTAGGCTTCTTTTAGGAAAATTGTGTGCTCGGAAAAACAAACCATGTTTCATTTTCTGACAAATGAACCTTCTTTGACTACCTTTAATTATAGGCAACATACCAAAGGTAATGAGCCGTATGCATAAAAAGTAGCAATTGCTTGTGCTAGCCTTTTACTTGAATCCGTATGCATAAACATAAGCAATTGCTTGCAAGCAAATGCTTTTGCTAGCAAGCACAAGCAATTGCTTAAAAACGTATGCATAAAACGAACCTTTTGATTGTTCTTATATAAGCAATTGCTTACGTTTTTTCAAGCTCCGTCATAGCAGCTTGAGCTCTTGCTTAATCGGGACGTTCGCGGTTAAGCATCATGTTTATGCTCGTTAGAGAAAAACC
This sequence comes from Paracentrotus lividus, assembly GCA_940671915.1. Lineage (NCBI taxonomy): Eukaryota > Metazoa > Echinodermata > Echinoidea > Camarodonta > Echinidae > Paracentrotus > Paracentrotus lividus. Next base: position 24,951,013 of record CALNVZ010000674.1, read on the forward strand.
AAAGTTGTACAGGTGTAGAATAATTTGGGTGTGCGCGTGTGTGTGCATGTATCGGTGTTTTTTTTTCATTTTGTTCTGAAATATGTCATCCTGGAATGTTATACTGCCATGTCGGGAAAGGCTACCCCCGAACGTATGACATTTGAGTACACTACTAGTATGCGAAACCCGCCTTTGTTCTCCCATGAATGATGATCGCACCGGCGCGGCGTGACGTCGCTATTGTTGAAATCGTAAGCAATTGCTTGAGGAGGCAAGCAAAAGGTTTGAGCACAAGCAAAATGTTATGCATACGAATTTAAGCAATTGCTTGAGCTAGATCTTTTGCTTGACAAGCAATTGCTTGTGCTTGAAGCAATTGCTTGCAAGTAATTGCTACTTTTTATGCATACGGCCCATTGTCCTCGGTCCGCTGTGTCCCAACTGCACTGCGGCGTTTTATTCCGGATGTAAAGAAAAATAGGGCATCGGTATATCCGGCATATAATTCCGCTGTACGGTCGGCACGCAGCAGACCGCGGCTCTTTTCTTTTTTTTGGTAAGTCGCCTAAAAATACCTTGTTTCACTAGCCGAATCATCTCGGGTAGATGTGATTCGTTCAGATGGCTTGGCACGAAACATCCAGTGGAAAAAGCCATGTCGAAGAATCCTTGAAATAAAATAGCAAAATCAGCTAGAAAGATACTATGTTTATGCTTCAAAGAGACGATCATTCATGCGAAAATATCAATGATTTATTTCCTACCTGAGCTTGATTCGTATAGAAAATATAATAAAAATAAACAAAAATAACAAAGAACAAACATTAAAGGAGTTGGATCATTTTGAAAATAACTAGTGCCCTCACAAAGCATGAAGGAAGCCTGTCGATTTTGATGATTTTGATGATTTAACACAATCGCACACTTCAAACCCTGATTTAGTGTGTGTGAGGGTGTGTGTGTTTGTGTGTTTGTATCTAGCTTCATATAATCATGTGAGCGTTAACCCACGTAAGCTTTAAGCACCAATAGTTTTGATTTGGAGCCCCTTTGAAATTTCTCCCTACCGGAACCCCTTTATAATGCATCCTTTCTGGTCGAGTGTGGCATGTGCGTAAATAAAGTTTCTTGCTAATAATAATAATAATAAAAAACAAAACAATAAAAACAAAAACATTTGGTTAAGTGGCCGGGATTTGAAAAGTGAATCTTGTCATCAGTAGTTCACTAGACAATAACTCATCATACGGTTGTAGAACAGAGCCTTGATAAACATTTGGGTTGATACATTGCTTTTTGAGATGAAAATTATAAATAAAAGCTATTGAAATTCGGGGAAATAAACATAATGCTTAAAACGGTATTATACCATCTCGGTAGCTTAGTGGAGTATCCGGTCCAAACGGTGAATGGATGAGCTTGGTATAAACCCCTTTTTCCTTCGCAAGATTCACAAAGTTCTTCGACAAGTCGACTCCGTACAGATTGCGATAACCTGCATCCCACATCTAGTTTGTAAAGTAAAGAATTATTTCTCATAATTTTTGAATGTATATTCTTTTCCTAAAGGGAGAAACAACATTACGAGAAGCCTTTACCTATTAGGACATGTAAATCCTGCTGATCCCTGATTAACAAGAAGACGAATATTAACAAAATTACAAGATCTTTACTGAATCATCCTTTACTTTTACCGCAAATACTGAAAAATGCAGAATTGCAGCCGTGTTTCCAGCTCTAATTTCCAGTGATCTTCTTTTATAGATGTACATAAATATACTCTTCATGCAAATTTAACGCTTTTTTTTTTAATGTCTAAGATAAGCGGCTGCATTTGTCCTCACAGAAACTTATGACTGAGCACTTTGGCTGTACAAAACCTGTGCCAAAATCATCTCGTGCCCGTCCAAATAGCAAATCCCCCCCCCCCCCCCCCCGAAAAAAAAGAACACCCAATGTGATTAAAATTTGAAAATACATCAGTTGATATAACCCATCTTTCCCCAAACAGCCTTTAAAGTGAAGTTTCAACTTCATTCAGGATCCTAAGAATAAATCGCGTTTTGATCAGACAGGAATCGCCTGAGGTTTCAAGCCAACCAGTGGTTACATTGTCGAGATATTAAATATCATCATCCATAAGCGTACCAAGGGACACTCAAAATATCACTGCAGTCTGTGGATGAAAAAAAAAATGATATTTCCGTTTACTTGCACTTCTTTACTTATTGCGAATCATGTAGAAGCTCATTTGATCTTTAAAGGGGGAGCGAACTGAGCAACACTTTCATTGACTGTGTGTTATACATAGCTAGCCTTAAAGTATACATTTTGATATAACTATTCATAAAACGGTGTAAAATTAACCTACAATTTAATTCATATTGTGAAACTAAAATGTTTTTAGGGGAAAAGTATGTGTTTTATTACTTGGCAAAATTGCGGTTTGAATTCATTGAGTAGTTAAAAAAGTGTGTTTTCATCACCTCTATGGTTTTCATTCAAATCGGCCTGAATTATAAGACTACACTATCAGGATGTTGCATCATGGGTTAGGAATCGGGGAAGAATCAAATAGATGGGGACTTGAGGTGGTGCTATACAAGGCTGCTAGTTCGTACTGGCTTTAATATATGTAACGACATGCACTGACATCATACAGGGCGTAGCTAAAAATTTTACAACCCTTCACAAAAATACACATTATCTTTAAACTCACTGAACTGCCAACCAACCCAGTTCCACAACCAACATCAAGTATCCGGGCATCCTTGTTAGGTTCGAGCTCCAAGATTTTCCTCGTGGTTTCGGCTGGACCAACCCGGTCGAGGGCAGCTGACAGCTATATCATGTAATAAGAATTGATATGTAATTATAAATGCCTAAAGAATTTTGAAATCCATCTGATTTTAACAATATTCATATTTATTACGATCTTTGGGAAAAATCATATTTCTAAAAAAAAAAGAAAAAAAAAAAGTTTCAATTAAAATGTTAAACGCTGGAACAATGTAAATTGTTTTGGTACATTTCTAAATAGTAGGCACATTTGCCTTTGAGAACTCCATTACTGTGATTTTGCAGAGAAATTAATACACATAAAACAACATTATCAATAATGACAACAGACCGTATAACGGCGGAGGAGCAAAAATGAAAATGGTGATCACTGTGGAATGGAACACTTTCTTTTTCGTATTTCGGACAACGGCCAGTTTACCATGCACGCGCCTGCATGGCATTCGATGCTACAAAGGATCAGTGTTGAAATCATCGTTCTTTTTAGAACCAAAATTATCAATCTTTCTAAAAACTTAACTTATCTTATCTTTCTCTAAAATCACCGATCTTTTGTCGAATCATCAATTGAAACTTTTTCTCCCCAAAAACTTAAGTTTGGGCCAATCACAGTGAGGGAATAAAGGGGCTGTCGATCCTCTAGCAAAGCAAGAATTAGCTATCGATATCTTTTACAGAAAATAATAGATCACAGACGTTGTTTTCAGAGGTGCGCCAAAATGCACATTAATATTTAAAAGTCTGGTTAAAGGTTATTCGTCTACCTTGCCAAAAAAGAATGGGAGATTAAAAGAAACAAAAAATGTTTGATAATTTCGAACAATATCGATAGTTTTAAAAAGAGATCGATGATTTCTTCATCGACCATTTATGGCATCGAGTACACGCCATACACGCTTTATCGATATCGATATGTTTTACCGTTTCATACTCATGTGCCAGTTTGTCGTATCCCGCGCTTAATTTTGCTGTATCGTCGCAATCCAAAAGGGTTCGAAAAGATGCGTCTGCCTTCTCGATGATATCCATATTCAGTTTCTGTAAACCCTGGAAAGAAATTGGACATAAAGATAAATTAAAATGGACGAAAAGGGGACCTTTCATTTGCAAAAAGAAAACATACATCTCTAACATTGTCTAAGCATGCTATGGAGGAGGAGGGGTGAGGGGGGGGGTGGTTACATAATCTTTTATACATATCCTTATTCTTATTTTCTTTCTTTATTCCAGGGACGGGGATGCAAGGACCAATAGCTCTTGGAATGGGAAAAAATGAAGTTTTTTTAACGTAAAGATATTATAATAAAATATTCAAATTTAAGACTGATGGCCTTAATCGGTCGGCGAACAAAAAAAGGTCACAAAATGAGAAAATGGCAAACATGGGCATTGTATGGGTTGACAAAAAAAAAATAAATAAATAAAAATAAAATAATAAAAATAAAAAAAATAAAGAAAACAAAAAGTACCAAGGGAGGGTCGGTAAACGTCTAAGATATTGTTAGGTTCCCGAAAAGTGAATGCGGGGACAAAAACATTAAAGAATTTAAAAATGATTTAAAATGATTTTGTTGGAGGAAAAAAAAAACCAAACAACAACAACACATCAATAAATAAATAATAATAATGATAATAATGATAATACATAATATGTTTATATTATATTCATAATGAATAAATAGATAAGTAGATAATTTAATAAATAAAAACTATCCCACCTTTATTACGAACAGTGTATACTTTGAAGAGAAAGACTTGTCTCATTTCATTCTCCTCATTCGAAAAAAAAAACAAACGTTTTCTTTTTTTTAACCACGCGTTAAACATACATAAAGTGATAATATTTTCAAGCCACCTACCCCATTTTTTAAATGTTTGCAGGCTGCGCAATCCTAGATCTGCAGCTGCACTTCTAACATAAGCCTAATGCTTTAGTGACGTGAATTGAAAGCATTCATAAGAATACTCGAAGTATAATTCATTTAAATTTGTATTCCTTCTACTTTAGGCGGGAAAATATCTAAAGAAAATAGGTAATCTTACCAATCTTAGAAGTTCAAATCCAGAATAAGAAAATTGAAGCATACGAACAGTGACTGTTGACGATGGAATAAAATCCTACAACTGTACACGTATTTTGGACAAAAGACAGTCACAGATGATCTTTTCATCTTTAGGCTTCACTGGGAACGACATACCATACATGCCATATGTAGGCCTAGGGGAGACTGGGGTAATTATGGCCCCTTTGTCTTTGAGAGCTTATAATTCTTTGCTGCATTACACAATCATAATTTAATTTTTACACATGCATAGCTAAACTCTTCCTACTATCATATGAGAAAAATAAGCCATTTACATGAAATTTTGTGCTTAGGGGAGCCAAAAAATGTATGGCAATTACAATTCTGTTCTTTGGAAAGTGGCAAGTCTGTTTTTTTATGTGGGGTGTGATATCATTAATTAAAATCATTTAAGATGAAATTTTGATTGAAACTGAAAAAATAGGAAGTAAATAACACAACAGAAAAACTTCCACCTGAATATCTTCAATAGTAGAGCTGTAAAGTGGGATCAAATTGAAAATGTCATTTGGGGTAATTATGGCCCCCTATGCATAAACAGTGTATAAGCGCAGATAAGCGTAGATGCACTGAAAACCTAAACGGGTAGACCGACTAGCTTTAAAGCTAGTCGTAGTGATGCCCAGACTGACTAGCTTTAAAGCTAGTCGGTATAGCGACTAGCTTTAAAGCTAGTCGTAGTGATGCCAGATGACTAGCTTAAAAGCTAGTCGGTCACGACGGACTAGTTTCCTTCAACACACCGTTATTACGGACTAGCTTAAACTCGTCCGTCTCTACGGACTAGCTTGAAAGCTAGTCGTCAGTAGTCCGTCAAGACGGACTAGTTTTATGCTCGTCGGTCCGACGACTAATTTTTAAAGCTCGTCGTCGTGACGACTAGTTGCGGAAGCTAAAAGCTAGTCGTAGTGATGCCCAGACTGACGAGCTTTTGAGCAGGATTAGCTTACAGCTAGTCGGTCATGGTGTAAAAGCTAGTCCGTCGCCTTTTCTGCCGCGATGTTCTTGCTGCTGTCTTGACAGACTAGCATGACGGACGAGTTAATATGGCTTCACCACTGTCAGAGACGTCAAATCTGAAATATTAGAAGATTATAAAGATACGATTAAAAACATGCATTTGTCACAAGATTTGAGCAAAAATAAATAAATAAAAAAATAAATAAATAATAAATAACATTTTATGATATAAAATGCAGGAGACAGGAATTAATACAGGCAGGCACAATTAGTTAACATTATGGCAATTAACAATAATGGGGCACGGGCCCGGAGTCGCCGCATGGCTTGCTCATCATGGATTTTTGTTGTAGCCTACCTGCTTTTGCATTTTTGGCGTATACACTTGTCCTTGGGAGCCATTTCAGATCCAAAGTCGCCTCTAATCCAATATTCTTTTCTTTCAGATACAAGTAACTTAAAAGAAAGTGGCGC
>CALNVZ010000674.1:24966000-24984513 GCA_940671915.1 Paracentrotus lividus
TGCGGGAGGAGTTACTCTTTCAGAATATGTATAAGAATTTGGGGTTTATAAATTGGTTTTGTTTTTATTGACATTTTTCTAGGTGTAAAGATTTTTCTGACTCACTCGGTATAATTAATGCATCACATAAAAATGAGAGACAAGTCGAGGAGTAAATTCAGCAAAGGGTCAAGGAAATCGGTAAAAATAATAATAAATGTCTAATTTTGGGGAAAGAATTTTTAAAAAATCTTTAATGTTTCATGTGTGCTCTATAAAAATGAGCAAAAATGATAAATTGAAAGTAATGAAAAAGGATTGACTTGCCAATATCTTTCTTTGACTCTTTTCTTGCGACTTGTCTCTCAGTTTGATGTGATGCATCACATATGATATTAGTACCCACATGCTATTTCAAAAGGCGGTGGGATAGCCCGTGTCACAGCCGATCGGTTCCCGTCAGGCGTTCGCTTCATGAACGGTCCTCCAGAACCAATCGCCGATTTGTTCCGAGTTCGATGCTGCAGTGTAGGCATGTCTATTAATGAATACATTTATGTAGGGCAGCTTTGGGCCATCATAACTTTCCAGGTACGCTTTAGTCACTCCTGATGTTAATAACCATGGAAAGTTAATCCCCCCTTTTACTGATATGATCCTATTTGTAATGATTGTATCATGCTTCAATGCACATAGTATTACATGTATTAGAATAGGCAGTAAAGTGAAAAGTCAATTGTTGCAAAATGCATTTTTATTTATCACATTGAAGTTCTACAATACGAATGTGTATTCTTAAGAATGTGAATAAAATATGATATGTAGGTGTTTGGTGTCCTTCTTTTCACTTTGCCTATACTGCCCTTGGCAAACGAAGTGGTGAAAAATTAAAATATTTTATCCTTACTTTATGGTAAAAACAAAGGAAATAAAGAACGACCATAACTCCTTGATTATTATAAATTTTCCCCAAATTTCTTTTTAGCCTTATTGACAAGGTTGTAAATGATAATTATAGTCTCTTTTCATTATGAGTTATTTTTGGCGGAGATTCTACAATACATTTTTTAAAGGATGATAACAGTTTTCATGTTGTAAACATGAATAAAATCAATTTTTAACCCCTATCGAAATAAACTTTGACCTTTCCCCTAGACAAGAGACGAAATCCTTTAACCTTAAAACTTAATTTAGCGTAAAGAACAATAACAACCCTACACTTCAGACGCGTTTCGTGGGAGTAGGATTGTGGGGACCTTGGTCAGCCGGGTAAACAAAAAAGGGCCCTAAAATGACAATTTTTTTTGGTTGAAAATTGGCATTGTGGGGGCTGACAAAGTTATTTCATTTGTCTTTCCACGGGAATAGTTGGGGGAACGTCCAAGATATAGCCAGGATCCCAATAAGTGGAAGCGGGGACAAACAACTTCAAGAAATTATAGCAGGAGCAAAATGATGTTGCTGGAGCACTCAAAACAATATCCAACCTTTATAGGCAACAGTGTATTTTACAAACCTTGCATTATATCTATATATTTCATTCATAACACTCTTTAATTTAAAAAAAAAATAGCATAAAAAGGAAAGATAAACATAATATATAAAAGAACTAACTAAGGCGCTTTCGCTTATACTAATCGAAAAAAAAAAAAAAATTTGTTTGTGCCGCTTCCAAGTTGTTTTATTCAATACATCAACTTACAGTGAGTCGATACTTCATAACGAATACCGTATATTGTAATTTACGAAGAGGCACAATAATGAGCCATGTACTATATTTTTCTGGATAATCAGGACACCTGATTGAGTACCACAGCAAATGCACAAAGATAAATTAATCTTTATTTCCTGTGTTACCGTTTCCTTGAGCCTTTGTCTAGGTACCTTGTGGCCATTCTTAATTTTTCTTCTTATTTGGGTTTACTGCCCGACGCCTCAACGCATGAACACTTTCAGATAGGGGGTGGAGGTAGGGTGCATGGTGCAATTGTATTTTATTTTTTGAGAACCAAGCTTTCAACATACAAATCGGATAAAATTTTATTGACATTAAATCAACAATTTTGAATTATCGTCAAAAACAAACAATACAAATCATACAATGCTAAAATAAGAAGATTTCTAATCGTCCTCTATTTTCACAAATTTGCAGGTTGTGCACCCGCCCCCTCCAATTTGAAAATATTTGATCTGCCGCTGCACTTCTAATAATGATATTCTAACGGGAATCGCAATCATTCGTAGAGCCCCTTTCGCAATTGGTGGTGCGACTGCTTACAACCGTTGCGATTGTGTGCAACACAATATTGTGACCAAATGGTCGCAAACGATCGCAAGAGCAATAGAAGACTCTTTAGAAGACTCATAATACAATGCATGTACTTATGAATTTCTTCATAAACAAACATATTTATAAAACCTGCCAATTGCAGAAGTTCAAACTCGATGCAGAAAACTGAAGAATTTAAAAATTAACGATTAATATTCGGTTTATCAAATCACCAATGCTTGGACAAAATCTTGTACATGTAATCCCGAGGTGTAATTTGGACAAAAATTGTCACCTATATATAGGATGTGGATATTTGCTATTGGAAGGCTTTGCCGGGAACGAACTGCCGTATTTTTCTTCCCGCTGCATGAATTTATCCCAGGAAATTGGTACATGCAACATAGCCTACATGAATTAGCTGGGGGTAATAACCTCATTAAAAAGTCATGCATCATGGGTGGATACTCGCTCAGCAGCAAATGTAGGGTGTTGAAATAGAGGGGGCGCATACGGCAAATCTGAAAGTACATGTCTATAATATTGGGGCACTAGCAGATGGCAATTTTCCGAGATAGTTCTATTTCACCTCGGCCTTAGGTACCTTATGCGGCGGTCACAACTCGTCGTAAGCTACGGGGCACGTGCCATCAACGTAGCCTGCGTTGCATGTACAATGCATGCACAGGTCGTTGGTCAATTCTGCGATTCATGCGTTTCTGTAGTAAGTGTATTGGAAAAACTTTCTGCATTTCGTACATACAACGTGCCTCCGAGGTACCTGCGCTGCACGGTTTTTCTACGAAATCCATCGTAGGGAGTTGCACGTCGAAGGTACGGTGAGTTGTGACCGCCCGCATTAACAACAGATATCTTTTTTAAGGCACCTTATTTCGTTCCCAGTACACAATCTTTCGAAAGTCAGTCTGATTCGCCAACCCCCCCCCTGCATGCCTGAATACACCAACGGGGTCTGTCTGACCGAAAGTCTGTCAGACCAAAATGTCTGCAACGGCGTAAGGAATTTTTAATCTTGCGAGACTTTCGGTATTAGTCACAAGCATACGCGTATTCCATGTATTCTGGGGGTGGCCCACGCCCCCCCCCCCCGGGGTAGGGAGCGCAAGAGATTTTCGGTACAGTCCGGATCGCACCCTGGGGACCGGGATCTGCTTACTTATCCCAAGGATTTATTCCTTGCTTGTCGAAAGATATCTCAGACCGAATATCCGCAATGAATTTTTCGGTCTCGTGAAAGACGTTGACCAAAATGTATTGGCCTAAACAAGCATTTTCTATTACATATAAGTTTTGAACAATGATATTTCCATATCCCGTAACGAGTAAACTTATTATTTTTGTTTTGCACTTCACTATCTACATTAACCGAAGTATACATTCTCTCATCTCTCAGCTGTATTTAAGTAGTAATGTCCAATTAATTATCTGAAAAATTTGATGTTTTAATAAAGGGTTTCTTTCCCGTTGTAGTAAAGGGGCACATTTTTCTGTTGCATTTTGTGCCGAAAACGACGTGTGTATTCTACGTCCCCCATTGTTAACCGATGGCAAAGCGGGGGAGCGTTCTTGTTCAAGAAAAACGTCTCAGCCCTTCGATCAGTCTTTTTTACCCTAGTTTTATTCAGACACGAATCAGATGCATCCGCAAGCATATTCTTTAGATCTGCTACGTCCTTCGAAAAAGACGGTCCATATTCACGCACTTTCCTCCACAATGTTTCATTGAAATGCTGGTAAAGCATCACATCGGCTTTGTTCCACTCGCGTATTTGATCGACCAAGCTCTCGTCATCTTTCATGCGATACGTTGCTGAACGAACCCCCTTTTTAAGATAAACCAAGTCGTCCATCCGCCAACAGAGCAACTTCCGGAGCAAAATCAACGACTCGTCGAAGTATTCTGTAAGCATGACGAGATCGAATTGGGAATCGAGTTTCCGAATTTTGTTCCTCACTTTCTCATCATCATCCATATCTTTGTGGCTCATCCCAAAGTCAAAGAGATGTTGGTTGTGCATGCTTTCTTTGTAATATTGCTTTTTGCTCATGACCCTCGCGAAGTACTTTTTTGGCTTTGAAAGAAACAGCTTCATTGGTTCCCTAGAGGGTGGCATCGCCTTCCAAATCTCGAAGTAATTGAAGGCTGATTGCCACTGAGCTGCCGGTTCGCGCAGGATAGTGACATACTTGGCACCATGAAAGACCTTATCCATCTCCTTCCGGTTCAACCTAGCATGATTGGTCAAGACGTCGTACCCTTTGCCCAAAGTCCTCTTCCGCTTCTTCGAACCTTTAATTACTTCCGGGGCACCTATTCTCTTGGCGCTAAAGATGTTTCTGTAATTGATGAAGTGACCTTTCTTCGGGACGAGGACAGTCAGGTTGTTGTCGAAGGCATAACGATCAATGATGGAACCTAAGGTGGTAGACCCTGTCTTGTGTGTCTTCAGGTATACAATCTTTCGATGAGGATCACAGGAGTTGTCGGATGTACGCGTCGTCTCATTGGATGATATGTAAGATGTCATTCTGGAAAAAGAGAAAGTGAGATTGAATGAGCAGATGGACAGAATCTGAATGGAGAAATACCTACCGATCAATAATTGACCCCTCTTCCGAAAATAAAAACATACAGAGTCAACTGTGCTAAAACTGTGAAAACACTGTGAAAATGAGCTAAATCCACACAGTCGTCTCATTTTACAGGACTCGGCTACTGTGTTCACAGAGTCGACAGTTTGAAATTGGCCGATTTCCACAGTGTTGGTACATGAAACAGCACGATACGGCACAATGTGAACACATTAGCATTGATTGGGAAGAGTAGGGCGTGGCAACATTTAATCGTGATCATAACTGAAATATGAAGATAATCCATAATGGTATCCGTACGAAAACTGGTAAAATGAAGTCACACAAATGTCATTCTGAGATATCTACATTTGAAATGATTTATTAAATTTGCGTAAAGGTGAAAGAGAAAAAATAGAATACGCTTTTTGGCTAACTTCTTGATGGAAATTTGCAATGCTATTTATGTTGACAGGATATTTATTTGTTGGTCAATTCGATTTTAATGCTTCTAACTCTTTATTATTATTATTATTTTTTTTCTTCTTATAACCACAGTGAGGATTAGCACTTTATCGCATCAACCCCTCAAATGCACTCGAAGAAGAAGAAAAAAACTCTTGTAAGGGTGTCTGGAAACGAAGACCAAAGAACGGGGACTCTCATATGAACATAGCCTCTTGTCGAGGCCCTGTTGGCTGATCGTCATTTGCCGAATGATGCCGAGCAAAGCGAGCAAGCTCCGCTCACAGGCCCGACTCGCTTCCCGAGTTCGGGTTTTCGCCTCGCTTCGCCTCGCTTCGCTCGGCATGATTCGGCAAACGACGAACAGCGAACAGGGCCTCGACAATAGTCTAATATGAACACGGTACGTGATCCCCAGTCTTCGGTCATCGTTTTCCAAACTGGTTGTTGGGTGTCTTGAAAACGAAGACCAAAGATCGGGGACTCTCGTATGAACATGGTACGTGGTCCCCAGTCTTCGGTCTTCGTTTTATTGTGTAGGGGAAGGGTCAAATTTTATTTCGATTTGGGTTGAAAATTGATTTTATTCATCTTCACTATATGGAAATTTCAATCTTCCCATAAGTGCATTGTAGAATATCAGCCAGACATAAATCATAACGACAAACGGACTATACAGGGTGTATCAATAAAAACGGGACAGATTTGAAAAGTCTGCCAAAATTTCATTTCAAATTATGATGTCTATATTTTGATGTTAATAGATGCTCTGAAGTCTTATCTTTCAAATGCAATTTGAAACAATAAGTTTCGTTCAAGCTTGAGCGCACACAGAACGTTTTTGTCGGGGGCTCAAAAAAAGGCTTGCGCAAAAAATAGAAAAAAAATTAGAAATACGATCATCAGACTTCTTGCTTACCAGCAGACTTACTTTTAACCTTTTCATTATCTTTGCCATTAGTTTTTTTAAATATGCTTTCAAAATACATTTACAAAGCTATTTATTTACTTGAATTGCTTTTTGTTTTGTTTTGTTGTTGTTTTTGTTCACGTTAACATGTTATCTTTTAGCACTGATAATTCCCTCAAACTAAGAAAAATAAATAAGAAATGTTATCAACCCAAGAAAGGGGATTTGGTTGGTTGGAAGATTATTTGATTGATTGACTGCTTTGTTTGTTCGGTTGTTTATTTGATTGATTGATTGTTTGATCGATGGATTGATTTATTAATTGATTGATTGATTGATTGAATGAAGGATTGATAGATTGACCATTTTGAATGACTGATCGTTTGATTAATTCATTGTTTCTTTAAATGATTGATTGATTGATTGATCGATTACTTTTTTTTATTGATTGTTCAAATTAATGATTGATTAAATCGTTGGAAGAATCATAAGAAAATCACCTCATTAGACTTACATAATCATTTATCAGTGTAAAGTAACAATCAATCCGAATGTATACAGTACCTGATTTAAAATAAATAATACCCCCCTTTTTTAACCTTAGACAAAAACTTTCCGTGTTCGTTCAAGCATGAACAAAACAAACAAAGCAATCAATCAATCAATCAATCAAACAAACAACCAATCAATCAATCAATTAAACAAGCATCGACATCCCCTTTCTTGGGTTGACAAAAAAAGGCATTTAAGTTTGAAGGAAAATTTATTGCAAAAAGATTACATATTAAAATGACAAAGAAAAAACAAAACAAAACAAAAGCAAAAACAATTACAGTCAATAAAAAGCTTTGTAAATGAATTTCAAATCATAATTCGAAAATATTGGCAAAGAAAAAGAAAAAAGTTGAGAAGAAGACTGCTGATTAGCAAGAAGTCTGATGATCATATTTCTCGTTTTTCCATTTTGTGCGCAAGCCTTTTTTTGAGCCCCCGATAAAAATGTTCTGTGTGTACTCAAGCATGAACGAAACTTTAAAAAAAAAATTACATTTGAAAGATAAGACTTCAGAGCATCTATTAACATAAAAATATAGACATCATGATTTGAAACAAAATTTTGACAGACTTTTCAAAACTGTCCCGTTTTTATTGATACGCACTGTAGTTACACTGTAAACATAAATTAGTCATTTTGACTAATAAAAATTAGTCCTGGCATATGTCTGAAATGACTAGAATTAATTAGTCAGATGACTAACGTTTAGTCATTTCAGTCACTTTTGGATTAAGTCAGATGACTAGAATTAATTAGTCAAATGACTAAAGTTAAGTCATTTCAGACACTTTTGGATTTAGTCAGATGACTAGAATTAATTAGTCAAATGACTAAAGTTTAGTCATTTCAGACACTTTTGGATTTAGTCAGATGACTAGAATTAATTCGTCAAATGACTAAAGTTTAGTCATTTCAGACACTTTTGGATTTAGTCAGATGACTAGAATTAATTAGTCAGACAAAGCCAAATATTAGTCAAATGGCTTATTTTAGCTGGTCATCATTTTAAGGCCATATTTTATGTAAAAACAAAAGAAATGAAGCAACTAAATCTCTTCTTGATTTAAAACAGATCTATTTCAACATAATCGGGCTATACATAATAATAATAATAATAATAATGATAATAATAACAATAATAATAATAATAATAACAATAATAACAATAATAATAATGTTCTATACTTTTAACTCGATAAAACATATTTAAAAAATTTCATTTTTACATAGTACAACATAAAAATATATAGCATAATAGTTAACATTATCATTGTGGCAGATACTCTGAATTGTTGTAATGATGATTACATAGTAAATAGCCTGTCAAGACATCATAGTGTTATTACTGTACTAAAAGGCAAATTTGTGAGGCCAATACACTTAAATAGCATAGGAGGAAGAGAGTGAGAGGGTGAGGAAGACACAGAGTAAGAGTAAAAGTGAAAGGAGAACAAGAGGGGAGGACAGAGGGAGAGAGAGAGACCAGGATGGAGAAGAACGGAAAAGTCTAATACAAATTCATATTTTAAAAAAAGTAAATTAAAACGCATAAATTTAAATTTGAAAATATTGGTTTCAATGAAGAAATTCCCAATCATCACCTTCACTTCAAATAATATAATAATTATGTATACGTATTGCTTTGAATACGTACATGTATACATGACATGTTGCATTTCACTGCATGCAATACATTTAAACAAGGTAAAGTACGTGGTACATTGTAATATAAAGGTTTGAATACAAGAACATTATGCAGAATAGAACCAAAAAAAAAATATATATATAGAAATGCAGGAAATAGCATGTATCTGAAGTTCAACTTGTCTTGGAAATTTCAGCAATAACAAATAGCAAATATTCCCCCAGCTCAACAAAGGTACAATCTATTCTAATTACTTGAGAACAGTCTTAAATCGTTACCAGATAGACACGTTCACGCTAAATCCTTCGCTGTGATGTCATGCGACGGTGTCTCTGACTGGTGGCTGTGTGTGTTGAGTTGCTTCCAATGTATACATAATAGGTGGTATGTTTTAAGTGTTGCTGACCGCAACCTTTTTGCTCTTATGAGAAACAACGGACCAGCCCAATGACGCCATGGCCATGTTCAAATGTAGGTTCAAGTCACCAATTTGCTTGTGTGATCTTTTAATCTGATCACTACCAATCCAACTGAAGAGAAGAGAATGAAAGGGTTACCCCATATGGCAAAATGTTAGTCAACTAAGAGCTTGGAGAGTTATTGGTGATGTTATAAGAATGACCAAGTATTCTCTTAGAACAACGATCGTCGATGGGGTTAAATATTTCAGTACACATACTATAATTGTTCTATTGCGTCTTGAATATCTAAAACTCTTCGGAAGACTTGCCCCTAACCTGTGTTCCTTTGTTGGGCCATGTTGAAGTGGCAAGGTAGGCCGCGCAGTTATAAGATCCAGATAAAATTTCTCAAAATTGTTTTCACAAATGTTTCAAGATGGTCCTCAAATGCTCTACTCTCAGCCACGATTTAACATGTGGATAGCTGTGGTGTGTAAGCCAAACGTAACAGTAGTGTCATAATGAAGTTCTTACAATACAGCGAGTGATATCCTTGTGAAATCCAGAATGTTCCCTGGAAAAAATAGAGCCATTAAAATAAAAAGATTATTAGACGGGCATATAATAGAAAATCCTGGAAGAGGCACTCTATATAACTAAATTGAAGATACTTTCGTCTCTCTCATCATGACATCTTTTTCCTTACAGTGAAATTCATTTGATTTTTACAATTGTATAAATTATTAAAATAGTCATTGGGAGAAATTAGTATTACTATTGATACTTTAATATATATATTTATTAATTACTATTAATTATTTACTATTCGGCAGGAAGATGACAGTACCATATAAAATAAAAATTTGATGTCCATAGTATAAAACATAGATATCTATTTAAAGAACAGCAAAAAATATTAAGACAATTGTTTTCACCTGGGCTTGGGCTTGCCAGGCATTGGGCAAAGTTAACTAAATAACTACAGTCTCGCGAAACGCTTCTAACCTATTATCCAGCAGGTGAATTCGAGTGTTGGCAATGATACATGTATGTGAGCATTAACAACTATAGTGACATAACATGTCATTCAACTTTAAAAAATGCATTAAAAAAAAAATAGTTGTTAAGAAATGTACAAATTGGTTTAAAAAAAAGGCGTTCAAGCAGTTGTTGAGTCTCTTTCAAGTAGACATGACACAGCCATATTGGAAAAGGTGTCTTAATTCAAACATAAAAGTATGAGACATAATGTACTATAAGACAATATACGAGTGAGTCAAAAAAAACTTTACACCTAAAGAAAGGTCAATAAAAAGAAAACCAATTTATAAACCAAAATGTATTTTACATATTCTGAAAAGAGTAACTCCTACCCGCATTTCTAGTACCATTTTTGTGTGGTATGTCTTTACGCTTTGATGAACACGACGCATTGTTTGCGAACATGTCAATTTCGAATTGTGCCAGAATGGGAGTAAAATCAAAACAACAAAAGCTAGAAAAAGCAACTTCATCCTGCTGATTAAAATAGCATAACTTTTTAACGAAAATGTCTTCCGCTTAATAACTTGGCAGGGATGTTGGTACACATATTGACTACATTTTGTATGAAAATGAGAATAGATTTGTAGGTCAGCATGAGTGACCACACGTCAAAAGACAAAATATCACTTTTCAAAAGTATTAGGAGGCCTTTTAGGTCTGTCAGTGGCAATTTGCTTCTTGTTGTGTAGCTCATTCGTGCATTACTTCACGAGTTAATCTAATTTTCATACAAAATGTAGTCAATATGTGTAACAACACCCCTGCAAAGTTATTAAGCGGAAAACATTTTCGTTAAAAAGTTATGCTATTTTAATCAGGATGAAGTTGCCTTTCTCTAGCTTTGTGTTGTTTTGATTGTACTCCCATTCTGGCACAATTCGAAATTGACATGTTCCCAAACAATGCGTCGTGTTCATCCAAGCGTAAAGACATACCACACAAAATGGTACCAGAAGATGCGGGAGGAGTTACTCTTTTGGAATATGTAAAATAATTTTGGGTTTAGAAATTGATTTTCTTTTTATTGACATTTTTCTTGGTGTAAAGTTTTTTTTTGACTCACTCGGTATAAGTAAATTGCAATTAAATATGTGAAACAATAAATAAAAAAAATACCCTGCAATGACAATAATATTGAAAAGCTCTAATTAAAGAAATGTTGGCATTCAATTGGCGAAATAAACCATTTAATCCAATATCTAAAATACACTCCCTCTAAAAGGTGAGATTGTTATTCAAAAATGATTTTCATGTACAGATTCAAGTACAGAATTATAGAACATGGAGTGAAAATACCTCAGATCTAGCTGGAGAAGCTTTTGGTGTTTTGAATCCATTCCAGTACCTCATTTTGATGCCTTCTCTTTCAGAGAGTTGAACAAATAGCTCAGCATGATCACCTTCAATCGTGTAAAAGGGGGAAAATAAATTATGTTATAAATTAAAATAATAGGAAATATTGTTATGTACGTGTATTCATTGCTCATGATCATACATTATTGCAAAATATGTGAACAATCATAAAAACAACTCACCGGTATAAGCGAATGGGTCTGTAATCTTCGTAGGATAGATGCAAAGTGTTGGTGATACTTCTCGTTTGCGAAGCTTCCTCTGGTGGTTGACACTTTTGCTGCTGCTATGTTGAGTGTGATAGAGATGTTGTAGATACCATGGAGATGTCCGGCATTCTGCATGAAAATTAATGAAAAATAAATGTTATAAAAAATGGTTTTATTTTCATTTTTTTTTTTTTTTTGGGGGGGGGCTGCACCACCTCATCTTTTATAAATTAAAATTTGAATTCCGGCAAGAGTTCCTTTTGCGACAGCTACCCAAATCGAAAAATATACATGTGGAAATTGTTTCTAATAATATTTTAAACATAGACTAGAGTTAGGGTTATATTTTTTTAAAAAATATGTTTTAATAATAAAAAAATAACAACAAAATACAACTTCCAGTTTATTTAGTAAAAAAACACAAGAGGAATAGCGGGAGTCGAACCCGAGTCACCAGCGTCACAGTCTTACTCTCACAACACTACACCAACGAGACGGCTTGCGCACTGCCGATGATTTTTTTTATATTTTTGAATCAATTTTGAATAGCAACAGGTTGACGTCCGATAAATTATAGAGACGCATGCGCACAGGTGTGTCGTGATTTTTTTTTTTTTTTTTTTTTTTTTTTTTTTTTTTTTTTTTTTTTTTTTTTTTTTTTTTTTTGAGTGGCTGTCGCAAGAGGAACTCTTTCCTTTGATTCTTTACATGAATATATTCAATGAAACTAATTATAGATCATCATATAACTATAATCATTCAGCACACCATCCGAGTATAGAGCGTGTTCTGCAACTACAAATTACTAGTATTCCATGATATAAGCATACAACTAACATGGAATTGAGCATGTGGGGCTACAATAATAAAGTAACATCAAAATTTCTTCTATGTTCGGGATTCGCGTTAAAAATAGAATATGACATAAACTTACCTTGGTCTTTAAAATTATTTTCAACGATATCCTGAGATGGATCTAATCCTTAGGCGTTGCATTCGATGTTGTTTTGTTTTTACCATGTCGGCATGTGTCCGTGTGGTTTGACCGCGAATCACTGTTACGTGCGCCGTACGCCTAGCCTCTGACCATAAATAAGTCATTTGCAGGCCTATATGTCATTTATTAGTCATTTGACCAATGTAAACAAGTCATTTGTTAAATGTCTTGTTTATATTGGTCAAAATGACTTACCTAAACTAGTCCTGACTGAGGTAATTAAGTCACTGAGACTGGACTAATATAAATTAGTCGTTTTGACTAATTTATAAGCACCAATGACTAATTTATGTTTACAGTGTACCATTTACAACCACGTCTTTAAAGTAAAAAAAAAAAAAAAATAAAAAATTGAAAAATGATAATAAATAATGGTCATGGTTGTTTTTTATTTCCTTTGTTTTTATCATAATAGTAGGATGAAATATTTCATTTTTTTTTCACCGATCTCACTGTTTACTTCAACCCCTCCCCTAGACAAGAAACCAGAGCCTGTGACTTTAAACCTTGATTTAACTAAAAGAACCGTAACAACCCTACATTTCAGACTAGTTTCACACGGGTAGGACGGAGTGGCCTTGGTCAACCGGCCCCAAAATGGAAAAAAAAATGCAAAAATGGAAATTTTGGGGTCGACAAACTTTAATTTTTTTTCATTCCCTTTAATGGTTTGGGAAAGTGCAAGGTATAGCCAGGGTTCCGAAAAATTAAAGCAAATATTATGATGCTGGAGCACACAAAGAATATCCAACCTTTATGAGCAACAGTGTTATCGAAGTTAGGTTTTCCCATGTTCATCTTTTCATTGAAGAGGGCGTCTTCTTATTTTTTATTGTTTAATCTATTTATATATTTATTTTGTTAGCTGCATAAACCCATCTTCACAAACCTCATTTACTCTAGTTATACACAGAAGAGGCTTTATACATGTCTAAATTCTGCAATCAAAATATATCTTCCCTGAAAAGACAGTTCAGGAGAAATGAACGGTCCAATTAACAAGATAATCGTTGGCAACGGATTAGATGAGATAATCTCCTAACATTGTATAGATCATTGCTGGATTGCATTATCCTCGGTTGGCGCAGTCACGAAAACAACAATATAATACAAAACACAGCAAAAAACAAACTACACTGAACTAGATTTAGTTCGTCTAATACATTGGACTTGGCGTGTTGTATACCGCGGTGGCGTTAAATTGTTACCGAATTGCTTTCATTATGGGGGTTACTGGAAGCACACAGAATCAGCAAAATCGAGCTGCTAAAAAGCAAAGGAACCAGCATTATCGCTTCGTGGACCCCGTATTTCAAACTGAAAAGTTTAATCTTTTAAACTTTCCCACTGACGATAACGAAGAAGTGTTTCTGTCACAACCTAAATCAGTGATCGCCCAACTTGGAGTAGATGAGCTAGATGAACTGGAGAATGTTGAATTTCCCTATGAAAATATTGTCTTTGAAGGCGGAGGAAGCCAAGGAAAAGCATACATCGGGGTTGTCAAGGCAAGTAGAATCATATTTATTCAATGTGTATTTCTTCTTCTTCTTTCTGGACAGCTGTCAACGTAGCTTTTTCGGGTGCAACAATTCAATTCAAGATTCGCGAGCACAATCAACAAGCTGATTATTACGTCACTTTTTAAAGGAGGTCGGCGTTGTACCTCCACAGTATTTACCCACTCATGATACGATGTCAATACTTTAGTATTGACCTCGTGGACCAAACTGCCATATTTTTGGGGAAATTTTGCAACCTTGTCAATGTTGTTTTATCTAAGGTTTTTCTCCTTTTTGCAATCATTTTCTGCTCCAAAATTAGTAGTAGTATATGTCTCTGTCAATATAAGACACATGGAATAAGTTTTGGAAAAATTTCAAATCAAAATCATGAAAAAAAAAAATATCACTGAATTTTTTTCCCTCTCCCGCCCAAAAACGTGCGGGGAAATTTTCAGAAAGTGGACTTTACAAATATAATTTTTCATCCAAGAAGAAAAAAAGAAAACTTAAAAACATCAGGGATAGAGAAAGGAACATCCAAACACTCAGTTATTGAAGAAAGATAAGTGAAAATGTGATTTTAAAAAGTGAAATATTAAGTTTGTTTTCTGAAAGTTTTCTTACTGAGTCTTGTCATATTAGTCCCAGATGGTTCAGTTGGTTGTGTGTATTTACCTTTTGTTTTATATTACTTGGCATGTTGTGGATAAATACTAATGCAATTAAATATTTGAATTTTTTGCTTAGGTTGTTTATTTTTCATTTTTTGATGTGCGGAAATTTCAAGCCCAGACACTGTCTGTATTTCAATCCGACAACATGATTTGTAAATATGTATAATACAACACACTTTTGCACCTGAAAAGCTTGCCAGAGGCTTGCCCGACACAGCAACGACTAAAGTATGCAAACTGGATTCCATGTATTGTAGTTCATTCTTTTATTACAGGTTCTTTGAATACCTTGTTACTATGTAGCCAGGAAAGAGTATGCATAAAATTTGAATATGAAAGTAAACTGGTCTATTAAACTGCGTCTCTTCACAAGAGTATTTTATGCATGAAAGATTCTGGCTTAGGTTGAATAATCTTATCTTGATTTTGTCGATATAATCGCGGATTAGACGGATCTTAATCTATCTCTAATGATGCATCGTGTAACGTTGAGAACAATTAGATCACAAAGAATTGTATAGTGAAATTGTTCTCAACCATTTATACCTTATTCGGCGATCAACACCATTTACTATAACTTTACTACAGGTGTTTGAAGCTCCTTGCCAGAAAGCATGGTTGAATAAATCCATGCCATGCCTCTTCCTTATCCCTCGCACTTAAATAAGCCGCTTGAAATGCTTGTGCTCCGTCGCCTGCTTAGGGTGCTATCTCACTTCGCGGAGACGTCTCCGCGACAGAATAGAAAAATCGTCTCCGCGACGGATAAAAAGTATTAGAGACGTCTCATGGTAACAATAAACTGAACCAATGAAGCTCTTCATCGAACTCTAACATTTTGAGGAGTTTGGGAGTCCTTGTACGAAAGCACAACCAACAACCGTGCCGGCCCCCAACAAAAAAAAAAAAATAAAATAATAATAATAAAATAAAAATATAAAAATATAAAAATAAAATAAAATAATAATGATGAATTAATATATTATATTATGAAAATAATAAAAGTAAAAGATAAACTATATATAGACAATAATAAATCATAAAATATAAATTATTATATTTCACATTAATAACAATAATTTTTTGGAACGGCCGCTGCCCAAGATAAAGAAGAAAAAAAGAAAAGAATTAAAACTAAAAAAATCTAAGGTGACTAAAGAGAAGAGAGACACATCATACATCAGCTAAATTATTGAGAAAGATAAGTGAAAATGTGATTTTAAAAAGTGAAATATTAAGTTGTTTTCTGAAGTTTCTTACTGAGTCTTGATAACTTAGTCCCAGATGGTCAGTTGGTTGTGTGTATTTACCTTTTGTTTTATATTACTTGGCATGTTGTGGATAAATACTAATGCAATTAAATATTTGAATTTTTGCTTAGGTTTGTTTATATTTCATTTTTTGATGTGCGGAAATTTCAAGCCCAGACATGTCTGTATTTCAATCCGACAACATGATTTGTAAATATGTATAATACAACACACTTTTGCACCTGAAAAGCTTTGCCAGAGGCTTGCCCGACACAGCAACGACTAAAGTATGCAAAACTGGATTCCATGTATTGTAGTTCATTCTTTTATTACAGGTTCTTTGAATACCTTGTATATGTAGGCCAGGAAGGTATGCATATTTGAATATGAAAGTAAACTGTCTATTAAACTGCGTCTCTTCCAAGAGTATTTTATGCATGAAAGATTCTGGCTTAGGTTGAATAATCTTATCTTGATTTTGTCGATATAATCGCGGATTAGACGGATCTTAATCTATCTCTAATGATGCATCGTGTAAGTTGAGAACAATTAGATCACAAAGAATTGTATAGTGAAATTGTTCTCAACCATTTATACCTTATTCGGCGATCAACACCATTTACTATACTTTACTACAGGTGTTTGAAGCTCCTTGCCAGAAAGCATGGTTGAATAATCCATGCCATGCTCTTCCTATCCCTCGCACTTAAATAAGCGCTTGAAATGCTTGTGCTCCGTCGCCTGCTTAGGGTGCTATCTCACTTCGCGGAGACGTCTCCGCGACAGAATAGAAAAATCGTCTCCGCGACGGATAAAAGTATTAGAGACGTCTCCGAGATGTCTCCGAGACTTCTCCTGATTTTTGGAGACGGATTTTTTTAAAATGATTTGTCGCGGAGACGTCTCGGAAGACGTCTCCGCGACAATTTATTAAAAAAAATCTGTCTCCAAAATTTCGGAGACGTCTCGGAGACGTCTCTAATACTTTTATCCGTCGCGAGACGATTTTTCTATTCTGTCGCGGAGACGTCTCCGCGAAGTGAGAATAGCACCCTTATTACCGATACTGTGGAGAGACATTAAAGATAGACTATGGATGGTTCCCGATAATGTCGCTAGTTTTCCATTTCCGCGGGTTTGAAAAATCCACCACGCTCCTGTCATATGAAAATCCGTTTTAAAACAGGGCAACATCAATGCGATATGTCGCGCATCTTCTAATTTGCAATACAGCTAGAAAAAAAAATATCACCGCTCACTCCAATCTGACTCGGCTGAATCAACTGGAAAAGGCGGCATTAACTTGTGTGTTTACGTATATTAAAAGCAAATGCCAGCGGCATGTACCTGTCATATTGATCTATGCGGCCTCGTTCAAAAACAATTCACATTTCTTACCCCCTAGCGATAGTTGCGTATGTAAACAACACGAGATCAAACCTCGACGTCTTTGATTCCAGTGAAAAAATGAAAGTGATTGTTGAGACAGGATTATAGTTTTTATACAATCATAATCATGGATTCTTTACCTAAACTTTTCAAAATATGTCCCACATCAGGAAAATATCCAGTCATAACTAGTAACCAAACATTATCAATGATTGAGAGAACCACAACCTAAGTCGAATCACTATTGCTAATGAAAAGAGTAATGAATCGGAACACAACTGAATCAATTTTGTTGCAAGAAAACAGGTGCGGGCTTGGTCTGGCATTTTTCAACGAAATTACTACTCCCTCATTTATTTTCTCCCTATTATAAGAAAGAACACAAATGTAATCATTGTATTCATTCCAGAACTACACATTTAAACAAAATGGTCTCCTTAATTTCCACTCGTTTGAAACGCAACCACGGCTGTCTTTTAAATGGCAACTGGAACACAAGTGGCATAAGTCATTTTTATTGTATCTAACTCTATGTGCCCCTCATGTAGGCTAAAATTTCATTTTGCATCCCATTCTTGCTTTGTAACAGAACAGGTTAGGCAGTCGGTATCATGGTTTTGATGAGTAACGTACAAAACTTGATTCCTTTTGCTATTTGATGATTAAGAAAAATTATTGCAGTTTCTCCAAAACAATTAACTACAACACAAAACATTTCATTCCTTAACTAGTTTTTAATTTGTATTATCTACAAGATATGGAAAACCATGCAACTAAATGTCATCCATACACCTCTTCCCCCTTCCATCTCTTAGCATCGTGGGGGGACGAAGAGCGAGAGAGAGAGAGAGAGAGAGAGACAACACACATAGGGGGTTGGGGAGAGAAATATAAAGCATACAATATGTACACTTGACAGGCTTAAATTGTGACATGACAAACAAGAGTTTTATCACAACATCATGATTGGACATCGAGATAATAATGTGTTGATACGCTGCTGCTGTCGTGTCATTTTGACCGCTTCATGTGTACATGATTATTTGTTTTTACTAAGCCATATTAACCGGAATCCTGATCAATCGGTGGCCTTTCGAACATGGAATATTTTCAGGACGACTACCGATAAAGACCGAACGAGGTTGAGAAATACCCTCGTGGCAGTTGCACGCCTTATTGATAGGTGCGAAATGTGTAATACACGCAACCGAAATGGGGACATTGCCAAGTTTGATTCGATTTTCGTAATGTTATTATTCTTAAATTGCTTATTTT
>CALNVZ010000674.1:24990249-25021923 GCA_940671915.1 Paracentrotus lividus
ATTGTTTTTTGTTTGTTTTTGTTTTTGTTGTTTGTTTTTTTTTGTTTTGTTTTGTTTTGCCATTCTAATTTGTCATTGCCCGGTCGTTGACGAAGTTTTAGCGCGGAAATTCGGCGGCAGTGACCGCCCGAGCACCTACCTAATGTTCCTGGAGCATTTGCCGATGCTCGACTTACTGTAAAAACGATGGGAGCCGTCAGAGCATTACGGCGATCAAAAACAAATTGGCTTCCGGCGGCCGCCTCCCTGTTTTTCTGCGCCTTTCAATGTGGTTTCAAAAATTCAGGCGCTGTTCGGCTTCACACTTCTACCTGCTTGAATCTTCCCAGCACATCAAGCAGGTATCAAAAGCGAATAACAACTCCCCAACGATTTTGTTGCCGAACCCCGAAGGGGTTAAGGCATTTTTCTATGGTGTGTACCCTCATTGAAGATTTGATAAGGATATATCCATAAGATGTGGATGTCGGAGTGATTCTTTAATGCCAAAAATTTTGGGTGGAAGAAGTTGGGAGTATCAGTCGGTCGCCCCAGCCCTCAGCTTTGCTGCATGCTGACCATGCAGTAGCCTTAAAAAGAGTTATGATTTGGATTTTTTGGTATGCCTAACAAGAACTCAAAAATTGTTTTTTACCCGCTCCGCGCTTTCGCCTCGCCGCCCGATTGTAAATTAAAATATTTGCTACAGACTCCTGGAAAACAAAAATTCGAATAAGCTACCGTTATGTCATGGAGGAAAATCATCCCCAGTCCCTCTGGGGACATATGTCCACTGGTACATAAAACTAAAACAATCGTTCGAGCGGAACTGGAACAGTAGACGGGGGCCGCAAAAAAGTCAATATTTTCCCCGGCGCATGACCCACCTAGATACGCCACTGTGCGCCCTCGGGGGAGAAAATAATAAATTGCATCTGTTTACAATTAACCAAAATTAAAAAAATGGAAAATAGTAAGTTGTCCGGGTCTTAAATTAACAAAACCAGAATGCAAATTAGCATTCCCCCCTGTAATTAGGCATTTGTGCCCAGCGTTTAAAATGGCCTATTCAGCCTAAATGATATTCTCAAATATAGTAACTTCTTAATTGGGAGAAAACCCATAATAAAATAATTAGGTTTACAAGAGAACTGTCCAATCATTAGTAGTAACTTGTGTGGATTTCTCTTTTTTTAAAATGTGGATACGGAACCGTCAATATTCCATACTAGCGCCTCTACTATTATTTCGGCTTTTAGGACATCATCCGTCATGCAGGATACACTCCCTTATTGCGGTTAGTTGTTCTGTCTGAGAAAGTTTTATGACCATATACTATTTCACATATTAAGCGCCCGGTCTTTACCCATCTAAACATAGACAACATGTATTCGGAAGTACAACTTACAAGCCCATATTCCGGTTTTAGCCATTGTTTCCCGATTAACTCAATAAGAACTACTGAAACCAATTAGCCGGGTTAGTGTGGTAGGATCCTTTCTCCTCTCCTATCAACACCACGCTCCAGCGTTTACAAAGCAAAAAAATATCGAAACTGCGGCGCCGAATAAGCCCGCACGCAACATCCTTCACATTATTTTGTGCTACCGTCTTTACGTCATTACTTCAACCAAACTACAAGGAAAACGTTTAGTCTCTGTGGTAGTTTCGAGCGATTTAGCGTTACCGGTTTTTGTTGGTTTTTTTAGGCATGATTGAGTAAATGACTTACGATACATGTAAACCTCTTCAAGTGGTCTTATGGATCATTAAGTCAATTGCAGTGTCTGTAGTATGTTTTACTGTTTGATTAAAATCTAGGAGAGAGGAAAATACATAATCATCAATTTGGATGTCTCAAAATAGGAGCTCAGCACAGAATGAGGAAGGTAAAGAGAAGAAATAATTTAATTGAGATTAGGAAGGAATGAAAGTTTGTGAATGTGAAGGGATCGAAAAAACAGTAACAAAAAAAGACCCTTAATTATCCATAAAAGATTTTTTATAGGGCTTTGATCGGAGAAGAGGACAAAAGAAGATAATAGAAAACAAAGCTTTGTGTAAATGAAAGATCAAAAGAAAGTTTTTATAATAAGGAGTGATTTTGAATCGATTTAGGATCGATTTAAAGTCAAGAAGCAAAGATAGATTACAAATGGAAAATATGTCTTCTTTTTGCTAAGTCAATTTTCTTCACTTTGGTATAAAAAAACAAATGAGGAAGAATGCGCTTAACAGTTACCCATTTAAAGAAATGATTTTGAAAGCATAGTAATGGTGAGAGGTAACAATACGTGAAGGAGTCTCGGATAGATTGAAACAAACGGCGGACGTCTTCACTATAACCATAGTAAGACTTGCGATGAATACAGAACAACTGTACCCAACATGGTAAATGAGTGAATTGATAGGTGAAAGAAGATAGCAGTGATCTTACATGAAACGCACGAAGACAAGATCTCATAAGTGACGTACTCTGCGGCTTTGACCGACGACACACACTAAAGGGCACTAGTCCCAATTAAGGCGATCGTTGTTGGCGGACCTAAACGAACTACTATATATAGTACCCATCAAAGCCAACCATGGCAGGTTTCAATTCGCCTATAAGATCAGTTTGATTTATCGCGTCGTCGCCAAAACAAATAGACGTAGCAAAACGTTTGTATCGCCGCTGGTTTCACAACAAGTTAACCAATGCCCGGCGTCAGTTTGTCTGGCGTCAAATGCCGTAGTCTGTCTTCTCATGTCAGCGAACAATAGGTGCATTCGAAGTGATTGTCGCCCAAAGGAATTTGCACTTGTTATTAGACGCGCGGAACGGCGCGCCAAGGATTGTGGGTTGGAAGCGCTCCAGGTACGCGATTGCATGCACGCTGAAGAGAACCTAAAAAAAAAAAAAAAAAAAAAAAAAAAACAGAACAGATAGCCTAGCAGACGCCTTTCGAATTGTGTGACCATATAGCTTTAGTTGAAACTACTTTTCAAAAAATATATATTTTATTGAACATTTTTCTTTACAAATAATATTATGCTTCTTTACGACAGGAACTGGATCGGTTGGGGCACTTGAAGAAGTTTCGTCGTTATGCAGGGGCCAGCATTGGAGCTATGTCTGCCTGTTTACTGGCAATAGGGTATTCTGCTGATACTATCGAAGAAATAATACAACGCGCTCCCGACTTTGACAAGTGTTTAGGTATTTAAAAAAAATATTGTATTTAAACAATAAATGTTAGATTATCCTCAGATAATTCTCTTTCGTAAAATCGCTTACAAGTCGGATTCATTAAACCTCTAAAGGTCTCTGTACGGGTGGTATCTCACTCCACGGAAACTACTTTGAAACAACTTTGAGACGAATTTGGGACTACTTTGGAGACGGTTTTGAAACTTGTCTCTGAGACGTCTCCGAGACGTTTCATGAGTCGCGGAAACTACTTTGAGATGGTTCTTTGAACCTTTGTCACAGTTTTTGAAAAGTGTCGCGGAGACGTCTCGGAGACGTCTCTAATACTTTTTATCCGTCGCGGAGACGTCTCCGCGTAGTGAGACACCACCCTTACCCGTGTTCTTGGTATATTTATTACATAATTATTAAACAAGGGTAAAAAAAAAATATTTTATTTTGATATGTCATTAAAATATTTGATCGTAGTGTGTTTGGACATGTTGGAATTTCGTTAATTGATAAGGTATTTGTATATACATTCTCAAATCATAATTTCCGGGGAGGAGGTTAAAAAGAATTATTATATACCTCACTTTAAGAATGTTGATTAATCCAGTCATCTGATTGGTCAATAGCTGAGTCATGTCCTTAACCATGCCTGCAAACAATAAACGTCTGTCGTTACCAAGAAAACAGTCTGTAGTAGTATAAAAAAAATGCCCGTTGTGATATTGTGATATGAGCTACACAACAGTTCATTATAGATATCATAATTATTAGCATTAATTATTTTGAACTTATTTTGTACCATTAAGATGCTAGTTGTGGATTCTGTAGTCTCATTCCTAACACACTTCGTCACTTTGGTTGGCATCCCGGTAAAATGCCCTACGACTGGTTGGGCGAAGGGATCAAGAGTAAGCTGGCTGACCCTGATGCTACGTTCAAAGATCAGTAGCGTTCACACGGTAGGCCTTAACTCCAAGTTAACTCCAAGTTATCCTTAAGAACATAGTCCTTAAGGATAACTTGGAGTTAGCTTAGAGTTAAGGCCCGTGTGAACGATCTTGGTGTTTATGTTCTCGAGGACAACTTGGTGTTTATGTTCTCGACAGATCTTAGGGTTAAGACTCTTAACTCCAAGTTGACTCCAAGCGGTGGGTGGTCCCCGATCGCGCGTTTGACCGTGTGGAC
The DNA here is from genome assembly GCA_940671915.1 of Paracentrotus lividus. Classification (NCBI taxonomy): domain Eukaryota; kingdom Metazoa; phylum Echinodermata; class Echinoidea; order Camarodonta; family Echinidae; genus Paracentrotus; species Paracentrotus lividus. The sequence continues at coordinate 24,994,595 of CALNVZ010000674.1, forward strand.
GGGATTTCAGCTTAGAGTTAGTGTTCTCGAGGACAAGAGTGACCCCTTGCATAGGTTAAACTTCCGGCCCCACTGGAGCGACGTAGGGGGAAATGGATTGCGCGCGCTACCTACAACTTGTACTTCCGGTCATCGAGCCGCTCGCTTGTCCTCGAGGACACTGTTCTCGAGGACAAGCACCCCGTGTGAACGTAACTCGGGAACAAGCCGTCGGTGTTTAAATTCTTAAGGATACTGTTCTCGAGGACTAAAACCCCGATGGTCCCGTGTGAACATAACTTATGACAAGACTGGAAAGGAACTCTGTATCGTGGTAACAAACTTGAGTTTGAAGATGGAAGAATACTGTCATGTCAAGACGACTCCAAACCTTCCAATCAGAGTGGCTGTCAAGATGTCTATATCTGTACCAGGTAAGTTATTCCATGATCAGATAGTTCAGACAATGCATTGAATGAATAAAAATCAGGTTTAAAACCGATCAAAAATAAATGGGTAATTTTTGGAATGTAAACACCGAGTCAATATGACAGCTATATCATGTATATTCAGAGGAATTTATTAATTCATGTATTCTTGCCAGTAATATTCTATACTGCAGAAACATCATGGCCCATATTCTGAACTGATCGAAGACTGAGTTTGTACGAGTTGCAAGTTCGTGCAAAGCTATTGTGCGATCATTTTGTCTGATGTTGACTGATGCATCAGACAAATGGATTGCACACTAGCTTCGCACGTACTTTAAACTCGTGCAAAGTCGGTCTCTTCACTCCAGAATACGGGCCAAAGAGTTACATCAGACACTTTTCTTCGAACTTCACGCTGACATTGGCATCATCGTGCTAGAGGCAACGATCGGCCCACTGATATCATCATTCGTGACGCCATCGTACTGGCAAGTTCAGACGAAGCATTTCAAGTTCTCAAATCAGCGTCACCACTGGTGAGATCAGTGGGCGTTACGCGTGAAGAAGCCATCATCATTTGTACTTGTTAGATTGTTATTTGCAAAAAGCTTCCATTCATTACATATAGCATCGTGACGCCAATATCAGCGTGTTATTCGCTGTAAAATTACCCGGAAAGAAGTATACAATGCCGGTATATGGGAAAATGTTTCACCTCATTTATAACTTTGCTTCATCTTCCTTCCCTCATTTAAGGTATCTTCTATCCATTCCAAAGAGTCACTGGTGAACGGACCGATCTGTACATCGATGGAGGTGTGATCTGTAACTATCCAGTACATTGCTTCGATGGTATGTATAACATTTGGACCAGTGCCCTGTAACACAAAGACTTACGATTTATAAAAAAATACGATTATTTTTCTCTCTCGATAGGCTCATCATGGACAGGATGCTCCAAAATTGATGATCTTAATCCCAACCCTAGCCCCAACATTAATCTTAATCATATCCAAATCCTAATCCATGACTGTACCTGGTTTTCAAATGAGGCTACCGAGAAAAAAAATAACTAACTTTTTATCAATCGTAAGTCTTTGTGTTACAGGCACAGGAATACTTATTTCGACTATCATAAAAACACATTAAAGCATAAAACTTTGTTTGTGTGAAAGAAGTTCAATAAAAGTTCAGTCAACAGTTCCTTTATATATTATATGATCAATAAACTGATCAAGGTCCAGTTTCATTAAACGTATTCCATTTATGGTAACTAATCTGTAGAATCCTGGATTTTGATTGGTTGCTCAGCAGTGTTACAATGATATTTATTGATGTCAGAGTTATCATTAATGGCATTAAAGTTGAATGCAACGAGGAACTTCTTTTTCCTGATCAGCGACCGCAATCAACAAGCTGATTATTATGTCATGTTAAGGAGGTTGGCGTTGTACTTCCACAGTATTTCTTTATGCTTCATGTTACTTGCTTGTTATGGGTAAATAATAATAAGAACAATAAAGTTGCAAACAAATGTGTTGCTGGTTAGGTGGCTAACACTCTAGTCTCGAGACCAATGACACGAATGTGTCGATGGTGCTGGCCTGGATGACGTCCTGCGGTAGTTGATTCCACTGCTTGATGGTGCATGGCAGGAAGATGTTCTGGTGGTAGTGGGTTCGACAGTTTGGAAGGGTGAACTTCTGGTTGTGACCTCTTCTGCGCCGCATCGTAATGAGGGAGAGGCTGGAGCTGCGTCCTGATATTCTCAACACAGGCAAGCTGATGGTGGATCTTGTACAGCATTGCGAGGCGTGAAATTCTCCGACGGTTTTGGAGTGAAGGCCACTGCAGTTCTTCAATCATGACTGAAACGCTCGATGTGTTGTGATATCGCCTCATCACAAAACTGAACATGAATCTAAGATAATTATCATATTTGGTGCCTATTCAAAAGTGAAATCATTAACTCGTAGTTCAACTTGATATAGTGCATAAACTACCTCATTATGTTCATTCCAAAGCGTGTTTTATTGACCAATTTCAGGTTGGTGGCTGTCTTTGAAACCGGAGGACTCATTTATTCAAAAGATGCAACCACTTAATGACGTTGGCAAACTGATGATGAAGAAGGAACGATTCGGAACATTCAATGAAAAGACGCTGGGAATCATCATTGTGAGTTTTAAAAGTACAGGTTTTCCCAGTCATGCAAACTCTTTGCAATCAAATTTGTTAATGATCATTCAATTGCCCCAAGAAGCGGGGATATTGGTCACTTGAGTTAACAAAAACAGCAAGTGATTTCGATTTTGAGCGATCAAAAATGTTTATAGGTAATCGATTTCGTCCATGCGCGTAAAGACGGTAGTGGTACTAATCGATGAATTTGAATAACGATTAACGAATAAGATTGCTCATAATGTCAAGTTGATTGGCACAGTTTGCAATTTGGTTGCCGAGTTTCTTATCTCAAGTTGTTTCGAACAATAAGATTTTAAAGATTTTTAATTTTTTTGTTTTTGTTTTTGTTTTCATTTGTTTGTTTTGTTTGTTTGTTTGTTTGTTTGTTTGTTTTTTTTTACTTTGGAGCATTTCGGACGTTAAAAACGAATTAAAATGCTGGTTTATAATCGTGATCGCATTTCGGACAAAACTGGTTGCTGGAAATGTAGAATTGATTGTAGATAGTTTTACTGAGAAAACTTATATAATAACCAAGATAGGCATAAACTTTAAAAGTAAATATACTAATTCTACAAACTGAATTCTATAATCTTTCCCTACCTACATAATATCCCTTTTATGGTGCTCGAGCACTGTATAATCTTCATAATAATTTTCGCGTCAATTCATGAAAATTCATGTCACAACTATTCTTTATCGTTTTTTTTTTCATTGTTTCATTTGCTTTTACAGTTCAGTGACTACGATCAGCATGTACTATCTGCAAATCCCGATCTGATTGCTCGTCCCAAATACATTCCTGATACTGTATTAGGAAGGTAAGTGTTCAATCCATTTGATTGTGCAGTAGCGGACGCAGACCGGAGTCACACAATGAACTTACCCGGCCCATGTGTATACATAATATAGAGCCGCTTTTGTCCCCAGACAATTGGGCCCCCGAAATGCATTCAATTCGATTTTCTTGGATCCGCGCCTGGATTGTGCGCATGTCTTCAAAATCAGTTGTAGGCCTATCAACATTCAATGGCATCAGTTGTAAAATCAGTTTTATCGTTTCAGTTGTATTTCTTACACTTAGACGTAGCTACTGGTGTGCACTTTCAAAACGGTTTGAAAAAAGCTCAACTTTTAAACAACACCGAACAAAATGATGTCCACTACATAATAGTTACAATTTGCCCAACTTTTAAACAACTCTGGGTACTTGAAGTAATTGCCCATAATTAGGTAATAACTCCTTAGTGTGCATTTTCAACCAACGAACAAATACCCAACTAAAATCCACAATAATGGTCATGATGGTTGACAATATAGTTACAATATGTTGTGTTATTAATTTTATTTTCTGAAGGGCCTACAAGAAAGTGATGAAGAAGCGTCAAGATGATATTAAGCAACACAAGATTGTGACGGAAGCGATGTCAAAGTTCATCAAGGTTCTGAATGATCATAACCTTGATGGTAACTCGACTATCAGCGAGAGTGAATTCAAGCAAGCCATTACAAAGGTAATTGTCGTATTGCAGTCATATTTTAGTAAATTGATGTGAGTGTGTGTTTCTTGTTTGGACAAAAATTAGGTTTTTAGAATAAAAAACTAGCATTGGCGATGTTTTATAATTCGCAGTTCATATTAGACATTTTGGTGATGTTGGTAGTAAACAATTTATTCATACTTACTTTCCAACAAAAAATATATTTTATCACAAATTTTTTGAAGAACTTCTTCTTTATCAAGTGTATGACAGGAAATAACGCAACATTTATTTTATAACGAGTAACAATTATACTTTATTTGATTGTATCAATATTTGATATATTATTACAGACGGGTGAATTCAGCGAGGAACATAGAAAAGTTCTTTTTGGAAGTCATTTCTCATCAGCAACTGAAATATTCTCTGCTATCGATGTCAACCATGATGGGGAGGTAAGATACACATGGGGTGTAACACAGAGATTTACGATTGATTTTTTTTTTCTTCTCGGTAGCCTCATCATGAACAGGATGCTCCAAAGTTGATGATCTTAATCCTAACCATCTTGATCTTGATCTGATCTTTACCACCAGAAAGCATTGAAACTTAGGGGTTTCAATTTTGTTTAGCTCCTCATCAGAATATCATCTGAATGGAAATTGTCATTTGTCCATCAAAACGATTTGAAAGCAAGCCATACAAAATTATTTGAAATTTGACCATCAAGTAATGTGTAATCGAACCAATGTAAATTAATGTTTTGCAGGTCATAATCCTTATAATCTGGTTACAAGAAACAAAATAGGGGAACGCGAAGCGCGAGCGGAAATTTGATGTATCGGAATGATCTGAAAGCGGGACTTTTTATGTGTTCCTCAGGAACACAATGTGATAACTCTTGGAAAAATGATGCGGGCGCGAAGCGCGAGCGAAAATTTTGCTATATGTATAGAGACCAGAAGTTTAGGACCAATTTGGCCTCCGTAATTTAAAGACAAATTTGTTGCCCAGCAACGAGTGTTCCCCAGTAAGTTTACATGTGAAAGAAAGATGAATTTGTAATGATCTATATATAATCCTGCTTCCCTCCCTAAAGTTTAGGATAAATATGGCACCCCTAAGTTTAAGATCAATTTGGCGGCATATATGTATATTTTAAGTCAATTTGATGTCCCTTTGTTTAAAATCAATTTGGTGCCCCTTAGTTTCAGGTCAATGTGAAATGCAAAAAAAAATATAATGTGTAATTAAAAAAAAAAAATGTATAAATGTATTGATGGTATCCCATAATGTAAATTCTCTCAAGAGGAAAAAAAAAGTGAGCGCGAAGCGCGAGCAGAAATTCTGATGCATTCGAATGATTAGAAAACATGACATTTCATGCGTTCCTCAGGAACACAATGTAATAACACATTGGAAAAAAATGATGCGAGCGCGAAGCGCTAGCGAAAATTTTGCAATGAAAATACAGGCCAGGAGGCATGGAATTTTAAAATTTTGCTCGATCTACCATATTTAAAAAAATTGCAATTTGTTGCCCCCGTAGTTTCAGGCAAATTCCGCACACTTCCACAAGTCTAGGATATAGTTGGAGCCCCTATAAGTTAAAGATAAATTTGGCGCCCCTACATTTGAGCTCAATCTGGCGTCCCTAGGTTTAAGATCAATTTGGCGCCGCTTAACTTCAGGTCAAATCGTCGCCCCTACTAAGTCTCAGGTCAATTCGGGGCCCCCTAAGTTTCAGATCATTTTGGCGCCCTAGGTTTAATCTTAAAGGTCATGTATAGTGTTGGGAGAATAGATTTTTTGTTTTGCTTCCAGAGCAGAATAATATGAATGAATACCTCAATTAACCTCTGTGTACAAAAGGATTTGTTATAAAATCCACTCTAACACCTGAATTTAGCAATACAACTGTGTAAATATATCAATTGACAGTGCCAAAATCGATAGGATCTCACAGGCACAATGCCAGCATACAGCGGTTTGTGTGCAAAGCATATGCTATTCCCATACACAGACTGTACACACAGAATTCACTCACGCTATACCAATCAGCTGCTGGTTGGCATGCCCAGAGTTCTGGGGTGAGAATGAAGGAAGTATGGCCTTACTTTGATGAACATCTCCCCGTGCTCATGCAAACTATTACATATCATGGAAAGACATGCATGGAACATGATTATATCCTTTTCCCATATATTGTTATGTCTTTAGAACACTATGAGGACAAGTTGAGCAGGTTTTTCAAAAAATCAGTGTTTTCTACTACAACTATACTTGGGCTTTAATTTGGCGCCCCTAATTTTAAGATCAATTTGGCACCCTCTTAACTTCATGTCAATTCGGCGCTCCTTAAGTTTCAGGTCAATTTGAAATGCAAAAACAAATGTAATGTGAAATGAAATAAATTCAAATGTTTTGATGGTTAGAATGTCATAAATTATAAAAACATGTAAATTCTGGTAAGAGGAAAAACAAAGGCGAAAGCGAGGAGCGAACGGAAATTTTGAAGTATTCGAATGATTAGAAAATAAGAACACAATGTAATAACTCAATTTTTAAAAAATACATGCAAGCGCGAAGCGCGATCAAAAACTTTGCTACATGAAAGTTTGAAACTTTGCTCTTTCTACATAGAGAACATTTTAAAGACCCCTTCTATTTTTTTTTTTGCCCCCTTAGTTTCTTGTAAATTCAGCACACTCCCTAAGTTTAGGATAAAGTTGGAGCCCCTAAATTAAAGCTAAATTTTGCCCCCTACATTTGAGCTCAATCTGACTTTCCTAAGTTTAAAATCAATTATTTTGGCGCCCCCTTAACTTCAGATTAATTCGGCGCTTCCTAAGTTTCAGATCAATTTGCCTCCCCTACATTTGAGCTAAATTTGGCGCCCCTATGTTAAAGGTCGATTTGGCACCCCTCTAAGTTTAAGTTCGATTTGGCGCCCCTTAAGTTTAAGGTCGATTTGGAGCCGCCTCCTAAATTTAAAGGTCGATTTGCGCCCCTTCTAAATTTAAGGTCGATTTGGCAACCGCTGGTTTAAGTCGATTGGCGCCCCTTTAAGTTTAAGTTCGATTTGGTGCCCCCTAAATTTATGGTCTATTTGTGCCCTAATTTCGAATTGGCGCCCCTAAATTTAAGGTCGATATGGCGCCCCTAAGTTTAAGGTCGATTTGGCGCCCACCTATGTTTCGTGGCAATTTGGCACCCCCTCAGCTTCAGGTCAATTGTGGCGCCCCACTCAAGTTCGGATCAATTTGGTGCCCCCACCTTAAGCTCATTTTGGCGCCCTCGAATTTAGCGCCGCTAAGTTTAGGTCAATTTGGCGCCCCTGGGTTTAAGGTCGATTTGGCGCCCCTATTTAGGGTCTATTTTGTGCCCCTAAGTTCGATTTGGCGCCCCTAAATATAAGGTCGATATAAGCGCCCCTAAAGTTTGGCGCCCTTGGGTTAAGTTCGATTTGGCGCCCCACCTATGTTTCAGGTCAATTTGGGACCCCTCAGCTCAGGTCAAGTTGGCGCCCCCACCTAAGTTTCGGGTCAACTTGGCGCCCACACGTTAAAGCTCATTTTGGCCCCCCCGTAAATTTAAGCGCCGCTAAGATTTGGCGCCGCTCCTAAATCTAAGGTTGATTTCGGCGCCCCGCCTTTGTTGCAGGTCAATTTGCGCGCCCTCCTATTTAAGCTCAATTTGGCGCCCCTAAGTTTAAGGTCGATTTGGCGCCCCCTCCTAAATCTAAGGTCGATTCGGCGCCCACCTATGTTGCAGTTCAATTTGGCGCCCCTATGTTTTAAGCTCAATTTGGCGCCCCTTAGTTTAAGGTCGATGTCGGCGCCCCCTAAATTTAAGGTCAATTTGGCGCCCTTACTTAGTTCAAGGTCGATTCGGCGCCCCTACGTTTAGGCTCATTTGGCGCCCCCGTAGTTTAATGTCGATTTTGGCGCCCTAAGTTAAGGGTCAATTTGGCGCCCTTAGTTTACTGTCTCTCTTCTCTCTCTCTCTTTTTCTTCCTTCCTCTTTCCCTTTTTCCCTTTCTCTTTTTTTTTCTCCTTTTTCTTTTTTTTTCCCCTCTCTTTTCTCCCTTTTCCTCCTGTCTTTTGCGGCGCCCCCTGGGCGCGCCCCCGGGGGGCCCTGGCCCGTAAAGCCCCTACCCAGAATACGCGCATGTTATCCCTACTCTTAATCATATCCAAATCCTAATCCATGACTGTACGCTGTACCTGGTTTTCAAATGAGGCTACCGAGAAAAAATCAATCGTAACTTTTTTACCAGTGTTGGTGGTAGGTGAATGCGTGGAGAAAATGAATGTGTGGGGAGAGTGGATGAGAGGGGAAACGCGCCATCTAGCGTGTTATGAACAAAAAACTTCTAAAGAGTCTAAAACTAGACTAATGATTGCCTGGCTCCAGGGATGGAGAGAAGCGAGGAATTGCAAGAGCATCTTCATTTTCTTTGTCAACATCACCATCGTCATTCTCACCAAATATTGTGCTATTTGCAAAATTAAATATAAAAAAATTCTACTGATTTACGAAGTTATTCATAAGTTTTGCTTTAAAAATCGGGCATGATGTGGCGATCATTTCCATAAATGCATTCCTCACAAGCACAGTATTTATCATTATTTTGCACTATAATTTCTGTTTGAAGACCCTGATCTGGAAATTCAAAGTTTGTCTTTGACACTGTGCTACAAATTATGTGATTTTTAAAGAATAGTTATGACGTGTTCTTAGAATTCCGATTTATTCTATAATATTTGGAATATAATTATCTCATGAGCTTGATATTTTTGTTGATGTCATCTTTTTTTAATTGAAAACTCCATTTTGATTTTGAATACCTGTTCGTTACACAGATTGACTTCCATGAGTTGATGTCGATGGCGGAGAGTCGAGGGGTTGGCATACAAAGTCAAATCATCGGAGCAGGCTGGACCGATATCAACAAACCACAGAACCTTGTTGATTGTGTGTTTCGAACACTTCTTATGAATGTCAAGAGAGCTTTTCTGGAGGTATGTGTAATCATATAATAACTGGCTAAACACTATGGAATTTATATTTCAGAAAGAGGGCTTCTACTGATATTTTTTTTAAGGCTCTGATCAGCACCGATTTTACCGCATAAGCATAATTATCCTACTTCATATATAGTGCGTCCCCGAAAAAAAGTAAACTCAACTTTGGGAGCCTAATTTTAACATTCTAAAGCTTATGTGACCTAGAAGTTTAAGTCAACAACACAACTTGATACAATATTTACATAAAAAGAGAAGGCAATAATATAAAATTAATGAATGGTTAAAACTAAGATTTCTAAAAGGGCCCTTAAAATGACAAGGTGAACAGAGACGAATAAGTACGATAGAAAGATAAATGTAAAGTATATGACAGCAGTAACATTGCCTCTAATCTTTCAGAAATATGGTGTATATAAACTCGTAGACCTATATATCAAAAGGACACTTTGCCCATTTTTGTAGCAATATGTCGATCGGTGTAGTTTATCGATATGGTGTCAAAAAATACAAGTACCCAACAAGGAGTTTGTATACTAGTAAATTCGATTAATGTTTTAATGAAATATTATTGAAAAAGAAAATTACACATTTTTTTTTTCTTAATCGTAGAGTGATGACAATGAACGCACAGTGATGATTAATACCGCTTATATCAAATCAATGGACGTCGATTCAGCACCGGAGGATATTGATTTCATGATTGAGGTAAGGATTGAATTGATTAAGGAATATCAATACATTGAGTAAATTACCGTATATAGGGGTGAAATTCAAGCGCATAGACGTAACTATCACTATGTACCGTGCGGAGGGCCGCGGAGGCAGTAAGGGGGCGGGCATAAAATACATAATCTAATATAGGTTTTCCGGTCAAGTTTAAACTATCTCCGATCAATTTGACATTTCTCACAACCACTTTCGTCCAAAATGTGATCGCGATTAGAAATCTAAACTTCAGTTCAATTGACCGATAGCTCCGCTCCATGAGGTATCGTTTAAATTGAATGAATATAAACGAATTCGATTGCAAAGAGTTTAGAATTGACCGGGATAACCTATAGTAATTTCAACGTCTTTGTACATTTAATTGCATACTCATCTGATAATTTGGGGGATTCAGTACCCAACCCGCGGCCATGCTGATATGAGGGCTATGTTTAGAGAGAAGAAGAGGCAGAAGAGAAATAGCAGAAGCATGATTCTGTTGGAATTCTGAAAACAAATCTCAATGAAAATTGTTCTATCAGCAAGTAGGCCTAGATCATAAAATGGATATTAATATAAAGGCGATGTACCTGTACCACGCACCATAGGCAATTGAAGTACTTATATGAGGCTTAATTTACTGTTCGTAATTTAGAACTGATTGATTAATTCTCATTTACTAAGTGCATCTTTATTCTGGACAATAAGTGATTGGTTAATTTTGTTTCATTACATCCTTGTATGAAATATAGCAAGGACGACAGAGTATAAGATTATTCCTGCAATACCAGAAGAAGAGACAGGAAGTGAAGAGAACACATGTCAAGGAATCCAACAAAGATTAGCTGCAGCACCCTCTTGCATTGCTGCAATGCTTGTTTGATGACATCCCACACTGAGAAATGATCGAGTCGAAGCACACAACTGATAGTTTGGATTAGCGAGACGATGGGTCCTGGATTGGTTTCAACTCAAGTCTGACATCTTCCAATCGTGTCTCATTTACATGAACGATCAATAATGTCCCTGCGTCGGGAGACTAAGGACTCTTGCAATAAACTTGCAATAAGCTCCCAGAATTGCACGTTACTCGACTTTCAACCAATCAGAAGAGACCAGTGTATAAAACATCATGCACATCAATACGTCATAAAAGTGACATTGTATAGCGCCACCTTCGATTCGTTCATCACAGCTGTGAAGGTTTATATCCTCTTGGTCTAACAGCAGTTGGCCCAATTCTATGATCGTCCAAGACCACATGGGCTTAACCGATATGGTCTACTAAAAGTTTGGTCTAACTTCTATTTGGTCTAATACACACTTGGTCTAATTCTCACTTGGTCTTGTGACCACTTGGTTTAATTGCCAAATAGCCAAATGGTCTAATTGCCTTTTCGTTTAATTCCGAAATAAATATTTGGTATAATAGGCCTACAGTCAGTTACCATGGTTACAGAAGTCGACCAAATGGTAATAGACCAATTGGACGTTTAATAGACGAAATGGACATAAGACCAAATGGGAATTCGACGGAATGGTAAATACTAATAGGCGAAGTTTCAATTAGACCAAATGGAAATTAGACAAACTGTTTATAGAGGTGTGGAATTAGACCACGTGGGACGACACCAAATTTGCATTAGCCAAATTGGGTTTAGACCAATTGCCAATATACCGCTGTGGATTCTAAGTGCATGGTGAGGTCCTTGATGTTATCGATCTCTTGATAATGCCTCAATACCTTTGATTTGCATATTAATATTTATTCCAGCGTGCTCATGTACAATGGTCTTTTAAAATCTGAGTAATATGCATGTATACATATATCACAATAGTTTCATCGTTTCTAGAAAAAAAAATGTTTATTCTTTGAAAAGTTATGACAAATATATCGAGTTGATATTAATAGTGGCATTTGTCTGTTCGAGAACAATCCGTCCACGAGTTCAATGTGCATTTTATCCTATGAAAGTTTTAGTGTTTTCTAATTTGTTGGTCTGCAAGATTTCACCAGGAAAAAAAATCGTTAGTAGCCCTTGTGCTATACAGGGTGTATCAATAAAAACGGGACAGTTTTGAAAAGTCTGTCAAAATTTCGTTTCAAATTATTATGTCTATATTTTGATGTTAATAGATGCTCTGAAGTCTTATCTTTCAAATGCCATTTAAAATATTAAGTTTCGTTCATGCTTGAGCGCACAAAGAACGTTTTTGTCGGGGGCTAAAAAAAAGGCTTGCGCACAAAATGGAAGAAAATGAGAAATACGATCATCAGACTTTTTGCTAATCAGCGCAGCAGCAGACTTACTCTTAACCCTTTCATTATCTCTGCCATTATTATCGAATTATGCTATCAAAATTCATTAACAAAGCTATTTATTTAATTGAATTGTTTTCTTCACATGTTAACATGTTATCTCTTTGCATTGGAATATTGCCTCTCAATACTCAAAAAAAAATAAAAAAAAATAATGAAAAAGTAAAAAAAAAAAAAAAAAAAAGAAGAAGAAGAAACTTGTCAACCCAAGACAAGGGGATTTGGTTGGTTGGTTGATTATTTGATTGAATGATTGCTTTGTTTGTTCGTTTGAATGTTTGATTGATGGATTGATTTATTAATTGATCGATTGATTGAATAAAGGATTGATAGATTGACCATTTTGAATAATTGATCGATTGATTAATGCATTGTTTCTTTCAATGATTGATCGATTACTTTTTGATTGATTGTTCAAATGATTGATTAAATCGTTAGAAAAATCGAAATCGACTCAAAAAACTAACATGATTATTGACCCGTGAAAAGTAACACTGAATCCGAATGGGAGTACCTGATTCAGAATAATGATTCAGAATAAACAATACCCTTTAAATTTAACCAAAGTTTTTTTTTTTTTTTTTTTTTAAACCTCCGACAAGAACTTTCCTTGGTTACTGAAGCATGAACGAAACAAATAAATAGAGCAATCAATCAATCAAATAAACAATCAATTAAACAACCAACCAAATCCCCTTTCATGGGCTGACAAAAAAAAAGTTTAAAGGAATATTTATTGTAAAAAGATAACATATTAAAATGAAAACAAAACAATTAAAGTAAATAAATAGCTTTGAAAGTGATTTTCAAATCATAATTCGAAAAAAAAATGGCAAAGATAAAGAAAAAATTAGAGGAAGACTGCTGATTAGCAAGAAGTCTGATGATCGTAATTCTCAATTTTTCCATTTGTGCGCAAGCCGTTTTTTGAGCCCCCGACAAAAATGTTCTGTGTGTACTCAAGCATGAACGAAACTTATTATTTTTAATTGCATTTGAAAGATAAGACTTCAGAGCATCTATTAACATAAAAATATAGATATCATGATTTGAAACAAAATTTTGTCAGACTTTTCAAAACTGTCCCGTTTTTATTGATACGCACTGTATAATTATATTGTTAGTAGTTCATGTCGAACGATAAATCATCAAGAAAATTACACCCCTCACAAGGCCTCGTTCATTAGTCTCTCGAAAGATGTTTGATCAAAACATTCCAAAACAAATGTGTACTCAGGGATTGATTCTCATTAGAACTTAAATAGGCGTGCACAATGCCATCATATCTTCACAATTTATTGCATTATCATGATTATACTATGATACTATTATTTGTATTGTTTTCTATTTTTATTTAAAATCTATATTTCTTTTGCAAGGTTATTTTTGTAAAATATGTCCTCCTGATATACATTGGAAGTAAAGTGTAAAGACATTTGACCGTCACGTGCGTTGTTTATTATGAAGTTTCGAATGTGATTTATTTATAATGATTCAACTACTTAATAAAAGAAGATGCGATGCTTTGTCATGTTTGTGACTTATTGCGTGGAGATGAAGATCTGTCCATTTTATCAATAAATTATCATTACTTTCGCACTTAATACTTGCCCCCATTTCACTTTGATCAATCTATATCTGCTCAGCATTGGAACTGATGAAATCTACATGTATGTAAAGTATAAATGAGTTGAATAGATATACAGTTCAATGACAATATATATAATGTACACTTGATGAATCTATCATGTGACTTCTATAGTGCTCAATGCTTGGAGGCAGAGCGTTGATAAATAAAAACATAGTCTAGAAATCAAAAGTTTGACGGTTGGTTCATTTGTATTGCTACTCGCAAGTTTCACGCCTACATAGGCGATCCTCAGGCAAACTAATTAGTTGCCTGAGGATCTCCTATGTAGGCGTGAAACTTGCGAGTAGCAATACAAATGAACCAACCGTCAAACTTTTGATTTCTAGATTGTGTTTTTAATTCATATATATTTATATATTTGTGTCAAATAAAATGGTACAGTTGGAAAACATTTTTTTTTAAGTATGAAAATTGATCACATTCTAAAAGTGTCTGATATTTCAATAAAGTAGGAAAATCAAGCTTACTTCTGAAATTGTTTTCATACCATTTGGTGCTGTAGATCTTGAGACATGACCAGTTTTCTATAATCAAGAAAAAAATTTACTTTGCGCAGGCTTCTCTATGGGTTTCGCACATAATAGCCATGAATTCAGCGCACCGAGACAATAGATGTGTGTAATTTCGATTAGCTCATCGCCGCACACAATTTAGCATAACTTTTGTTTTACAAAAGCAAATTGTACAAAACAAAGTGCATCAGCGCGAGGAATCTTTTGGCTTTAGGTTGGTACCAAATTCACACATCATTTGAGAAGATTTCATACGTAAATAATTTTTTTTCCCGACTGTACCATTGTTTTTTTTTACACAGACTGTATATGTATATATATTATATAAATAGTGTACAATCTATCGCGCAATAATACTGGATTATAGGTACAGCAAATACTAAATTATCCCGAGTGCAGATTTGTGTCTCCGAGGCCGCAGGCCGAGGTGAAATAGATCTGCACGAGGGATCATTTAATATTTGGAGTTCATATAGTCCAGTAATGTTGCAAGATGGAGCGTTCACTATTTATTATAATTTATAGAGCCCTAGATCTTTGACTTTGCCGAATCTAGTTTTATCTTTGCAAAATTTTTGGTGCAAATTTAGCTATTGTGATGTATTTTGTTGCTCCGCGTATCCATTGTTATGAGCTATAGTGCGCAACATCATACTGTCATTACGCGCTAGCGCAACAAGGCAATCGATAGAATCGATACTCTCCCCATTTATTTAACACAGGCTTTACCCTCCAAAAACCGAACTTATATGTAATATTTACAATATAAACAAATTGAAAATAGGTCACGTCGTATGCTCTAGCCAATCGCAACGCGGCGCATTTTTCTACCACTATTTACTAATATATATAATATATATATATATATATATATAATATATATATATTATATATATATATATAACATTAAAAGAGTTAGCCATGCAAGGAAGCTATTCCTAGGGCAGAAATTATCCATATCAACATCATCCAACGCCCCCCCCCAAACAAAAAAACAAACAAAAACAAAAACAACAACAACAACAACAACAACATAACAAACAAAACAAAACAAAACAAAACAAAAAAACAAACAACAAAGACAACAAAACATATCAACCCGTTATTATTATCATAATTATTAATATAATATACTATTAATTATATATCATTTACCTTTAGTGCTTTCCGCTACCTGAGGTTTCACACCCTCTCCTTGTCAGGCGGAGTGACTATTTTGGTTGTGCGGTGCGGTGGTTCGATTTCACGATTGGGTGGTTTTCTCTCTGGTCGGATTGGGTGGTGTCTGCATTTATACTAGTTCGGTTCTTTTGTTAGTGAGTTTTTGTTGGTGATTATATATACTTTTTATGTGAGAAAAAGTTTAGATATGAAATATTATACACGAATATAGTTACTCGACCTCAGCATAGTACGTTTATATTTATTTGATTTCTATTTCAGTCAATATATTGAGATACCACCTTAAACGCCCCATAAGTTTGGTCTTTTGAAAAAGAAAAATGAAAGTAGGTGGATATACCGCATAACAGCCTATTCAATAAAGGCTTACAATGGTATTACCTAACAACTTTAATTGTGAATAACTGAAGTAGCAAGAACATGCCCAGTCACCATGTTGAAGGACCTCTTTATCTATCTCGAGCTGCTCAAGATGACGCAAGATGACAGAAATAAAGTTAACTTTCAGTTTTTGATCTACTGACTGTAAACAAAAAAAAAAAGTACATGCGGGGGAAACAACAGCAGATTACCCTGATTTACGACTTTAGAGCATACGGTATATTCAAGTTTTATTTGCTCGGTTATCATCCTACACAACTTGAAAGGAACCCTCAACACAGATTTGGAGTAAATTTAGGAGAAATATGTGCAGGTTTGTGCTCTTCCTCGCAACCCTTTACGTTTTCTGTTCGGAATGTTCACTGTGTGACGGTAGGGGTGTTCTTGACGGTAAGTTACATTGTTTCAATTCCCGCCAAAAATTATGGACTTGACTTTAACACCCTACATTGACTGCCAAACAGAATATTGATATTTCCCCTCATTGTCCATTGGTTTGGTTCGAAAACTATTGAAATTACTTTCTGCCCTCGAAACGGGGAAAAAAAAAATCAAAGTTGTATTTTTCTCACTTTACCTGATTTTGAGAGCCTGATTGGACTTTCAATTTATTTAGTTAGCAAAATGTATAATAAGGTTATAAGACTAACTTTATAAGAAGCATAAAAGAGATTAAATGTTGACAAAAAAATAAAGTAAATTATTGTCTTTAGTAATTTTTAACGACCAATTCTGAAGCGAAAATGGAGTTGCACATCATTTTGAAAACGTGTAAGCTTAATAATTTTACTACCATTGGCTTTCGGAATACTCGAAATCGAAAGCTTCGAGGATAATGTTTGTTGCCTCCCAGATGGGCCTGAATTGCTGCATGGGTAGATGACCTAACATCATGTCTACAATAATCTTGGAGGAAGATCTTCTTCGGACAGGGCGATTGCGATTGTATGATGTGTTTTTAAGTAGAAAAGTTCGATTCATCAACAATAGACCTATTTACTGGGTTATTAGAATTCATGATAAGGACGTATTAATGAAGAACGAGTATTAAATTATTTTAAAATAATTTAATACTCGTACTTCATTAGTACTTCGTACTTCATTTATACTCGTACTTCATTTGATA
Organism: Paracentrotus lividus; assembly: GCA_940671915.1. Classification (NCBI taxonomy): domain Eukaryota; kingdom Metazoa; phylum Echinodermata; class Echinoidea; order Camarodonta; family Echinidae; genus Paracentrotus; species Paracentrotus lividus. The sequence continues at coordinate 25,011,577 of CALNVZ010000674.1, forward strand.
ACATGTTAAAATATGTTATCAAGGTCAACAATTCAACAATCACATCCTTTAACAAAACTGTCTAGTTTACCCATCCTCTTCTCATGTCTTATTTCTTTACAGATGGATACATCGGGTGCTTTTCTTTGGAATGCTTTGAAACTAACCCCAATGTTAGTGGTCTTGACGATTCCAGGATGACGCCCTCTACGTGCATGAGCAGATGTCACAATGAGGGGTTTCCTTATGCAGGCATGAAGAATGGCTTTACATGCTCTTGTCTTTGTCAAAAACAGTGCTTATTAAAAAAATTGGATGAAGTTTCTTGTGCCTTTCCTTGCAAGGGAGTTCCATTTGGAAAATTATGTGGAGGAACTGATACAATGGCACTGTTTGCAGGTTAGACGTCACAAGAATATTTAATTTTCATTTATTTTATTTTCATTTTATTGTGTTATGAATGATATCCCTTGAAGGGAAAGCCACTTAATAGCATTGAAAATTTAGTTCTTACAATTAAACTATGTGACAAAATGATTGAAATTAATTTAGCCGATAATAGGTAGTAGAATAGAGCAATTTAAGATTCAAGATTCAATTTATTTTCTGATGGCTATATCTATTGCTAAAACTGTACATGAGCATTTGGGGCCTGAGAGCAAAATTACGTATATTCAGGACTGATTACTGCATTAATGGGTCTCTATTTTCTTTTTGCAGTGACCCTTCAGGAAAATGTGAACCTTGTTTGCAACGAAGGTGGTACGTATAATCATAATAGTGATAAAAGTAATTGAAATCTCGGTAATTTGGCCGAAAAAAACAAACAAAAACAAAAACATAACAATCGAACCCAAGATTATAATATTATTATTATCCCGATGTTTGGCGCACTAGGAAGTAGGTTGACCAAGGGTCTAATTAAGCCTGGCATCTAAAGCAATGATTCCATGATAACATTTGCTCGAGCTCCCGGCGAAAATCGACAATTCAATAAACTAAATCGAATGACTCTTTTAACCTTCGTGCTTTCATTTACAATCAGGTGGTATGCATTTTGAGATGTACCTTTACATTTCGTTACCAATCGCCATCGCCATCATCGTCGGAATGGTGATTGCATCAATACGATGTCGTCGAAGAAGCTCAACGGAACAGCCCCACTTGACCAACTTGGCTGCAGGCGTAACTCGTGACGTCATTACAACTCAGACATCGCAACGGTCCGCAGACAGTCACATGTATGCTGATATACCATCATATGCTGAAGGTACTAATACGGACGCCACTCCTTGCGGTGCGTGTAGCGTCTCTGACGAGCCCGTGAGCAGATATGCATCTCTTGACCACGGCTACGCGAGCATACCTGAACAGAGTGGAAGCGACGCGGGAAGCAGCCCCGTGATAAATCATGACGTCACCCCAATGTTGGAAGGCCATGCGCGTCTCTTTGGTCCCATGTTCCGGGATAGCAACCCGGACGAAGAGGGCTACCTCATTGCGGAGTCGCTCCCCGAGAACGCCCCAAGGTTTATCCCTAATCCTCCCCATGAAAGAGGTAACCATATGAGGTTTCTCTCCTCTCTAAGTGATTCTGCACCTGATAATAACTACATTGATATGATATGAGTACGATACAAACACCTCGATTGTAAAAGTTCAGAATGTAAATGTAATATTGTGGGGAAAACCAAAACATTGAGTTTTTAATGGCTCCCATTGTTGAGATTTTTGTCTTGATTTTAACTTTGAGAGCAATAATTGATACACTTTGTATACTTTGATATCACTTTTCCTCACAAAATCCATGCAATTTGAGAAGCAAAGGCCGCTCGCCTATAAATAGATCTAGTCTATAAAAAATTGCACCAATAACCCGTACCAAAGATGACGTCATTGTTGTTAAATTGTTGCCAATTTAGGTCTATTTAGTGTATTGTTTTACTGCAGCCCCTTTCACAAGATTAAGAAAAATATATGACCAAGTATAGCCCAAAGTCTGAAGAATGTCTTTATAAACACTTATTTTTAATGATTTTGTCAAAACTCATTTTTAACACATGGGTCTATTGAGGTCTATTTATAGGTCTGCGCTCCAAAGGCCCTTATATCTGAAAGTTGCACAAAATGAATGAAGCGCCACCTTTCGGTCATCTGTTAATAGTTGACTTTTAGTATATTGGTCGTAAATATTTCACGAGAAAATTATGATGACTATTGTAGCAAGTATTAAAACTATTAATCAGTTACAAGTGATGTTGTAATGAGGCGGATTCATAACTTATTAGATTTATGTCGTACCTTCCTGTAGCATTCTGTATGCAAGTTATATTTCACTTACATTTTCTATAAATGACATGAAATGATAATTTGTATGAATTCTCTTCACGAAAATATAATGGTATATTTGAAAACAAAAAATAGTAAAATATATTCATATCGTGTAATACGGATAGTCGCATTATTTTGTAAAATCATGTGTATATTATTTTGTATACACTGTTGCTCATAACGTTGAAAATTTTGGCTCCAGAAACATCCTCATTTTTTTGCTTTAATTTTTTGAATGTGTTTGTCACCGCTTTCACTTTTATGTAATTTTTAAAAAATTGTTTCACCTTTCTTGATCAAAAGAAGTTTCACATTCAACCCAGGTCAATGACAGAGGACAATAATATTACACTTGTGCCACTGACGCTGAGTAATACATTGGCTGGTAATCTCGAGTGGTGTCTAATGCGGCGGTCACAACTCGTCGTAGGCTACGGGGCACGTGCCATCGACATGATCGACGTAGCCTGCGTTGCATGTGCAATGCACGCACAGGTCATGGGTCAACTTCTGCGATTCCTGCGTTTCTATAGTAAGGGTATTGTAAAAACCATATCAATTCTAGTTGTAAACTTAAGAGGAAGAGGGCGCTATCACTCTACGCAAAGCGAACGCGGCCATAGACATTTTGTATTTTGCACAGTTTTTTCACTTTGTTTTCTTGATTATGGCAAGCAACTACCTTTTCAAAGAAATGATCAACTTGAATAAATACGCTAAGAGTCTGATTTTTTCAAAAATAGGAATAACTTATTGCAAAGGGTAAAAAAAGTCCTGTCACTTGTGTCAATTCGAAATCCTAGTCAGATCAAATTCTTGTACAATATGGCCAATTTTGCTCTCAAAATAGCTCATACGCCGCATAATCATCTTCCTGGATAACGCATAATTACAGCTTACTGATCAAGCAGTTTTTAAAAGCTTGAATTCTCAGCTTTCCAAAGATGGTACATTCATTTCGATTGGTTAAGAAAAAGTCCTGTCACTCTGAACATTATCACAATAGAATCTTTACTCGATGGGTCGATATTTCCGCATATCACATGCATATCGCATGTGGACGGCGTCTTCGCAAGAGGTGACAAGATCACTATTTATATCAATAATCGTTTGGAACATCAATCTATGTGAAATAAAGATTCTGATTACAACTTCAGCACAATCATGTTATAGGCTTGCCAGAATGTCTTTTTCCCCAATCTGGTCTGAAGCATCTACCTACGAAAACTATGATAAAAGTTCAATTATTTCTTTCATGTCCATGAGTAATTTGCTCAAACAGATCGACGGACAAATACCATTCAGCCGCAGGGAAGTTTTCTTCGGCGAGTTTTTGTACGCTAAGTAATAATTGCATGCAGTTGTCAACTGTTCGCTTCCCGTCGTCAGCGCGGGTTTAGTTGACATTTATGTGGAGCCGTATAATTTTCTGCGCCGCTCAGCTGTATTTCCACTAAACTCATGAATGCAGTGTTGCGTTTCCCCTCCCCAAATAATGGACGCGTCTTTATGTTAAGATTTAATGCCATACGTTAGATTTACATTTCACGTGGAGTAGAATTGATATGTTCTGCACGTCGTACATGCATTGTACCTGCGAGGTACCTCCGCTGCACGAATTTTCTACGAAATCCATCGTAGGGAGTTGCACGTCGAAGGTACGGCGAGTTGTGACCGCCGCATTAAGTTAGTAGGACCACTAAATACGTATTTAGTAGGCCTTGCTATTGTCTCGAACAATAGTAGTAGGCCTAGTACATTTAGTCACCCTTCGAGAATACCTACCATGCATGCAACATGATAGCATACAAAGCTTCATACATGACATGGAATTTTCTTCAGGCATAACAATATTATAAATGATAATAAAAGATGTTAAACTCACTCAGCAAGTCGAAGTCCTAGTGGACGAGAAATGACGGTCCACGTCGTTAGGGCGACCACAGATGAACAGCCGACGATGAATACGAGCTTGATCATGGACACGTCGCTAGCTTTCATCACGATCGGATTGATTTCCACAGAACTTTGAAAATAAAACTAGTCGCTGATTTGTGTCTTGATTTATGACGTCAGAACCTTTCCTTTCTACCTGTTATTAGAATGTGGGCATTATTTGTTAGGTAAGAACTATATGGGAATATCTTTATTGTCATACAGAAAGCCCTTCTAAATGGTTTTACAGTATCACAACAATACATAATATTGAAACAAGAATGAGAGAAGCAATGAATAAATTGCCGTCTTACATAATCGTACACAGTCATATGCGTTTTGTATGCGATTATATTTTCTTAAAGAAATATATACATTCATCAATTATTCAAATTTAAATGCATTTGATACATCATAAATAATTGAAATTAATAGAAATACTGAACTCACTTGCCTCAGCCCTGTATGAATCACTAAAACGTTAAGTGGCTATAAAAGCCGGCAATTGCTGCTCCACTGTACCGTCAAAAACTGAATGAATGCGATATATGATTTTAAAAAAGAATGTCACGTTGTGATTCTTTTGAGTAGCGTGAAAAGAGGGATCGACCGTGAAAAGTGCTTCCATACAAAGGCCAATAACACGTACATGTTCATTGTTGGTAGCAACTTAAAAAGAACGAGAAATATATTAAAAATTGTTATTTTGGGGTATTTGTTTAGTGGGCACTATTTTCTTTCCTATAAAGGAAACCAAAATGATGTTGTTTTGTAATTTATATAGAAGCCCTAAAAAATTCCCAGCAGTTTTATGAATATAATTATAATCATAGAATAATCAAAAAACAAATATTAATGTTATTACTTTGTATGAATATCATAATGGTTTATGTTAAGTTCTCCGATTAAAATTGGCTGGCGGTGTTTGAAAAATAATCCGTACTTGTGCAGCCTAAGTTATGGCAGAAATACGGGACGATGTTTAATTCATACCAAAGCATTTCCTGTTGGTTATTATGTAATCACACGTATCGCTATCATCATCACCACTATCGTCATCATCACCAAAACCACCACCATTATGCACATCTTCATCAACAACATCATCTTCATCATTGATACCATCACAATCATCACCATTATCATCATCACCATCATCATCTTCATCATCATCGTCATCATCATCGTCATTAACTGTCATCAACAACATCATTATCACCATCGTCCAAATGCTACAGTCACACAGACACTAACGTTGAGTTACGACCGGCGTGCATCCAAAAATTCATTTTTTTTTCTGTGGATCCCCGCGGATGCCTTCCCGTCATAGTCAGCAATGGAAAAAGTGATAATTTAGTTCATCAAAAAAAAAACAAACAACAACAACAAACAAACAAAGAAATACACAAGATATAATAGAATAGAAGATTAAATAAGGCTAAAACAACAAAAACGTAAACGTAAGTGTCTGTGTGACTGTAGCATTATACTCGTGCACAGTCTGTCATACACTGTAAAAAAATATTTGTATTTTTACAGCAAATCTGCTGTCAGCAGAGTCGCCATAAAAAATGTAATTTAAAAAACAGTTTTGTTGTAAATTTCTCCTGCAAATAATTACATGAGAAATACAAAATATACATCAGGAGTAACACATTTGTTCCGTTTTAACCAAATATGTACGCTATAGAACTCTAATGATTTTTTCCCTTCTCTTTCATAAATTCTCATTATAATATGAAAATTAATTAATTTTTTATCATTAAAAAGTCTCATTAAGCATAATAACGCCTCATTAAATATGCATTTATTAACTTGAATATCTGGAATTCTATACATGGTATAGACATACATTTTGGCACAGATGTAGAAAATATATAAAAGGATTAAATCAGTCCCGAATCTGATTAAAATATGCAAATTAATTAACTATAAGTCATAAAAACTTATAAAACACAATAACGTCTCATTAAATATGCATAACATGAATATCTGGAATTCTATACATGGTATAGAAATAAATTTAGCATAAATGTAGGAAATATATAATAGGATTAAATCAACTCAAAAATCTGATTGAAATATGCAAATTGATTAATTATATACATTGTTCGTCATAAAGGTGGAATATTTTGTTCTGGCTCAAGCGACATTATGTTGCTACGTTATTAATTTCTTGAATGTGTTTGTCACCGCTTTCACTTTCTGGGATCCTGGGTATATCTTGGACGTTCCCTCAACCCTTCCCGGGGATTTTTCTTCAAAAAAGCTTGTCACCCCCAGAAGATGGCCATTTTCGTCATTTTTTCTTATTTTTGGGGCCCTTTTTGTTAACGCGACCCACCACGGACCCCTCAGTCCTACCCCAAGGAAACGCGTCTGAGGTGGAGATTTGTTATTGTTCTTTAAATTAAACATAGATTTATGGTTACAGGCTCGTCTCTTTTGTCTAGGGGAGGGGTCAAAATTTATTTTGATTGGGGTTCAACATTCATTTTATTCATTTTTACACCATGGAAATTTCTATCTTCCCTAAATTGTATTGTAAAATCTCAACCAAACATAAATCAAAATAAAATATTATAAATAATGACTATTTACAGCCTTGTCATCAAGGCTAAACAAAATTTGAGGGGAAAATGATGATAGTTAAGGGTTAAAGGTGGTTTTTCATTTCTTTTGTTTTCAGCATAAAGATGAAATAAAATATTCCGAGTTTTCACCAATCTCGTTTTTTACTTCAACCCCTCCCCTAGACAAGAGACCTAAGCCTGTCCCCAGAAATATGGATTTAACTTAAAGAACAATATAAAACAGTACACCTCAGGCGCGTTTCATGGGGGTAGGACTGAGAGGGGCTTGATCGGCCGGGAAAACAAAAATGGGCCCCAAAATAAGAAAAATGACAAAAATGGGCATCACGGGGATTGACAAAACTTTTTTTGGAAAAAGGTCCACGTGAAGGGTTGGGAGAATGTCCAAGATATAGCCAGGGTCCCAAAAAGTAAAAGTAGGGACAAACATATTCAAGAAATTAAAATCAGAGCAAAATCATGTCGCTATAGCGGCAAAAAAATATTCCACCTTTATGACGGACAGTGTATTATAAAAACTCTCATAAAGCACAATAACGCCTCATTAAATATGTATAACTTGAATATCTGGAATTCTATACATGGTATAGAAATAAATTTTAGCATAAATGTAGGAAATATATCATAGGATTAAATCAACTAAAAATAATTAGAGTTAGAATTTGAAATTTTGCCAGATGAAAGAGCATATTCGAAATTATAAAAAACACTAAGAAAATGAAAAACGCCCAAAAATGACTTACATAGTTTTGCCATATCACGGCCGAACAGTATTAATTAAATCCAAAATAATAACGCCTCATTAAATATGCATTTATTAACTTGAATATCTGGAATTCTATACATGGTATAGACATACATTCTGGCACAGATGTAGAAAATATATAAAAGGATTAAAAAATTCCCGAATCTGATTAAAATATGCAAATTAATAAACTGTAAGTCATAACAACTTATAAAACACAATAACGCCTCATTAAATATGCATAACTTGACTATCTGGAATTCTATACATGGTATAGAAATAAATTTTAGCATAAATGTAGGAAATATATCATAGGATTAAATCAACTCAAAATCTGATTAAAATATGCAAATTAATTAATTATATATTATAAAAACTCTCATAAAGCACAATAACGCCTCATTAAATATGCATAACTTGAATATCTGGAATTCTATTCATGGTATAGACATACATTTTGGCACAGATGTGGAAAATATATCAAAGGATTAAATCAGTCCCGAATCTGATTAAAATATGCAAATTAATTAACTAAAAGTCATAAAAACTTATAAAACACAATAACGCCTCATTAAATATGCATAACTTGAATATCTGGAATTCTATACATGGTATAGAAATAAATTTTAGCACAGATGTAGGAAATATATCACAGGATTAAATCAACTCAAAATCTGATTAAAATATGCAAATTAATTAATTATATATTATAAAAACTCTCATAAAGCACAATAACGCCTCATTATATATGCATAACTTGAATATCTGGAATTCTATACACGGTATAGAGACGAAATTGAGCACAAATATAGATAATATATGAATGGATGAGACCAGACCGATAACTTGTCAAAATGTGCAAATAAATTATTCATATATTTAAGAAATATGGATCCGTCACTGCAGATTGTGAACACAATGTGAACACACTGTGACACACTGTGTTCACATTGTGCCGTACGCTGGGAATGGGCCAAATCCACACAGTAGTCACATGATGAAGGACTCGGACACCGTGTTCACAGAATCGATTGTGTGGATTTGGCCCATTTTCAAAGTGTTTCCACAGTGTGGACACACTTTGATTAATTCTTTGTTTTTCACCGGCATGGTATATTGATCTATTTAACAGCGAATTTGAATTACGAACTGTGAAACGAAACAATAAGGATGACAGAACAATACAGCATAAAAACATAAATTATTTATATAACATCGATCGAATTTTGGGCATCGAGTGAAGCAGGTAGACGCTGTCAAATTTTTAACCCCGCGCTAAAACTTCAGCAGCAACCGAGAGATGCCCTAAGTAACGTAGTCCGAGTAGTTTCCTGGTGGTTACCGATTGGTGACCTGTCAAAATTGGCACAAAACGCCACACCTGATCAACAGAGAGGCGAATGTCGTATTTTGTGACCATAGCTTCAGTGAGGACAGAAAAGAAAACGATGATTATTATTGAAGCCTACTCTTTTCTTTTGCGTGGTTCATGATTATCATACGTTGGTATTCCTTGAAGTTTCATTCGATCTCGAATGAGACGGGTAAAATCCGCATCCCCTCTCGCAAGATGTCGGCACCAATCCGACGAGTTATTCTTCAGAGAAAAGAGCACTACTCTCCTATCATTTGCATTTTTACGGGTGCTATTGCAGCACGCGGCGTACGTGTCAGCAAGTCGTGTCCTGAACTTTGCAAGGTCCCTCTTAAAATCTGGTCCGTACTCTCTGACTTTCCGCCAAAATGTGTGATTGAAATGTTTGTAAAGCGCGCCATCGGCTTTGTTCCATGCCTGGATTTTGGCGCGAAGATCTGGTGCAACATCGACGTGGTAGTTTGGTGTGCGCGTTCCTTTCGCTAAGTACAGAATATCATCCATGCTCCAACAAAGAAGCTTTCGAAGCAGCAGTAGCGACTCGTCGAAGTATTCCGTGATCATGACGAGGTCGAAGCCAGCATCGATATCGTTGATTTTCCTCTGAACAAGCTCGTCGTCATCCATATCCTGATGCGCCATCCCCAGGTCGAAGAGATGTTGATTGTGCATGCTGTCTTTATAGTACTGTCGTGTGTGCATGATGTTATTAAAATGGCGCTCGGGATCTTCCATGAATAGCTTGAGGGGTTCCCGAGACCTCGGGAGGGACCGCCATATTTCAAAATAATTGAAAGCGGATTCGAACTGCGCCGAGGGTTCCCGAAGGATCGTCACGTACCTCGCATCATGGAAGATTCTGTCCAAGGATGTCCTGTTGTACCGTGCGTGGTTGGTGAGGATGTCGTACCCCCTCTGAAAAGTCCAGAGACCATTCCCAGTGTCCTTCGCCTCGGTCAGGTTAACCTTGTCTGCGTTGAAGATCTTCTCGTAGTTGACAAAGTGCTTAGACTGAGGTACCAGAAAGGTCATGTTATTCAGGTAGCCGTATCGCTGGATGATCGAAGCTAAGGTCGTTGAACCAGTCTTATGAGTCTTCAAGAATACAAGCTTCTGATGAGGTGTGCAGTGGGTGCTGCTGGGTCCATCAGAGGAGTATCTACTGGTGTGGAACAGCCTTTCGCGAGGAGGATCTTTGCTAGAATGTGAAAAGAGAAACACAAAACATAGGAAATAAGATTACCGTTGTCATCACATCATCATCGATTTTTTTTATGTTGTTAAAAACTATATTTGAAATAATACACACAAAAAACAAGAACTAGTTTCCATGAGTAAAACCCGTTTGCTACTCTTGCAGGTGAGTGCTTTTATTCGTATATCACGTA
>CALNVZ010000674.1:25024870-25043933 GCA_940671915.1 Paracentrotus lividus
TTTTACGAAAGCAAATTATATAAAACAAAGAGCATCAGCAAGAAAAATCTTTTGGCTTTAATTTGGTACCAGATACACACATTATATGAAGAGATTTAACACCTAAATTATTTTTTCCCCAAGGGTACCATTTTTTTTTACACAGACTTTATAGTATCTGCGAGCGCGAAAAAAAAACAACAAAAAAACAAAAAAAAACGAAAAACAAAAATATGTAGTTGAGGCAGAATGGATTTGAAAGTGGGGTCTCGATAAAAGGGCACTTTTTTTTAAAAGGGGGACACTTTAGATCAGAGGCATAGATCTAAAGAGAAATTCATTCGGAGAGCGAGGAGATACGAAGAAAAGTTGTCTTTGAATGTATACTTTAAAGAATCATAACGGCTGCCTTGATCATGTTGATTCCAGTTTATTTTAGTAATTGAAAAAGTAATGTTAGCGCAAAGCGCAAGCCCCGAATTTTGAGGTAAAGGTTTGAGATATTTGTGCATTGTAGTTCCTATTTACTATCAGCTGGCGCGAAGCGCAAGCCGAAAATTTTAAGCTGAAATTGAATATATTTGTGCATTAAAGGTCCTGTATAGTATCCGCGAGCGCGAAAATAAAAAACAAAACAGAACAAAAAACAGACAGTACGAGAGGACGGATTTGAAAGTGGGGTCTCGCTGGGAAAAAAAGGGGGACACTCTAGATTAGAGGCATATATAGACTTAAAGACAAATGTGTTCGAAGAGGGAGGGGGTACGCTGAAAAATTGTCTTTGAATGTAAGAATCATAATGGTAGCCTTGATTCCTGTTCATTTTAGTAATGGAAAAAGTAATGCGATCGAGTGCGAAGCGCGAGCCCAAATGTTTAAGCTAAAAATTGGGGATTATAAATCATATTTAGTATCAGCGAGAGGGAAGCGCGAGCAGAAAATAATTTAGTAGGGGTGACCGGGTATGGAAGTTACACGGGTCAGTTGTTACAGTTCTCAGTGTGCTAAGATGGTACAAGAGAGGATGTGCTAACTGGCATCTATATACAGCCTATACATAGCTGTGATTAATTGCCGGTCGTGAGGTTTCTCCGTTGTTTTATTAAAAAATAAATCAACAAAAACCATTTTTTACAGTTCAAAGTAAATTTTTTTGACAAAAATTGAAATTTGTAAAGCTCTTACAACTGTAAGGCACATGATGATAGTCGGTTATTATAAATATTAGTACATGTTGTCACTAATATACCCCCCCCTAGCCATGCCTGTAATTCTGCCTAATGACTTTGCACAGTTGATTTCGTGTGTAAAATCATTCCATGGAGGTAGGTTGTACAAACAACCTACCCCATGATTGATGTAACAACTCACACCAATTATATAACATATGTAAAATTACATTTATTCTTCAATTTCAGGTGTTAATATTTTTATTTCTATTATACTTTTGTCTATTCTAAGCTCTACTTGATCTACTGTTAAACGATGTCAAGAAACTGGAAAGTTGAAATTAAAAGTATGGTATAAGAGATTTACACATTGTCAACTTAGCCCCGTATGTTTACATATTGTAACAATTGACCCCGTATGGTGTAACAACCTACCCCGTATATGGGGTAGGTGTTACAAAAAAATGTCTTACTATTAAGCTGTAGTTATAGTGTTTACATTGTTTTTTCAATTTTATATTGCCTTTCAGTTTTACCCAACATAATAGGCTAACTACAGACCCAATATGGAGTGGTCGTGAGTTCTTTCATAGAATTATCTGGCCCAAAATGTGAATTTTGTAACGGTCCTTACAGGTCTTCCCTATCCATTTTAGAAAGATACATTTAATAATGACTGTTTTTTGTATAAATAAAAAACACCGATAAGAAAACGAACCACATTCTTTGATATGAAATTCTATGGGCGCTGCCAGCCCCAATTAAGCCCTCACCAACTCTAGCCCGCACACAACTACATTAATGTTTTTTGATTGCAACAACCCCATTCCTACACACAAAAAATGAGAACTTGCCATATATGAGTGATCACACTTTCAAAAAATATCCAAGTATTTTTGACAATATAGGTGGACACACATTCCATGAGTGCTTTCACTCAATTAAAGCTACTTTTTTGAAAAACGCACCTAATCGAGTATTTTAAAATTTGACAATATTAGTGACACACCAAAATGAGTTTATTTAATTAAACTCATTTCATTGATACATAAACTAATTGTTTTGAGTACATTGCCACAAACTATCTAGTGAGTAACGCTTTACATACTCAGAGAGTTTAGTAAGTAAAGGTTTAAAGCTCATCAACTTTGCGTGTTGCATGAGTTTAGTGCAACCTTATACTTACTGACTTCTCTGAGTATGTAAAGCGTTTTACTCACTAGCGGTGAGTCCTATCCTTTGTTTGCTTGTTTGCCTGTTTTTATAATTATATTTGGAATGTTTCGAATGATATAACACATCAGTGCATCAATTCTCTCAAACCAATACACTGCATTACTCACTTCAGTGCATCAATTCACAACAAAACCAATACATTGCATTGATCAATGCATCAAATTTACTCAAACTGTGTACATGACTGACAAGTAAGGGGAAATCCATGCATGGTTAATCTAGTTGTTAGTTTATCAGACGATGTATACATCGGAACATTTCCAAAATATCATTATTAAAAACAGGCAAACAAAAAGGAAAAGGACTCACCCAAAGACAATAAGAGCACGCAGGCTCTCCGCTCTCGGATCCGTACCGCTCACAGAGCTAGAGTACGAGTGTAACTCTATGGTTCCGCTATAGGCCTACATGTACGTACTTACGCGTAGAACATACCTCGTGTGCAGTCTTGATGTCCGTACTCGTGATCCGAGTAGGCGTACCGGGCGCAACATGTAAAAGTATCGCATAGCCAGTAAAATTACTCTCAAAGACTTTCACGAGACTTGAGACGTACGAAGAGGTGTCGTAGTTTACTCATCTAGTGAATAACAGGCTATATAGAATTTCTCAGCAATTCTCACTTTACTCGATTGTTAGTGTTTTCACCCGATCATCCACCAAGCCGTACCAAGTTGAAGAGAAACTCACTTGCACAATTATTTTACGGAATTGAACATGTAAAGTTACTAAGGGATACTCAAGAAAAAGAGTATATATACTCAATAATTTTTTTTCTTGAGTATCCCTTAGTACCTTTACATGTTCTGGAAGAGCGGGTGTGTACTTTTAACAGAAACACAGATTCTGAAGTAAAAATACGTGATATACGAATAAAAGCACTCGCCTCCAAGAGTAGCAAACGGGTTTTACTCATGGAAACTAGTTCTTGTTTTTTGTGTGTAAGGTTTGTCCCCATACGAGGAGAGGGGGTATATTGGGTTTTGACAGACATCAGATACATTGGATCCAACCTTTTATACTTAGATTACTGTTTGTTACTAAGTGCGACCTACCGAGCAGAAATTTTTTGGGGTTTTTGGAGTAAACAAAGAGTCATTTTAGAGTAATGAGAGCGCTATTTTAACAAATAACACAATTATCAAGTTTTTTTTTCATTTCTTTCTTGAAAACCGGGGGGGGGGTATTTGTACAGGGCATCCCCCCTCCTCAAATTCTGGGTGGATGTATCCCCCCATCCCCCCGGGATTTACGCCCGTGGTATGTGTGGTTGGGGTTATCAAAGGGAAGAGTTCCTCGCAAGTGACATCAGAGACAAAAGTTTACCTGGACTTTTTCAGGGGTTGCCATGGATGCTTTTTTTTTCAAACTTGGTACAAAGCAACTTTGACATTGTTTTTTTTTTTAAGCCAAAGTGCTCAGTCATCCGTTACAGGAGAGGTTTAATTTTGGAATTTCGATGAGGCTCTCGAAGTTGAGTTTACTTTTTTTTTCCTGGGACGCACGTACTCTATACCTGATTTTACGATGACCGCCGATTGGCGATGACGACAGGAGCGCCGATAGCGAGACGATGACGAAGATGATGGCGATGATGAAGAGGATGAAAGTTGGTCGAGGAAGAGCAGAGAGAAGCATCGTAACATCAAACCCTGGTAATCATGTAAATCGAGTAGCTCAAGAGATGGTGATGATTCCTGGGTTATAGAGAGATCCTCGAATAAAAAAGAAGCGCCGACGGGGAACATTTCCTTGCACTATCTGAAACAAATTAAAAACGTAAGTAAACGAAATGAAACATTTACGTCCCGTCATGTTTGTGCATTCCTGCTGTAATGCTGCAGTCACACAGACACTTACGTATAGATACGATTGTGTTGTTTTAATCTTATTTCATCTTCTATTCTATCATTTCTTATGATTTCTTTGTTTTACTGGATGAACGAAATTATCAATATTTCTACTGCTGACTATGACGGGTAGGCATCCGTGGGGATCCGCAGAAAAGAAAATAATTTTTGGACGCAACCGGACGTAACTCAACGTAAGTCTCTGTGTGACTGTAGCATAAAGAACACAGTTTTCCACAATGTGAAACACAATGTAAAACACAATATGAAACACAATGTGGAACACAGTGTAAAAACAATGTTTCTACGGTTAACTTCCGAGCGCTGGTAAATCAATATTTCACATTGTGAGGGAGCAAATTCACAGTGTGAAATCGAATATGACACTATTTTATCGCCCTGTGGAAGACCACACCAGTGTGAAATCACCTCCATAGCTACTGTTAAATACCTTATAGGTGAATATCGTTCAACGACCTTAATACGCATATCGATAAAGCCCTAATCACATATCACTTCCGTGCACAGTAAGGTGTGTAAAAAAAAACACAAGACAAAAACACACACACACACACACACACACACACACACACACACACACACACACACCAAAAAAAAAAACACAATTATTTCGGGTTTCCCCCCCCCCCCACCATATATATTTACTTAATCTGCTGTTACGTATGGCTAATGTCTCGGCCAAACTTAAGGGCCTACTGTTGTATTTGAACAACATAAGGTTTTTATTGTAGAAATAGTAATATGAATAATAAATAAATAAAATAATTTAAAAAAGACAGAAAGAAGGAACACAAAAACAAAAACAAAATATTCAGTTCCATCAGGTGTTGACTACTTGAGTGTCTTCTATGACCTCTTGGTTATAACTGTGTCGTTGAAAAGTTACGTTTTATAGATCAAATAAGAAGCCCGGTCTGCCCGGAGATCTGTTTCAACCTAATCGGCCGCTTATAACCAACTTGCAAGTTTACAAACTTTTACAACTAGGCATATTCAGGAATATAGCCAAGTTTTTAATTTGATGGTGTAACCCCCCCCCCCCCTCCCCCAACCTGAAAAGTTCTCTCACGACCGTGTTATAGCCTATAGGCCTATATAACACAATAATCAGGACAATAATATATTATAATGAGTGGCGGATCCAGGATTTCAGGATGGGGGGGGGGGGGATGGGGGAGGGGCGCCGCAGAAATTTTCCAATTTTAACATGTACAGTCAATGAGTGGATTTAGAATTATAGGGGGCGCGCGTACCCTGTACCCCCGCCTGAATCCGCCCCGGGGATCCCTCACTGATTCATTTTGTCTTATTGGAAGGGTAAAATCTCATGTTAAGTTTTCGTTATGCTACTTTGAACAATAGTCTGTATGTTGGCCTGTAGGCTCATCATATCGTATACAACATTTTGCGGTCTCGATATTTGACTCACAATAAAATCGTTTTGACTCACAATAAATCATCATCATAAAGGATAGTAAAAATTTGCTGTACTTTAAACAAATCTGTCTAGTCTATAGCATAGCCTCGCTCATATGATATTTCAAACCAAATTAATCCGAACCCATTTCGTTCGAAAGTCCTACCAATCGAAGTATAATATGTCCTCTACATGCGAGATACGACCCAAACTGCGGGAGAAAGATAATGATTACTCAACAAAATAACTGACCATTTTGCTAGGCAAGGCACCTCGATCGTCGACATCTTAACACTGCACATGGATG
Organism: Paracentrotus lividus; assembly: GCA_940671915.1. NCBI lineage: Eukaryota > Metazoa > Echinodermata > Echinoidea > Camarodonta > Echinidae > Paracentrotus > Paracentrotus lividus. The sequence goes on from CALNVZ010000674.1 coordinate 25,030,850, forward strand.
AATAAAATCTTATTACTTACCTCAAAATTCCAAATAATCATATTCATGACAAGACTCCCGAAACAAGAAACCACAGACCAGGGCCTGTCCCCTGCACAGACGGATTGTATCGTAAAAAGTGGTATAGCATATCTATACGCGGATAACCAGTCGTGTTTATAGCGAATAGTTTTAGAGGATGTAATATCTGCCAGCGGGCAGGCAGTACACTTGCTGAGTTAAATGCGGAAGGAGACTCCAAGGGCGTAAAGGTGGCGGTTTGAATGACTGGCAGAAGGGGGGGGGGGGGGGTGCATTATAGTGTGCAGGCGCGAATCCGGGAGGTAAGGGTGACCCCAAGCCCATAATTTAGAAAGGAAAAATTGTATTTTGGAGGGGCCCTGGGTAAAAACAAAAACAAAACAAAACAAAACAAAAACAAACAAACAAACAGGAGAGAGAGAGAAAAAAAAAACCGAAAAAAAATAAATTATTCAATGGATTACTGATCCGAATGCCCAACTTAACCTACCCCTGGCCGACCGACGCGACGGCCGACCCAAATTTCACGCTACACCCCCCCTTCACACTACATAAAAGCCTTATTTCAAGGATGGGAGACCATAACATAGACGACGTCGTTGTTACACTGTTTAAAAAAAAAATGTTGTAAATTTCTCCTCTAAAAATTAATGAAAGAGAAGGGGAAAAAAAACATTAGCCATGATAGCTTACGTATTTGGTTAAAACGGAACAAATGTGTTACTCCTGATGTATATTTTGGATTTCTCACGTAATTATTTGCAGGATAAATTTTCAACAAAACTGTTTTTAAAATTACATCTTTTTATGGCGACTCTGCTGACAGCAGATTTGCTGTAAAAATACGAATATTTTTTACAGTGTACTCTGAAAAATTCATATGAAATCAACAATAAGTTTTTTAATTTTTTTTCCAGAAATTGTATGCAGAAAGAGAGGGATGCTTAGTGGTTCATATCAGACTAATAAGAGATCAGAAGTTGGTCTCCGTTTGAATCCAGGGGGACTTTATTAGATGCTCAATATGTTCCAAAAATGTTACCGGTTTGGAGCGATTCCATGCTTTTGTTGTTTTTGTCTCTTTGTTTTGTCTGTTATTTTTGTGTCCCGTACGACACAGTACTGTTTTTCATTTCGATTGCAAAGGACGTGTAATCGAGTCAAGTTAAGTGTTGGTTCTTGTGCCCCTTCTGGTACACCATCAATCAAGAAAATATTCTTTTATTTTCATGCCAACGATATGTGAAACGACAGAGCATGGAATCGCCCTTTGGGTTAATTTTATGAAATGGTTAATGCCATTATCGAAAAAAAAAACAAAAACAAAAACAAACAAACAAAGACAATAGTATTAATGCCCTCTGTCGTTATAAACACTTATTTTTAACAATTATCTCAATTTTAATTTCTCTGGAAAGTTCGTGTACTCTGAACATGCTGAAATACCTGATTCTGACATATTGACTCAGTCGATATGTAGGCGTATGTTCCCCATATATCAGCCCTTTCTTTTTCTTTTCTTCTTTTTCTTTTGTTTTTGTTTTTAATAGTAAATGATGGTGTCAGAATTCAATGAAAACTTATTATGGTCAGTTCCCTATAGTACTTGGCCGTGAACCCTTTGGGCCGAAATGAATTATCCAATCAATGTAGAGGTCTGATGGTGTAAACTCCTGTTCATGTCGTCACGAAGCTGGTGAAATAAAAGTGTCAAGATTGTTTTCTTCTCAGGTAAACCAGGATTAAATGCAACCTTGCAAATCAATCTGAATAAAAAAATAGGACTTGGTTTTGATTTGTACAATTTGCCCGGGCTATTTTTGAAATTGTAAAGCCCCGAGGAGGGGGGGGGGGGCTAAATTTGCCCTCACCTTCTCGTGTAAAAAAAAAAGTATCACCAAAATGTATGAGGGGGTTAAAGGCGATCCTGCACGAGCATGAGCAGCTAAAACGAGGACTGAAGATGCGATCTGTGTGCAAGCCGCCATTGTTTCACGAATTATTTGCGAAGAGCATGGCTTTTAATTTGCATACGGTTGTATCAAACACACGCCAGCCAATCGCGCAACGCTGCATATGAGTGCGATTAGCGTACAAGCAGGTGTGTGTGTGTGGTGTGTTGGTGTGTATAGAGCACTGTATCATCAGTGTTCTGATCTCGAGATGTATTGCACAGGCGGGGACAAGCTGTTCTCTCATGCATCGAGCATGCGAACAGTCGAATCAATGCCGATCACAAATTGGCTCATGACTTCGGCAATCGTTCGGGCGGTTCTAGCTTTCGGTTTTTGGACCACTGCGTAAGAGTCGCACATCCGTTGGTATGATGGGCATCTTGCAAAGTTCGTTACCGCGTACGTATTTTAAACTCCCTCAACACTGTGAGGAACGTGCATCTTTAAATTTGCTTCCTGTGCTGATCAGGCCATACAACCGAAATTTAAATCTTATTTTTGAATTTGTATTATTAACGCTCATATAAATTGTTTTTAATTTGTAAAAATGAATTATAAGCGTGATAAGGGTCCGAGGCCTTTAACGGTACATGGTGTCGTAGTAATAAAATATTAATCAATCAAAAATACTTAAGTCTGCAGTAAACCTATGGACCCTATGCGTATACTAGCTAACATATGGAAAAGATATAATAAAAAAAAGTCCAATGGTATTGGCCTCCCAAGTTATGCCACCTTCCAAGATCAAATCTGTTCGACAGACTAGATCAATTTAGTCTGCAAGCTACACTCTAAAAACTGAAGTGCTATTTTCTGGGTGCTCGTATAGTGACTGCACTTGAAGTGCTATATCAGTACCTGAAGTGCTATTTTAGCACTTGCCCAAGTGTTAATTTATCAACAACAAAAAATGTTCAATGTCGATATGGGATTCGAACCGGGTTCCACCTAGACATGGAAGAGTACCGCTGACCGTTACCAATAGACCAACGGAGATCTCGCTAACTGGATTTAATTATGACAGCATAGTAGATGATTATGGCAAACTTGAAGAAAGTTCATCATGCAACAATATGATTTGCTAGCAATCGTGAGATGTGAATTGGTCTAACGTGCTCGTTAGCGCTTCTCATGCAGGGGACCCAGGTTCGAATCCTAACGCTGTCAAGCCGTTTTTGCCCATTTTTGCTGAAAGTGCAGCTCACGTGAAAGTGCTAAAACAGCACTTTGAGTGCAGTCACTATGCAAGCTCTTAAAAAGTGCTGATTTCAGCCTCTGAAGAGCTAAAAGCAGCACTTCAGTTTTTAGAGTGTATAGACTTCAATAGTTGTCAATACTTCTGCGAAGACTTTCGATGTTGTTTGTTTAATATGCTCTTATTTAGGGAGAGGTTGGGATTCCATGTAAATTGCATGCTCCGGTGACTGCAGTCCGGCTATTAAATTCATACACTAATCGAATGACCAATTTCAACTGTAAACTATTCCCAGCCCTAAATCTTACCCAAGCCCTAACATATGCTTCTATTACAACCCTAAACCTACATCTTAGAAATGAAGCCTCCTTGATTGTCGCAGGGAAAGAAATAAATGTCGTGTCTCAAATGTTGGGTTAGACAGGGGCTTCATAACAAGAAGGCTCACAATTAGGAAAATAAAAATATTTTGATTCTTTTTCTTTTTCCCATCCAATGAGAAAGTAGAACCCCATTTGTTTCCATTATACTTTTCTGCTAACTTTTTAACAAATGTTTAAAGTTGACCTTTATTGGAGATCACTAAAATCAGTGGTTTACGTATCAGAGTAATCTAGAGAGCATGTAGAAGACAATGGTACCAACTAGAACTCATATTGATTATTGGAAAGTGATTAAAATGCCATTTTAAAAACACCTGTCAATCACTCTGGCCACGCCCACTTTCGGTAGGGCATGGAGCGATTTCCTGATGACGTCAGGATATGGAGTTCGGCTCTCAGTGCAGTGCAGCCAGCTAGCTAGCTAGGGCCACCCCGGCCGTGCCGTGTTGGCGTGTACGTACCCATACACTCACGCAATGCAGTGTGCACGATCTGAGCAGTGATATATATCAAATCCAATTGTAATAGCTTTGTTTTGTATTCATATTTGCAAATAACAAAAAATGAGCAATCTTTATAGCAATTAATGTTGTAGTAATTTCTCTTTGAAAATAATTGCCATTGCAAGTAGACTAAGTCTTTTCTACCTACTACTATCTAGTACCTCTCTCGATCATATTTCTTTTTCTCTCAACAAAATGACGCTCAATTATTCTGAGCAGAACAGAACCAAGTCCAAGCTCAAACTATTTTGCAGTTGTATGTGATCCTATCTTCATTTTTACGAGAGTAATAAACCCCAGCTATCCATGTATGATTTAATATATTTCTAAAAAAAATCAAATATGTCTCGATGAATCTACAATCGAATAGTTACTTCTGTAAATTTCCCCCCGATGGCGTGTACACAAAAAGCTGTGCCACAAAACGCTAGCAGACGCTAACGATCACCTGGATCTAATCGGTATATTACGATTTTTATGTTGATAATTTGTGTTTTGGCAATGATACCCAGTGATGGACAAATAATAACATTTAAAATTTTTATGAAGAATTTGTTACATATACAAAGAATGGAATACTACTAAAAAGAAAAGAAAAAAATAGCTTGGTTGGGTACGTATGGCGAGTGCATGGAAATTACATTGCGTCATTGTTGCTCGTTCTCATCCTTGTGTCTTGTGTGTTGAAAAAGCTTTGTCCTTTATTTATACCAGTTATATTATTTAACTCGTAATTTGCCAACTCCAGTTAGTTTGCGGAGAAGATCATCATCATCGACATCGGGTTCGAACTCCTTGCCAAAGGCAAAGCCAGCGAAAATAAGGAAAACTGGTGGTCGGCGATGCGTTGATAGGAGTGCATGCAGCTACACGGCGTGACGGGTATTTCACCCATCGGCTGCCCGGCAAAATGCCAGCAGAAGGAGAGAGGTTTACCGCCTTACAGAAGGCTTGGATTGAGTTTATTAATCGAAGGAGAAAATTGGATACAAAGGACGCAAAGCTCTATCGTTCTATGTAGTGGACACTTTCGTGAAGAGGATTATGAGCCATTATCAGGCCTTGTGTCATCTAAATTGCCCCTTGGCCTAGCATCCCCGTAATTCGCTTGTTCATTATGCAAATCCTGCCTTGCCACTGGCTCATGGAGGTATAGGTACGCGATAGCTGCAGCTACCTCCGCACTCAAGGGCGAAGCTAGCAGTTGCTGTTTCTGAGCTGGTCGAGGGGCATCGGACTTCGCCTCATATTCTGAATTGTACTCTCCCAATTCGCCGTCATCAATGTCAGTTTCTGTTCCCCTGCTATAAGCAATTGAGCTGAGACTTTCTTCCTCATTCTCTGCTTCAATGTCTTCCATTTCAAACTCTAATTCGAGGCTCATCTCTTGATCCGACTCCGTTAGGTTTGCAATTCCCGGGCCTATACACGCACGCACGCACTCGAAAGCCAGATAGCCAGCAAATCCGGAAGTCAATTCACAGCCGCAATTCCATATCCTGACGTCAGCATTTGGGTGACTTTTGGGGTACGTATTTGGGGGCGTTTCAGTGGGGGCGTCCCGATAACCGATAAATGAGCTCCAGAATTTTTTAAAAAATCAGCGATTAGTTAAATAGTGTTCCTCATGTTATTTCCTGCTCAATGATATATAATTCGACCATATTTATTCTCTATGAATATCAACTTTAAGGAGGGGCTGTCGGTGAGTGCAAGAGGGAGCCCAAGTCCTAGTTTACCCACCGGCACTTTTCTTCTAGATTTAAGGTTTGCCTATCAAACCAGTCAAAGTATTTTCCTCAAATGCTAATGAAAAGAAAAACAAACAAACAAAAGAAAACAAAACAAAACAAAACAAACAACAAAAAAACATAATGACAACAAAAATTACGTACAAGAGTAAAATATCCCCACGTTGTTATAACTCTCTTTTTAACATACACATTCATATCACGGTTCTTTTTATCAAGTTCCTGCATGGGATCCGATTATAATCGATAATACTTATAATACTAGGCCAGCATTGCACAAACTGAGTTGGGGGTTGGGTGACGTCACACGAGGAAATAATAAGAGTTAACATTTGTGGTGTTATCTCAAGATCTGAGTGTTTGATTCTAATTTGTTCACACGTACGGTTGTGATATTTAACACCTCAGTGCATTGTGTCACGTAGCCCCCCCCCCATAGAAAAAAATATATATAAATAAAAAAATAATAATAATTGACCCCCCCCAAAAAAAAAAAAAAAATAATAATAAATAAATAAAATAAAAATAAAATAAAATAGGCAAAAAGAGACAATATGAGACAATCATGTCATTTGACAATTTACAATTAGACCAATCAAGTGGTTACTAGACAAGTGTGATTGGACCATGTGAGAATAGCTAGACAACCAATGAAACCAAATTGTTTGTAGATAAATAGGTTTCAGAATCAGTGAATTTAATATCTTGTCCTACATTGTATAAAACATGTGAAAGAAGGATCATTAAACTATCTATCTATCTATTTATCTATAATTTGACTGATTGGACCAACTTCTGCTAGTGGATGCATGGATTACGATCCATGACGGATGTATACCGGGGGGGGGGGGGGAGCACCTCCCCAACTCCACCCATAATCCACCATCATACACCTGCGTTACGAAATCCAAAAATAATGATTGCGGTCACGAGTCATCCATTTTTTCCCCTCAGGCCTCGATCTAACCAGACTCTATCTGGGTGCCGTTTCTCGAAACCGTCATAAGTCTAAGTTCTTGGACATCTCATGGAAACGCGTGTTAAGGCTACAGCATTGTGTCCCTATATGCTATCGGTTGTCCAAGAATTTAGACTTTTGACGGTTTCGAGAAACAGGCCCCTGGCTCCGCTCAAGTTTCTAGTTCACTTACCTCCATTGGTTTCCGAATCGCAACCTCCACGGGGTCACGTGTCACAGCTGGTGTGATCACGCCAGTCATTTTACAAATCCTGATGGTAATGTCATAACACCGTCACTCAATTCATTCATTCATTCGTTTGGTTTACCCTGGCTTGCACTCCGTCCGTCTGCTATGCTTTTAATTCTAACATGATGATGAACTTGGATTGATGTGTGTTTCACTGATGAAGGGATGTCCTTTAGATGTCACATTCCTGAAAAGATTGGTGAGTACATGAGTGCAGTAAGCTTGGCTTGATGAATCGATTTGGTATGTAGATCTTCCGACATTTTAAAAACGTTGCCAGCGAAATTACGAACAATACTCCTAAGTATGAAAAGCTGAAATTATCAACCATGCATCATGGATATTGATGACGTTTTGGATTTGGGTGGATTTGGGTGTGTAGTTCTACATTAAAATAATAATAATAATAATAATGTGATTGTATTGCGCACGTATCCACTCTGTAGAGTGCTCAAGGCGCATTATCTTATTATTATTACCCGGCTGCATTTAGCTTGATAAATCGATCTCGTCATAGTTCTTTTGACACTTCAAAAGCATTGGCAGTAAAATTTTATACAGGAACAATGTTTATAAAATACAATGATTGATATATATGAAAAGCTGAATTAATCATCGTGGATATAATTGCATTGTATTGTATTGTATTGTTTTATTTATTTAAATACGGTATTTAGAAAAGAAAAGAAAAAAAAACTGCTATCAGCCGCAAGGTTGTTTTTCAGCAAGTCCGTACATAAGAATACATATAATACTTAAAATAACTAATTCCAACATTAACAAAAATACAAATACAATAATAGGAAAAGAAAACCAGAAGAAGAAAACCCCTCAGTTGTCGAACATACAACTGAGGGGTATATCAGAAACATGTATGGAAAATATTTTCAACATTTTGAAAATTGCGATATTGATGGCGTTTGCATCATCATAACAAACATTCCTAACAATTAAATGGATTGGGGTGAGTATATTAATATAAGTGCATTAATTAGCTCGACAAATCGATTCGCTAAGGCTTTTTCGACATTTGAAGAGCTTGGTTCCAAAAGGGACTAAATCCATATTTGACCAAAGTTCACTTTATAAGCTAAATATATGCACCTAGTACAAGGGATTAAAATGCCCAACATCGCATTCAAAAAAATTATTTGGAATAAAATATTTTGATGTTTCAATCTTCTGTTTCATTCCAAAAGGGACTAAATCCAAAACAGTTTCTTTCCAAAAGGGACTAAATCCATTCTGTGGATTCTAAATATATTAACTTTAAATATGTTTCCATGGGATATATATTCTGATTTTTTAACACAGGCTGTAATATTGATCTAAGATCTTGAAAGAAAATTTGAATAAATTTGATTAATTTTTAAGAATTTTATGAATATTTTTGGATTTAGTCCCTTTTGGAATGAAATATTTGAACCGACTGAAAATTAAACTTTTGGCGAAAAAAAAAATTTCTTCAAAATTTATAATTTTTACTTTTATTTTATTCATACACCTTCAGAATAACATTATACACATTTTTAGCTGACCAAAAAACTTCAATTAAGCGAAAATGTGATGTTTTATTGGGAAAATAGACGATTTACGGGAGTTTCATTCCAAAAAGGGACTAAATCCACAAAAATTAAAACTTTAAAAATTCATGAAATTAAAATTTTATAGCTAGATTTTTTTAATTGTTATTAAAATGGTCTGAGGCAAGTTTACTAACATGAGTACCAAAATTAAGTCATATTGTTCACGGTAAAGTAATAAATTAAAAATCAGTGATTTATTCAAAATCTCCAAAAGTGGATTTAGTCCCTTTTGGAATGAAACTCTTCATTTCTAAAAGTATGACAGGGAAATTAAAGAATGTTTATGATATATGAAAAGTCGAATCTTTCTTCGTGGATATTGATGCTCTTTGGATTAGGCCTATATACAAATCTTTTAAAGCATTCCAAACAATTTAATGGAGTGGGGTGATCACATACATTTTTATGTAAGCATGATTTTTTTTTTATCCTTTTTTTAGTAAGCTTGAATTTTATGAATGTACATGTACATGTATATCTCTTCCGACATTAAAAAAAAAAAAAAAAACAATGACACGGACATGTATAAAAAGCCGCATTTCCCATCATGGATATTTGACTGCTTTTTGACAGTTTAAAGGAAACCAATGCCCTAGGAAATAATCACTTTCAAAGGAAAGAGCATAATGAGAGGAGCAATTAAAAAAAAGTTTCATCAAAATCGGTTACAAAATAAGAGAGTTATGGAAGTTTGAATAGTCTTGTTTTACCTTCTATGGGGATCCTCAAATTGGCAACATCGGCTTCAAAATGGCCGATTTTATGGACAACTCTACATTGGTTTTGTAGTACTTGTACACAAATTTTCAGATTTTCCCCATTTTCTTTCAAAATATATCTTACCTCAGTATCTAGGCCCCCAAGGTATTGTTGGAAAAAAGCATTGTCTTTCTTCCATAGAACATATGTTGTGTAAAATATATTTTTCCATGACACATTTTGAGCTCAGAAGTAATATTTTGAAAGTAAATGGGGAAAATCTGAAAATTTGTGTACAAAACAAATGGAGAGTTGTCCATAAAATCGGCAATTTTGAAGCCGATGTTGCCAGTTTGAGGATCCCCATAGAAGGTAAAACAAGACTTTTCAAACTTCCATAACTTTCTTATCTCATAACCGATTTTGATGAAACATTTTTTAAATTGCTCCTCTAATTGTGCTCTTTCTTATAAAAATGATTATTTTCCTTGGGTATTGGTCCCCTTTAAATGGATCGGAGTGAGTACATGATTTTATCCAACTTCGGTAAGCTGGACAAATCGATTTGCTAGAACTCTTTCGACATTTTCTAAAATCATGCCCGGGAATTTAAGGTATAGTGTTAATGATATAGGCCTACTGTATGAAAAAAATGAATTTATTATCGTGGATATTGATGACGTTTGGATCATAACTTACCTGACAATTAAATAGATTGGGGTAAGCACATTCATATAACTGCAGGAAGCTTGATAAATCGCTCTTCATCCGACATTTTAAGATCCAATGACAGGAAAATTTAGGGGGAAACAAATTATCAAATTTGCAAAGCGGAATTTATCACCGTGGATTTGGCCATTCGATGGAACATCTTTGCTTTTTTATATATGTAGATTAGAGTGAGTATCATTTTGTAGTTAGCTCCATTTTTTTGTTTTTAAGTATGTTTTTATTTCTTCCAAATAATACAACATAACAATCAATAACGTACATTGTACTCATACTACAAAGATAACTGTTCATAACACAAATCATCATATCAATTATATCACTATAGATCCATTTTACAATACAGCAATGTACAAACAAAATTTTACTCTTTTGAATCACATAAAATATTAATTGTGAATATGGAAGAAATATATATGTAAAAAAGAAAAGAGGGACTTAAAAAAAGTTCCTCCATTCTTTTCATTTCCTTAAGAACTCTGAAACTCTCTCTCTCTCAATAAGAAAGAAGAAAGAAAAAAAAAACCGTCAGAGATCTTAAGGAAAAAACCACCCTCCCCTCTAAAATACCCACCCTCCTCCCCCTCCCCCTCCCCCCTCAGGAATTCCACTTGTCTGGTCAGGGATACGGATTCGTTTACACAAAACAAAAGACAAAAGCAAACAGGATGATAACTTGGCAATCGCCCCTCGCTCTCCCTCATGAAGATAAAAGGCATAAATCGATGTATACATGTAGCTTTTCTCTTTAGAAATATGCGTCATAATTTTGAAAAGCCCTGTCCAATCACCATGGATACGTTACAAGTTTTAGGTGAATTGTGCGTACATATCTCCGAAAAAGCAACATAATATGCCTGATGTGTACATGAAGTTGATTTTTAGGTCAAACCTTACGTGACAAGGATTTTGGGCTCAGCAGTGAATATCGGCGGATTCCAAAATATGTTACGTCTTTGGAAAGTATGGCAAAAAGATTATAATCATACCGTTCAAGGCCATGTCTGCAATCATGATCTATATAACTCACGGGTAGTATCTCACTTCGCGGAAACTACTTTGAAACTACTTTGAGACGGATTTGGGACTCCTTTGAGACGGTTTTGAAACTGCTTGGAGACTGTTTAAAGGAATAAAGTATCGGAAACGTCTCTAATACTTTTTATCCGTCGCGGAGACGCCTCCGCGAAGATGATGCGTGTCATTGGTGAGCTGAAAGAGATATCAATAAAATGATCATGAGTGGCACTTTCCAGTAATATAAACGTCATAATCACCACTGCTATTTTTTTAAATTATTGATAATGAAAGTTGGGTTCCCTTTTTAGGCACATTGCAACAACCCATCTCATTGAGCGTGAAAATGAACCACTCACAATTTTGCAAGACATTTTCAAAACAATGGGGTTCAGTGATGCGTCACATTGGTGAGCTGAGCGAGGTATCATTAAAATGGTAATGAGTTGCACTTTCCAGTGATAAAATTGTATAATCACCATGGTAATATTTTTGAAATTATTGATGATCAAACTTGGGTTTACTTTTTTCTGGGTCACCCAGTAGAGCAATTTTATTTACTGTCGTTGGATGGTTCTTTTCAGTTCCGGACCAAGTAATGCACTCAAAGGAATGGTTAAATTTTTTATTTTTTTTAAAGATAACCTTGCAGTATACATAATAAAAACATGAATACAAATTTAATATTTGGCCATTAAAGTAGGTTTATAATCCACTTGGTCTAAGGGCAGTTGTCCAATTCTTTGATTGTTTAATCATGCCACATGGGCTAAACCCATTTGGCCTACTGACAATTTGGTCTAATTTCCCATTGGTCTATACATACCTGGTCTTATTCTAACTTATGTAATGATCACTTAGTCGAATTGCCAATTCGTCTGGTAAGTAATTCGTCTAATTTAATTTTCGTCTAATACTCAAATAAATAACATTACCAGTTTGTTACAGGAATCAACCAAGTAGTGTTACACTATGTGGACAATGGCTGAAATGGGAATTAAACACAACGGTAAATAGGCGAAGTGACAATTAGACCGAAATATTATTGGACAAACTGGTTGCCATGGTTATAGATGGAATGGAATCAGACCATGTGGAATAAGGCCGAGCGGGTATTAGTCAAAGTAGGGGTTAGACGAAATGGCAATATACCTTGAGGTAGACAAAAGTAACCTGGATTTTTGTATTTTGTCAGAGTGTATATCATCATGAAAGGAGACTGTACTACAATTCCATCGCCCGCTTCTCCTATCAGTTCCATCCTCAGGACCAACCATGAGGACCAGCAGGATGCCATCTCAGAGACAGTTCACAGCAGCCTGTATCACCATGGTGTTAATTGTTGCCATGGTGATCTACATGACTACAACATTGGCGGATGGAATCGCGACAATGGTCTTGAACAACAATTATATGTCAACGTGAGTGAAAATGAAACGTTTTATTATGGATATTAAGGAGTTTTTGAACTGTTTGGACGTGCCGCCTGAAGAAAGTTGAGAGGTAAAAATGGAAGCTTTTATGATAATAATGTTGGGTTCTTCACGTGTGACGATCAAAGCTCTCCTTGCTATTCGCTGTGCACAGTGGACTGGTCTGCTGAGACGAAGCATTTCAAATTCTCAGTACCAGGGCATAAAAGCTGCACCAGCGTCACGCAAGGGAAAGCAACCATTATTATTATTATAGTTATTTGACAAAAACTTTAACTCTCAACATTCTTCAGGCGGCACGTTTACACAGTTCGAAAATTTCTTATTGTTCTTGCGTGTAAGGTTATACGGGGTTAACTATAGATGACAGGGAGGTTCAGTGATCAAAAGCAAGTTGATGTGGAGGATGATGATGATGATTGGTTATGCCTGATGTCTGATTGTACAGCATTATGCTGTACAAGAGAAAGCTCTCTCGGGTGTTCGGAATATATCCTCAAAACCCCTAGAAGTATTTCGTCGACAATTTTATCGACCAATTTAGCATAACACGCCATTGTCGCATCATGAAAAGCAATAAATGTTCACGACAATAAAATAGACG
>CALNVZ010000674.1:25051808-25081147 GCA_940671915.1 Paracentrotus lividus
AATAAAAGTTTCGGAATAAAGTTTTCCCCACCCCACGCGGGATTGGAGTTTACAGTTTGATTCTGGATTACCTGTATCATGTGTTTGATGGCATGTCAAGTGAAATGAGTGATTTTCTCTGCATTAGAAAAGAAGGCCTACAAAGTTTCCCCAATGGTGGAATAAGAAGTTACACATAGAATGCAGGTGGAAATTTCAGGCGACATCATGTCTAAGATGTTCTGAATTGATCCAGGACTCTCTTTTCATTAATCAACTTCATTATTGTTTTAATTTTAATAGTAAATATATAGTTCATAATCAGCGCAAAATTCAATAATTTATCTTCATACTTTCAGGAATACTATCACATCCGGATATGATGACACGGAACATCCTTCAACGCCGATGCATGCAAACTTCACCCATATGCCGATCATCCAGGGCCTAAAGGCTACATCTAATCCTTTGCAGCATCTGGTGTTCTTGAAGACACACAAGACTGGATCGTCCACTGTGACATCGGTCCTACAGCGGTACGGCTACCTCAAAGGACTCACTTTCCTCATGCCAAAATGCGGACATATCTTTGACACCTATCATCATTTCAACGCCAATAAGGTCCAAGCTCAATCATTCAAGTCCACAGAAACAAAGAAGACAGAGTTCAACCTTCTGACAAACCATGCTCGGTATAGTCGGCCAGATATGGATGAAGTATTCAGCGGGGCGAAGTACGTTACCATTTTACGCGACCCTGTTACGCAGTTCGAATCCATGTTCTACTACTTCGAAATGTTCAGATATCTCCCAATGGGACATACATCATTGGCAGCGTTCTTCAAGGACCCGGAAACGAATTTTCAATTCATGAGGAGTAAGAACAAGCAGTTTACGGAAAAGCGGATGCACAATCAACAGCTCTTTGATTTAGGGATCGATCTGCGAGACATGGAAGATGGTACAACCATCGACGATAAAATAGGTCGTCTTCAGAGTGAGTTTGATCTTGTTATGATCACTGAGTATTTTGATGAGTCGATGCTTCTCCTTAGGAAGTTAATGCACCTGGAGTTGGAGGATGTCAGATACATACCAAGAGGATCGAGACAACCAGGTTTTCGCGAACCAATATCAAACGAAATACGATCTCAAATCCGGAGGTGGAACTCCGCAGACGTGAAGTTGTATGAGCGCTTCAATAGAACGTTCTGGGAAAGGGTTAAAGCGTATGGGCCGACCTTTGAGGAAGATTTGAGAACGTTTCGACGACTCCAAACTGATTTATCAAATACTTGTCGTGACATGGGACACGATGATATGACAGATAGACGAGTTACAAAAGCGAGACTAAAAAGCAAGGCACCGGAATGGTGCTCACATTTCTTTACAAATGATGTGCAATTCACCGCCCTTATTCGCGAGAGGATGAAAAAGAAAGGATTACCACTCTATAATACATGTGCCAAGGGAAAATCTGAGAGACGTGTATGAGTTTAGAATGTGAAAAGATGCACTATTATAGAATGGTTATAATGTGGTCTTCTTCTTTACTATGTAAAGCAATACAATGGTCAACCCCCCCCCCCAAAAAAAAACAAAACAAAAAAACAAACAAACAAACAAATAAAACAAAACCACACACACACAAACAAACAAACAAACAATCAAACAAAAACAAAAAACAAAAAACAAAACAAAACAAACAACACACATTATGAGTAGTTCCGAATGTTTTCACATTTGCTAAATGGCTGAGAGTAATTATCGCGTATTGCACGTGGTCACAAAAGGACATTTGAGAATACGATGTGTTCTGTAACTTTGAAATCGGTGTTTCCACAGCTTTGAAAAAAAAAAAAAAAAAAAACAAACAAAAATCCTGAAAGTGAATCCCTAATTTTCATTCAGTGGCATTTCCTGGAATCTTCCGATTTAATTTTTAAAAGATTCGGACAATACTTTATCAAGCTTGATTTTTTTTTTCGTGCGCAATTCGAGTAATTTCCTCCAATGTGAAAACACCGTTTCAACTACCAATAATTCACAGGCTATGCAAATTCTTGTGAATCTGAATTAATTACAAGTCATTCAGAATCCATTTTTAGACAATTCAACATTTCTCGAGAGATGAGTTTGATATCACATTTGTTGTGTAATATAGGCATGAGTTTTCCTCTTTCCTGTCTCCTTCCCCTTGTCTCCCATTTTACTCTTGGATGTGTTCGTACCTTAAAGGGGAATCCAACCCAAGGAGAGAATCAACTTTACAGGAAAGAGGAAAATGAGAGGAGCAATCTAAAAAAAGTTTCATCAAAATCGGTTATAAAATAAGAAAGTTATGGAAGTTTGAAAAGTCTAGTTGTTCCTTATATGGGGATCCTCAAATTGGCATCATCGGCTTCAAAATGGCCGATCTTATGGACAACTCTCCATTCGTTTTGTATACAAATTTTCAGATTTTCCCAATTTTCTTTGAAATTCGAAATATATCTTACCCCTATCTGAGCTCAACATATGTTGTGTGAAATATACTTTCCATGACATATTTTGAGCTCAGAAGTAAAGAAGACATATTTCGAAAGAAAATGGGGAAAATATGAAAATCTGTGTACAAAAAATTGTATACAAACGAATGGAGAGTTGTCCATAAGATCGGCATTTTGAAGCGATGATGCCAATTTGAGGAACATAACTAGACTTTTAAACTTCCATAACTTCTTATTTTATAACCGATTTGATGAAACTTTTTAGATTGCTCCCTCATTTTCCCTCTTCTTGGATTCCCCTTTAAGGTTGGTATGACCTTACGATTGGCTGGTGATCAGTTCTGAGCTAAATGATTAAGAATGCGATTAGTATAACACTCAATGACATGTTCCAGTCGTTCGTAACGTCCTATGTACTTAAAGAGAATCTAGTGTAGTGGGAAAGGTGAACCATTGGTCGAGAAAATAATTGTAAGCTCTCAAATTATTTTCAAGGTATTTAGGAAGAATTATATTGTAGAAAGTTCCACTGAAAAGGATTGCTCTTTAAATGCCATCATAATGATAATATGACCAAAACAGCTTATATGTTCGGGTCCCGAACCTGTGAGCACATGTACATGTAGTCCCATACATGCATGTTTGGGTGCAGTGCATGTTACTCTTAGAAGAATATGGTAAATTTATTATCATTTTCTTGATTCCAAAACCTCACATCAATAAACAATTCTTTAATAGGTGCATTGTTATCTACCTTTCCAATCACTTCTTTCTCTTTCACGATTCAATCTCATGACTACAACACTATATTAGCTTTAACGAAAGAATTGGTGAAACACTGCCCTTCAACATTAGTGGGGTTTGTTATGTCATTCCGTAGGACTAAACTGCCCAAAGTGATATTTTGGTGGATTTGGCTTCTAGAGGGTCCCAGTCATCCAAAAATGATGGGGTTCAAATTTTCAGACCCCTCCTTCATTTCTTATTGGGCCTTTTTGGGGCGCCATTTTGGCCCAATATATGAATTTTGTGTCTTCCTCCCTAATTCAAAATTCTTCCTCCAATTTAATTGTTAAGTTGTCCAGAATTTCAAAGAAATTCATACTGAAAAATATTGCCTCATCAAAATTTACTTTTTTTTACAGTTTAGGGGTCACAAATGACAAAAGAATTGTGAAAAATGAAGGGCGTAAATATAAAATTGAGAAAAATGTGGCGTTTTTATTTTATTTCGGGCTAAATGGTATTAAAGTAACATTGGAATAAATGAAGAACAATTGTCACTTACCATTTAGATGACTATTCCAACCTTTTAAAGGTAAAAATATACCCAAATTTAGTCTTTTATCAGATGTAAACGTTACTTCGACAACAGATGGCGACAAACATATTTTTATAAAGTTTTAAAAAAATACTCTTAAATATCAAATTCTGGTCACTCTAAATGCATGGATAATTCAAAAATAAAAGAGAGTTTAGAACTGTAGTACTTTTACAAATAGAGTTTACTAAAATCGCACGTTTTGTTTTGTTACAAATGGTATTTGCCGCCCTAAACTATGTACACTCATCGCCTGCTTGAAAGTTCACATAGAAAATTACAGAGAAGCGGACACTATTTCTTTCATTAAGATGCTACGACGCCAGTGGTGGATCCAGGCGGGGGCGCAGGGGACGCGCACCCCCTCTATAATTTCAAAACCACTCATTGACTGTTAAATTTGAAATATTTTCGGCTGTGTCCCCTATTTTTCCAAATTTTCGGGATGAGCCCCGGCCCGTATTTTCTAAATCCTTGATCCGCCAGTTCTTGCATGTTAACTCGGAAAGAAGGACATGAACTTGGTGTAGAAAAATTGTATCATCTTGTGCGTGTATGCCCCTCACTCAAAAAAAGCACGCTTCTACTGGCCTTCACACCACTTTTGGTGATACGAGTGTGAATCTCTTCACACAGAATATCATGATTTAGAGGCTTTACAGTCATACTGGGGGCGAACGGTTTAGTTGTTCTGGTCGCGGTCGTTGGGGTGTGTATATTTGGTTAGTAGCTCTGGTAATGAGGTTGTGATGAATAGTGGTGGGCCACAGTGTTCGATTTACGAGTAACCTTGGATGTTAGAACTATTTCAGGCATTCAGTTCGACCGCAATAAGGTTATTGATATATATTATGGATGAGTTTGCTCAATGTGGCGTTTTCTATAGCTATAATTCGATATTGTTCCCCCCTAATCGCTCAATAATTTATCTTACTTTTATGTGAGTATGTAATTTTTTATATGTGCGAGGGATACTGCGGCCTCTAGCTCGTCCTCTGTCGTGGATATCTCACATGCGCGCAGAAGGCTAGTCTATGTCGGAGCTCAATATACCGTGCGCTGATAGTTTAGGCTAAATATGGGTTTTTGGTCAGATGAAAGGTTAGACACATAATCTCACTGCATCATTTGACAATGAGTTAGCTACACGCGTCAATCTGTGTGTGCGCGACAATAGTAGATACTCCGTCGAATAAATAATAAATATACTAAACACTTTTTATTATCATATACATGACCGATAGCATTGCGGAGCCGACTGCCATGGTGTATGGTGAATTCGCAATGTGAATTATTAAACAGAAAAGACTCCTCTCGACATTCCACCAAGATTAAAAAAAAATAAATATATAAGTTTACAAACCAAACAAAAATAATCAAGTACCAGGAAACCCCCTTGTAGTTTCAGGCAACCTCTATATTCTATAAAAAGTTGTTAAAATTTAAAGGCATAATTTCGCCACACGCAGAAGTGCGTATCTTCGTGTGAATTAATTCTCTTTGTCATAGCCATAATCAGATGACGCTTAAAATAAAAGTAATATATGAGTGTGTGGCATTTGTATGATATAATGAACGGCTGATAATAACGCTGATTATTATTTTTTCATAGCGTAGTAGTGGAGGACGCGAGGGAGTATGTGGGTCTACTCAGAATAATTAACTTTTATATATCTCGTACGCTCAGTCGATATATGCGAGTCCCGCCAGAAAGAGTTCAATATTATGCAACGCTACCAATCAAAACGTTCAAGACACCAACCCTGATCTCATGAGAGTGTGGATTGACCGCTTTGAGACATAATGTCTGGATTCGCTTCTGATAAATAGACAAGTGATCCCACCTGAAATCATATAACGCTCCGGAGTGTTCTTTGAAACAAGCCCATAAAGATTTCGTCGCTATGTGCCATCACTCCCTACCTGCGCATATTACTGGATTATCGCTCATGTTGGCTCTACTCTATGTTACTTGTGGAGCAAAAATGAGACCAATTAGTTATCCTCATAGAGATTGCAGCACAACGTTGACAAGAGAAGTGAATCTCTATGAAAGGGATGTTATTTGAGGAGATTAATGTAATCTCATGTTTCAAAACAAATTAGGATGGACAAGGAGGGGAGAGGCTCAATAATACCCATGCCCCCCCTCAAACATTGGGGTTCATAGTATTCAGCCCCAACCAAGATAGTCGAGGGAGAGGGGGGGGGGGGTCTAAGACCCCTGCAGTTGGTAATATTATATCTATATATTTTTAAAATGCAATTCAAGTGCAAAACAGAAACCTGATATTATGTCAAAAGAGACGCGAAATGTGAGCTGTATTAAAAGAAATTAAAAGAGGGGTCACTGATTTCCGACTCCGTCCCTCCTCCAACAAAAAAAACAAAACAAAACAAAACAAACAAAACAAACAACAAACAGAAAAAGAAAAAAGAAAGAAAGAAGAGAAAAAAAAAACATCTAAGGTTTCGATATTTTGATATTTCGATATACTGTACATATGGCATCAAAAATATTTACGTGGGGCTCAATAATATCTGAGCCACTCAATACATATACATGTATATTTATTTTTTAGGCAAAGGAGGGCGGGGGGTTCAAAACCTATGCATGTACAGATCTGTTAATTTTTGATGTGTTGGGAGATAACGGTAAGGGGAGACCGGGTATGGAAGTTACACGGGTCAGTGTTTACAGTCTCAGTGTGCTAAGATGGAACAAGGAGAGGATGTGTAACTGGCATCTATATACAGCTCTACACTAGCTGTGATGAACTGCCGGTCGTGAGGTTTCTCCGTTGTTTTTTAAAAAGTAAATCAACAAAACCATTTTTTACAGTTCAAAGTAATTTTTGACAAAAATGAAATTTGTAATAGCTCTTACAACTGAAGGCAATGAATGATAGTCTGGTATTGTAAATATAGTACATGTATGTCACTAATATTCCCCCTAGCCATGCCCTGTAGTTCTGCCTAATGACTGTGCTACAGTTGATTTCTGTGTGTAAAATACCCATGGGTAGGTTGTTACAACAACCTACCCATGTTGATGTAACAACTTACCCCAATTACATTACATAATTATGTAAAATTACATTTTGTCTCAATTTTCAGGTGTTAATATTTTTATTTTCTATTATTACTTTTGTCTAATCTAGAGCTCTACTTGATCTACTGTTAACGATGTCAAGAAACTGGAAAGTTGAAATTAAAGTATGGAAGAGATTTACACATTGTCAACTTACCCGTATGTTTACATATTGTACAAATGACCCCGTATGGTGTACAACCTACCCCGTATATGGGGTAGGTTGTTACAAAAAAATGTCTTCACTAATTAAGCTGTAGTTAATTAGCGTTTACATGTTTTTAGTTTTTTATATGCTAGGTTTTAGCCAACATAATAGGCAACTACAGACCCAATATGATGGGCGGTGAGTTCTTTCATTAGAATTATCTGGCCAAAATGTGAATTTGTAACGTCCATACCCGGTCTCCCCTACTGTCATTCATTTACAAAATTGAGCAGTACACGAAGAGGCAAGTAAGAAGTGTTGGTTACGGGGGGGGGGGGAGGGGGGGGGGTATGCACTGAAATATTTCGAATCACCTTTCCAGATGTTAAAAAGTAATCTGTGTCTTTTAAAAAAAAACAATACTTGTGAAACCGAAACCGAATAATAGGGGAGACCGGGTATGGAAGTTACACGGGTCAGTTGTTACAGTTCTCAGTGTGCTAAGTTGGAACAAGAGATTTCGTTCTAACTGGCATCTATATACAGCCTACACATAGCTGTGATGAACTGCCGGTCGTGAGGTTTCTCTGTTGTTTTATTAACAAGTAAATCAACAAAAACCATTTTTTACAGTTCCAAGTGAATTTTTAACAAAAATTCAAATTTGTAATAGTTCATACAACTGAAGGCACATGATGATAGTCTGGTATTGTGAATATAGTACATGTATGTCACTAATATACCCCTGAGCCATGCCCTGTAATTCTGTCTAATGGCTTTGCTACAGTTGATTTTATGTGTAAAATCACCCATGGGGTAGGTTGTTACAACAACCTACCTCATGACAAAGTAACAACCTACCCCAATTACATTACACATGTAAAGTAATTTTTGTTTCAATTTTCAGGGGTTAATATTTTGATATTTCTATTATTACTTTAGTCTATGGTAGAGCTTTACTTGATCTACTGTTAACGATACCAAGAAACTGGAAAGTTGAAACAAAAGTATGGTATAAGAGATTTTAACATTTTAACAACTTACCCCGTATGTTTACTTAGTAACAACTTACCCCGTATGGTGTAACAACCTACCCCGTATACGGGGTAGGTTGTTACAAAAAAATGGCTTCATTAATTAAGCTGTAGTTAATTAGTGTTTACATGTTTTCAAGTTTTATGTGCCTCAGGTTTTAGCCAACATAATAGGCTAACTACAGACCCAAAATGGAGTGTGTGAGTACTTTCATTAGAATTATCTGGCCCCAAATGTGAATTTTGTAACGTCCATACCCGGTCTCCCCTACAGCATTGATTCCCAAAGCCCTTGATAATTTGGAATTAATTAATTTTAGATATGGTAGCTTTTTGTTCGCTCACTATTTGTTTTTAAGTTTTTCCTTGTTGTTTTGTAGTTTTTGTTTGTTCTTCACCCCCCCCCCCCCAAACATCTGCATGGTATGAAGTGTCAACACATGAAGAATGAGTCCTCCCATGATCAATCCATGAACAATTTAATATAATGAGAAGATTATCCATACAAAGTAATTTACAACGTTTAGTGATATCGGCAGGCGTGACGGGGGGGGGGGAGGGGGGGGGCAAACAAAATAACAAAGAACAATGCACGATATTGCCTATTTACCATGTGGAAAATACTATATATATCAACTAATTTTGTCTCGTTTTGTTCGTGCATTTAAAGCGTCCAAAAAAAAAAGAAGAAGATTTGGAAAATTTTAAATTATTTTCCAAATGTTATGGCGCCCTCTGCTGTTGAATTATTGATTTCCAGGGATAATTAGGGCTGATTTTTTACATTTAACTTGTCAAATATAGTTATGTTGATGGTGTATGATATATGTGCTTCAACTATACCACTGAATGTTTACAAAGTGTCTTTTCATTTCAAAATTTTAGCCCCAAATAAAGAAAATTGACTCGTTTTTCAACATTTTCATTTTTTATTTTAAATTTTGTTGTCATAATTCTTCAATTGAGCCCCATTATGGTAAAAATAATACTGTTAGGATGAAATGTCACTGATAATGAACTACTATGACATTTCTGGTCACTTTAGATTAAAAATTGTAATGAAAATTTGATTTGAAGAGGAATACACGACATTTTCCTAATGGGCCAATATGGCGCCCTTTAAAGGGCCCCCAGGAAATGAAGGAGGGGTCTGAAAATTTGAACCCCATCAATTTCTGATAGCTTGGGTCCTAATGGACCCAAAAAAGCAAAAATATAAAAATGGGCGTTTCAGTCGCACGGGAGCTGTTTTGATGACATACCATACCGCACTACATGTGCAATGATGTATAATCATTCCGTCTCTGTATTCCTGTGTTCATTTTTTTTTTTGTTATACTATTTTTGCGACTCTTATAGAGGTCTCCAACCTTCAAACATTGCTTTTAAGCAGTTTCCTCTATGACCAAACTGGTTTTATCTATACCTGTTGTAAGGTATATCATACACTTATTCTATTTGCAAATATACACTCTTAATTTAAAAGAGTGAAAAATCGCTCGAAATTTCGAGCATGCACGAGTAATCAAATTTAAGCATATTTCACGTCGCAGGAGTTGACTTGGCATCTAGCATTTCCTCACCTGTAAAAATGTTGATTATTTCCTCCGAAAAATTCCGCTCCTCCAGCCACTCCTATATGGAAGAGTGAAAAAACACTCTATAAGAGCTAAAGCTCAATCTTTTAAAGAGCCGTATGAGTGACCAATCTTTTAGAGTGAATCTCACTCTTTCAACGAGTGAATTATGTCACTCTTTCTTAAGAGTGAGATTCACTCTAAAAGATTGGTCACTCATACGGCTCTTTGAAAGATTGAGCTTTAGCTCTTTTAGAGTGGTTTTTCACTCTTCCACATTTAGAGTGTATGGTTATGTTTTATGAATATTGTGTACAATGTACATTATATACTTTGATGGAGGTGTTTCATTTAATATTGTGTACAATGTACATACAGTTGGTGTATATACTATATGCTCCGTTGTTATATTAACAATTTGCATTGTAAAAATTGATATAAAGTGTTGGAAATGGAAATGCACGAAGTAAAGGAGAAATATATATCAAAGCAAATTTTGTGTCTTCTGTTTCGAAGTTCCTGTTTGAAGCTATTTGTTATGAACGTTATCTTGATATACCAGAAATAATTCAGAAAAAATAGAAAATCATTCATGAAAACAGTTACTGATAAAGCACAATTTCCATGTTCATTAATGACATGGAAAACATATCATTTTAGTGGTCGCTCAACTCAAATACAAATAACATCCAGTATTCTAATTTGCTTGATTCCGGACACAAAAAATTTGGTATATAAATTATGTAGGCCTATACGGAGAGAGAAAGAGAGAGGGGGGGGGGGGAGAGTCAGCAAACATACACAGAAAGAGAAAGAAAGAGGAGAGAGAGAGAGAGAGAGAGAGAGAGAGAGATACAGAGAGAGGGAATTGGGGGAGGGAAGGGGAGAAAAGTCATTGCTCTAGAGGCAGGTTATTTTTAACCTTTCTGGAGGAAGATGAACGGGTACTATATCCCCATCGGTCCAATCTCAGTAATGCTTTCCCATTGTCTGTAGAGAAAGTTGGGAACGGAACCAGAAAAAAAAGTGATGTATCATGAATCAGACAAATATTGCACAATTAAAGAGATATGAAAATAAAAACAAAATAAAATACAAACAAAAAGAAGAAGAAGAAGAAGAAATAGGAAGAATTGAAAGGGAAGGAAGGGGAAATCATTGGTTCTCCTTCGAGAAAAGATGGAGACAAAGGTATTTCTTGTTGTTAAAAGTGCACCGGTACCTTCCTCAAAAATTTCTCAGATCATTATTATTATTTTTTTTATTTATTATTTTAATTATCATCAAACATAGTTATGTGCATTGGAAAAGGGCGTGCGCCAATCCATTTTTTTAATAGCCATGTATTGATTATTGAACCATTATCAGAAATTGTCTTCTTTTTTTTTTGCGTCCTCCAATTCTCGGATCCAACTTTGATATGAAAATTAACGTTTCTCTTGGCACTTTCCCTTTTTACTCTCTTTTAGATTTTATTTTGGATATATCTCTACCACTATTACACTGTGTAATTAAATTTGATATGCTATCATTGTATTTATTATTATTATTTTTTTAATGAAAATTAAATATATCGGATGGAAATCCAAAAATATATGTTTGTTTATGTTTTGTTTTGTTTGTTTTTGTTTGTTTGTTTTGGTTTTTTTTGTGTGTGTGTTTTGTTTTTGTTTTGTTTTGTTTTGTTGTTGTTTTTTTAATTTATTTATTTAGTTTTTATTTTATTATTATTATTATTTTATTTTTTTTGCAACATTTTTATTTCAAAAGTTCTCTCCTTACATTCCTCTGCTGTATATATTTAATCATGTTTCTATCCAGAAAATATAACTTTAAATCATGAACTCCGAGAAGACTTCTCTTTTGGCGCCATCTACTGGGCATACATATATATCCGATCTCAGCGTTGTGGACATGATAAACACTTCAAACATGTCAAATTAAAACCAAATGATGTTACAAAATTTGAAAGAGTAACTTCTCAGGCGCGGATCGAAGAAAATCGAATTGAATGCATTTCGGGGGCCCAATTGTCTGGGGACAATAGCGGCTCTTTATCCCCAGACAATTGGGCCCCCGAAATGCATTCAATTCGATTTTTTGGATCCGCGCCTGCTTCTCCCGCATCTCCCGTAACGTTTTTGTGTGGTAAATGTTGCAATGTTTTTGCATAATGTTGGTGTTTATCTCTGACTTACGGTTTATTTTGGACTTTTTGTATCTGGTTTATTCCGCTGATTATTAATTTTGACCCTGTATTGGTAAGCGGATGGTAAATTCCTGCGCAGTCTCAGTTTTGTGTCATTGAGAAAAATTGGCATTGCTCATTAAAGCACGTGTTATTTTCAGACTTTTTAGGGTCATAATGATAGTGGAGAACATTAACGTTCTATAAACCTTTACTCCAAGAACCATTAAAAAAAAATAGTTTTTATTTGGGCGCACTGTTTATAGTTTGTCAAGATTTGATTATCATTATGATTCGTTTGATGCTTGAAAGAGTTGATTGGGATAATAATTTGAGAGGATACAGCGTAATACCATAATACCATGTCAATTTTCAATATATGCTTTACATTTAGGCCTAATTCATCAATATAAATTTCATTTGCATTTTTTCTCAATAATCAAACTTCTTGAAACCTTCCCTTTTGCATTTCAACAGTTTTCTAAACAATCTATAATCGGATAATTCATGGAATAAGTGATTCTATCACTTCACGGGCTGTTGGTCGTGGAGCAGGATATGAGGAATTTTCCGATCTAGAGAGCGCGAGGTCAAGAAAGTCAAAGTTGATCAATTTTCGGATATCGAAAAGAGAAAGAATGAAAAAGGGGAAATATGATTCACTCCGCTCAAATTTGTGAATTGTGAGTTTCTGATGTCTGTCATTAAAGTTAAGTTTATTGTCCGAGGCCCTCGATTTGATTTATCTCACTTTATTAGTTTTAATACAATCCCTTCACAAAACTTACACCTCCTTGGTTTTGATTATAAAAAAAAAGAAACGTTCATATATTTTTCAATTAAAGCTTGTGATCATCCGTCCATAAACGTAGATGACATTTAAATAATTTTGAAATAAAATGGTATAAATTCATGACATTACAACACATTTGGGATAATGCGAGTACATAACTTACAAAAGAAGAAAAATATGCATTTCCTCCGGATGCTACATGTATCTCAACAAAATTAAAAACATCTTTATTCATTTTCTTGTCTGCTAAAGTTTATAACTTCTTCCCTTTCGGATACGAATATATTCGGATAACATAACTTATTGATCTCGGGATAACTCGATTAATTTCGTTTCTTTTTCAGTAGTGACGACTTTGACATCTTCCGTTTGATAAGAAATGTGCCTTTCCTCTATGTTATGTCTCAACAAAAGCCTTAAAAAAGATATTTCATTATCCTGTCTAGCAAATTTGATAAATTCTTTCATTTTTCATCAGGATTCCGTGATAAAAATGAGACAAGATCTAATATTTTTCATATGTGTCCCTGCATGTCTACATCATCAAAATACATCCGAATGCGGTTCTTTCTATTTATATCTTTCTTTCTTTCTTTTATATATTATAATTTAAAGTAGTCTTGAGCTATGCGATGGGCACTGATAGTATGGTACGTGGCACGTGCGTGCAACGTAAATTGCGTTGCACGCAGGTTGCCCGTTGGCATCGTGGGCCAATTTCTGCAATTCCTACATTTTTGTAAAAGTATGGTTAAAAAAATATCCTACGTGTCTTACATGCAACTAGCGCGTCTGAAAAAAAAATTACATTGTACGTGCAACGTGCAATTTTTCCAAGAAACCCATCGTAAAGAGTTGCACACCACACGCATGACCCGTTGTGACAAAAACATTCGCATTAGGCATGTTATGCGGCGGTCACAACTCGTCGTAGGCTACGGGACACGTGCAATCAACGTAGCCTGCGTTGCATGCACAATGCATGCACAGGTCGTGGGTCAATCCCTGCGCTTCCTGCGTTTCTGTAGTAAGGGTATTGGGAAAAAAAAAACTTCCTGCATGTCGCACAGGCAACGTGCCTGCATGGCACATACGCTGCACGAATTTTCTACGAAATCCATCGTAGGGTCGAAGGTACGGCGAGTTGTGACTGCCGCATTAGGGGTGTTTTGTCAACCTGTTCGGATGCGGTGCGTAGGTCACAGCTGGTCGTAGGTGCAACGTGCATCTCTCTACGGTGTATACGTCGCATAAAGGTTTTTTTTCAGACACGCACGGAGCAGGCAGAGCAGGCAGGCGGTTTTTTGTATAGTCACCTTGGCCGGCTAAAGCCATATACAAACCGTAGGAATTGTAAAAATTTAGCTACTTGTGAAGCAAGTTTATAAACTTTAGCCGGTATTCTCGAATTGTGAGTCAGTAGTCACCCTCGAGAATAACGGCCGATGAAGCTAGATCAGCTCTTAAAGTTTGCAATACAGTGAACCTCAAGATTGACTTTCAAGTTTTTGAAAACGGAAACAAGGTCCAGTTGCGTGTGACGGCAGGTCAGAGCACTATATACTTTCATGATAAATCGCAGGATATAGATTTTTAAGAATGAAGTTTAAACATCAACCGGTCGTGTTTTGAATTCCAGTTTAATAATAAACAGGTGTCGTCACAATACAAAGGCCCCTAAATGCAGAATGGAATTACTTTAACAAATTTCTGGTATATCTTAAAAAGTGATGCCGTCATACATTTGTACTATTCCCAGTGTGATTTTATTTTCTCCTCCTTCCTCTTAATTTCCCCACCCCTTCCTATCTCCAGATGCCTGTCTTGCATGACGTTGAAGAATACAAAGCATAAACATAAACAAAACACAAAAACAAAAACAAAATAAAAAAGCACTTAAAGGGGAAGTTCACCCTGGAATTTTATTGGTCTTAAAAAATGCAGAAAAATAAAAGAAAAATATAAGTGAAAGTTTGGGGAAAATCGACCAAAATATGATGAAGTTATGAATATTCAAAGTTTTGATTCTGTGACGTCACATGCGAGCAGATCTCCTATGTGTTATGTAGTGTAAATTCCATAAAATGTCATTTTTTTTCAGAAGAAAATAATCATGTCACCTGTGCGGTCGATATACCATCAAAACATATGTTCATATACATGACTATATCAAATTGACCCATTCCTTTATCAAGAACCATGACAAAAAGACAAATTTATGGAATTTACATACACAACCAATGGGAGAGCTGCTCGCACGTGACGTCACAGAATCAAAACTTTACATATTCATAACTTCGCTATTTTTTGGTCGATTTTCTTCAAACTTTCACTAATATTTTTCTATTATTTTTCTTCATTTTTTAAGACCAATAAAATTCCAGGGTGAACTTCCCCTTTAACGGTTTGAGGACCGTTGAGGCATCAAGTGAGTTCCTTTCGTCATTGTTGTGTCGTCAGTATGAGAATCCATCATTAATTCGAATAATTGATTCCAATCGCTTTGCTGAATTTCATAACGGTGATTTAATTTTCGTAGAATAGTTCACCGTACAGTCAAATTTTCAAGAAAAACTATTTTGTACCTGGGGAGGGGGTTACGCTCATTTTTACTCGGGGTTAAAACAGGGGGCGGCGCCAGCTCTCTCACTTCTGTCACTCTTGAAAGAATTCCCGCTAAAGATAATTCGGTTTGAAATTAAAAGGCATGTTTTAAAAATAAAAAATTAATTTACCTTAATGGTAATCTTAGTTTAAAATAATATACTCACGTTACAAATTACTACCTATTTCTATTTGACGGTCCAATATAACCTAATCAGTCAACATAATATCCTGCACAAATTTAGACTGACATGATGTTATAATAGTTTTTGCTCCGATATGATTTGTGAGTACGATCATAAACATAATGACAGGTTTTATTAGAATTAACTTATTTTTAGTTCCACTTGAAACTTATTTTTAACTTGGGTGGAGTACTAATGCGGCGGTCACAACTCGTCGTAGGCTACGGGGCATGTGCCATCAACGTAGCCTGCATTGCATGTACAATGCACGCACAGGTCCTGGGTCAACTTCTGCGATTCCTGCGTTTCTGTAGTAAGGGTATGGGAAAAACTTCCTGTACGTCGTACAGGCATTGTGTCTGCAAGGTACCTCCGCTGCACGAATTTTCTACAAAATCCATCGTAGGGAGTTGCACGCGAAAGCACGACGAGCTTTGACCGCCGCATAATGAACCCGCCTGTTGACGAATAATACAGTCTTAAAGCCACTGCACACCAAATGCGATGATCACAACACGTCGTCCGTGAAACATGCAACCCTCTACGACGGATTTCGTAGAAAATTCTACCCCGCCGTTACCTTTCTTTTTCAGATACGCACGTTGCAGGTACCACACGTAGGAAGATTTTGCAATCTTCTTTTACTACAGAAACGAACAAATCGGAGAGAATGGTTCTCGATGGCTACATGCAAGTTACATGCAACTCATGCTATCAGCATGATCGGTTTTATTGTTATTCTTTTTACTTAAATTGTTATAATAAACAAATATCATTGATATTGGTCATGTTGGTATAGGGATGACACTGTAAAAAAAGATGGGGATGAATGGGGGCTAATAATAGTCTCCAAGGTCATTGGATGAGTCCTATAATAATGTTCTGACATCAAGTCATCCACTACCCTTCAAGGTCATTCAAACTAATCGATATTTCCTCTTCTCTAAACTATCCGGAAGTCAAAGTTATAAAAGCATGACATTGACAAGATGTGTGTCGAACCAAAATATTTAATCGATGATGAGTTACTTGTTTTGTGACTTACCTGAGCACTTGGATAGAAAATATGATGCCTGTAAGTAAAGAATCTTTAATACTAAATTCTGGCCCGGTTCCTAACCCATAATGCAACGTTCTGAACAGTCACGGTTGTCTTATTTTATGAGTGTATAATTATGCCCACTTGATTGATTAATTCAGTGCTCAATGCATTCATACCGCAGAAACTACGTTACCAAGAAAGCAAAACACAAGTACTCCCCCATCCCACGCCCCCCCCCCCAACAACAAAAAAAGACGAAGAAAGTTTCCAAAAATGAATTTACAGACTAATTCATTCACTGTATTATTAAAATTTATTTCAAAAGACATGTATTAGACTATTATTATTTGTTTATAACACAACGTCAATAACAGACCACAATATGTGTTGGTCAGTTCGCTCTCGCTTTAAGAGCTATATATATAAGAAAATTGGTCTCCAGAAAGATATGTGTTATCAAAAGAAGGATCCAATAAGGATTATCCTATCTAAAGGTTAATGTTTCCTACCTCAAATTGGATATGAAAGACAGACAGAAAATTAAGATTCTTCTTGCTTTTGTTATGCCACGTGAGCTAGATGTGCATATCCGACCGTCTTTAGGCAGTTTTGTGCCCATGAGGCTTTGGATTCCTGATCGGTAATTAACCGATTTTAAAATATATCATTAGTTTCGGTTTTGTAGAAAGGAGGACACATATACACCCTTGCACCCATCCCACTTAAGAACAAACCTCAGAGTTTATCACTCTTAAATTAACCCTTTTTTGGTACGGTAATTAGTAATTATGATTTGTTACTGAACCTTATAATTATCATGGCCACTAATGAATCACTGACCGCTTAAAAAAAGTGAAGGCCTTGTTATAATTATAAGACAGTCGTCATGGTTGTGAGGGTCTTTTTGTGAGAAAGAAATTTGTTAATGCCCTTTTCGTAATAATCGCGGCATTTTTATTTTGCGGAGACGTCTTTGCGACTCGGACACTCAGAGACATCTCCGATATTTTTTTTCGTCGCGGAGACGTCTCCTCAAAATAAAAATGCCGCGATTATTACGAAAAGGGCATTAACAAATTTCTTTCTCACAAAAAGACCCTCACAACCATCACTGTATTTCTTTGTAAAAATGTAATTTTAACTGTAATTTGTATATTGATGATGGTTGAAATAAATGAATTGAATTGTGACCTGCCGCATATGGGGAGATTTATGATAATGATTTTAAAAAAAAACAAAAAAAAAACGATCAAATTATTACATAAAATGATAGTTTGAAAACCTCTCTGTGAAAGTAAATGAGATTTGCTGTGACAAAGACGTTCTAACCAGGGTGTTCCATCTACATAATATATGTATAAGAGTGCGTAACTGATTGACAGCTTGGAGGATGGGGTCAAAGAAAAGCCCAAGTGACGAGTCAATTTACGGTACATCCCTGGTGAAAATGAAAGGGTTAAGGTTATCAGTATGAGCAGAAATGCCCCCACTCTTCCGCCAGGTGGGCGGGGGCTTCCTTTTGCGGTGACTTTTTATTGAGGATTCGCAGAATATTTAGGGAACTTTGGTTAAGATTTCAGAATGCGGAAGGGCAATTTGCACTACCCTCGATATTTCAAACCAACACTCATCCATTTTCCCCTCCATACGGAATGACGATTTAATATCTTTGATTTTGATAAGGTAACATTTATGATATTATTTTGTTTTATCCCATTTGCCTTTGTCAAGTGTTAAAAAGCTGCGACGTCCATTTTCCTTGCACGACGACGATGGGTTTGATAATTAAAGGTAACAACCCCCATAACAAGTCAGGGGGTATTGTATTTTTTAGGGGATTGTTTTTCTAATGCTACAGTCACACATACACTTACGTTTAGTTACGTTTTTGTTGTTTTATCCTTAATTCATCTTCTAGTCTATCATTTCTAATGTATTTCTTTGTTTTATTGGAAGAACGAAATTATCACTATTTCCACTGCTGACTATGACGGGAAGGCATCTCTGGGGATCCGCAGACTTTTTATCTATTCATTTTATTTCTTTATTTATTTATTTATTTATTTTTTTTTTTTGACCCAAGCCGGACATAACTCAACGTAAGTGTCTGTGTGACTGTAGCATTAACGCGAGAAACGCTTTCGGTCTTGTATCCCCATTTTTATCGACAATAGCGATTTAAATCTTATGTCTTGAATATTACAAGGGTAATTGTCTATGTGTTAGGACGTGACGAATTCTCAAAGAATTGTTCACACATGACAACCATAAGCAAATCCGTTCTTTATGCCAAGATATGATCTTCTTGATTAGAACATGCAAATAATTTGTGTCAAGCTATTGTACTTATGCTCTAATTTAATCATCATGTGCTTATTTTTCGTCTTAAGTCGAGGCAAATCTGGAACTTATATCACGCCCTATTCCCTTTGTCCTTATTTAAGAGGAGCGCATATTTGTATATGAATCATGGCGGTTAGAGAAAAGGATTTACGGAAGAGGTTGCCGTTATTTTGAAGGCATTACAGTTCACTTGAAACAGAAAATAACTTAAAAAGTCATAGAGGGTTCAAAAAGTAAATATGGTGAGTTTAATATGCCTTTAGTTTCACCTGCAAAGACGTACTCTTGAATCATGGACCTCTTATCTTTGAGAGCACAAAACTCCAAAGTTCATATCAAAAACCTTTAAAAAGGGAGCAGTTATTTTAAGGTTCCAAACGTTCAAATATGGTTTCTTTTTGTGACTTTACTACATTTTTTAATCGTTTCCCCTGACGCAATGTCTCATTGCAGAGAAGGGGGTGGAGGTGATAGGGTGGTACTGAGACGCTATAAACTTGGGGTTAAGGAGTTTTTAGGAGACTTACATCAATTTGTCGGAATTCCGTGAGGGTATCAGCACATCCGCACCCATGTGAGGAAAATCGTCACGTCGGTCTGATGATGTTAAAGTGATGAGTGATGCCTTAGTATAACATCTTTTAAAGATGAAAGCCAAGTTTAAAGTTTTCTCATTGTAAAAGTGAAAAACAAGCAAGAAGGGGTGAAAGTCCGCTCTAATAGGGAGTTAAACGTGGGACAATCTCCTTTTTGATTGAAAAAACGGTTACTATTACACCAGAAATGAAATTTAACCTTACCATTTCCGAAAAGCTTAAAGTCACCTTGAAAAAGTGTAAAGTTTCCACTGGGAATCATTATCTAGACTCCTTTTCGAGAGAAAAGGAATGGTCACTGTTGCATCCAAGAAAAAAAAAATTAACTACACCATCTTGAAAAAAAACAAACCCACATTACCATCAAAATGTTTGTCGTCGCCATCAAAACAGTTGAATATCACCATTGAAGCTGGTCCGTTCAACTTGGATCTTTATATGATATGTATTGACACGCTTCTAGCTCTTTGCAGATGATATAAAGAGTTTCAGCGCAAAAACTATATCTACTTGTGCCTGTTTGAGTTTTTGACAATTGATGAAACTAAATAATAAAATCCATGTTTTGATCTTTAGATTTGACTTGTGCTGTCGAAGAGTAAATGGGAATGGTTGATTGCACCTCTCCTGAAAAAAAAAAGAAGACTTCGGAATCACCAAAATGCTAAGAAATTCACTACATTCTAAAGATGATCACATGCTGGACCATCCTAAATGCATGTATAGGACTTCACACAACTCAACTACACAGCATTTTTTTTTTACAATAGAGAATTTTTTTCTATGATTTTCTGCCTAAATAGAATGAAATTAATTTAAAAGGTTTTTATATATATTTTTCCACCTTTCCCCAACGGGAGATAAAATAATAATTAAAAAAAATTCAGGTTCTTCTGAGATGAAAATGATATTGCGCATGAAAGGTAATTTTTGTCCTATGACTTTCACTCTAAAAATAAATAGTCAAATTGACACCATTCAGAGTCCATACACAATTTTGAATCATTCATTGTCAGGGTGGCCCCAACCTAAAATCCGAGTATGGGCACTTCATTGTTTTGAAATGTCACTTCTTCACGAGTCCTTTCTCTCATTGTTCTGTTTGATTGTATATTTACACCTGTTTACATGTCGAAATTTTCGTTTAACACGTTTTACGATGAATCTTCACAGGTAGATGGGACATACTGATGAGTTCTTGAGAGGGTTGGCACCGGCCCAGTGCTGGCCCAGACCTTGAGCAAATTAGGCAATCTGAGAATTTCAGCCCACTTCCCGATAGAGACATTAGCTGTCAGCGGTTCTGAAGCTGGCAATTCTCACCTTATCCTTCTTTTGCTTCAGCAACTCTTTCTTCTTGCTTTTCAACAAAATCTTCTTCGACTTCTCTTTCTTTTCTTCTTCTAATTTTATTCTTTCCCCTTAATTCTCCATCCTCTTCTTCATCATGTCATGCATCTTTATTATCTTGATTATTTTCTTCTTCCTCTTCTTTCCTCCTTCCTCTTCTACTTTTTTATCTTCTCCTCCTCCTTCTCCTCCTTGTTCTTCTTTTTCTTCTTCTCCTCCTGCTTTATTCTCCGTCATCATCATCATCTATACCTTCCTCCTCCTCCTCATCATCATCATCATTTTCGTCATCATCATCATCATCATCATCATCATCTTTTACTTCTTCTTTTTCTTATTATTATTATTCCTAAAAAAAAACTCACCCATCGTCTTTGGTGTAATTTGACTTAAGACTATATAAAGTTTTAAAAAAAAAAAAAATAAAAAAAAAAAAACTGTTGAGGGGAACCCATTTTCGATGTTGCGTCTATCATGAAAATCATAATGAAGACATGACTTTGTAGGTAAAATCATCTGTTCCTTTTGTGGAGTTAATAAGCTCTCTTCGGAAGTTACTTGGCTCGTAATTAGGTCATTCGTCCTGCCACCATCATGGACATGCTACGTACATTTAGGATCTAACCGGGTTGATGCGGAATGAACATGTTCTTTCAATGTCGTCATCGTTTGGAATGAGGTCATTTATCATGTTTATTGGAACCTCTTGTTTTCAGCTCCGCTGGAGCATCTTCGGTCTATATTACTGGTATGACACTTCTTATGCAACGGGTTTGAGACGGTTTTGAAACTAGTTGCGGAGATCGACGTCTCGAAAATGACTTAGAGACGTCTCCTGAGTCTCCGCGACGTCTCATGAATCGCTTTAAAATCGATCAAGTTCACATCTAAGAGATTTTTTTTCTTTTGTGGCGGAGACGTCTCAAAGACGTTTTTGAGACGTCTCGGGGTCTCTGAGACGTTTCAGAATTCCAGAGTCTCGCATACGTTTCCACGAAGTGAGATACCCCCTTTAGATGGGTATTGGGGGATGACAAAAAATAATAATAATCAGGGAAGAAATACATAAAGGAGAAACTCAGTTCTGATAAAGAAGTACTAATTACTTCAACTAAATCATTGATCTGTCGCGTGTATCTGTCGTGATGGTATGTATGTTCTGTAACCTTGGTAACATTAATTGAGCTATGAACCCCAAAACTATCAACATGTTCCAAATATTTATACGATTATGAAACCTTGCAAAAATGTATAAACCTACATTATCTGTGCTTTAAAAAAAACATAGGCTGTCACCTTGCGAATCGACAAAGTCTATTTGTATTGTAATTACGCACCTCTATTTTACAAGTCATTTAATAATCTTATTCACTTCTTCTTATTTTATTTATTTATTTTCTTTATTTATTTATTTTTTATTTTTTGTTTTAGTTTTGATATTTTTACTTCTCTTGCCCCAATTTTTTTAATTTTTTTAAAACTTTTCTATTCGGCTGGCTGTTCGTTCGGATTGCTTAACGCCCTCTATGTTTCTGAATCTTAATCTTAATATAACACCACGAAAGTGAACCTGTTGTCAATGGGGGAGATTGAAGTAAAAATAAATACATGCTTACCTATTCTTTTTATGTTGGACGGGGAGGGGGGATTTTAATTTAAATGATCGGTCTTTTAATAGCACAGTTTATAATCAATAGCCCGGTGTATACATTATACACTGGTAGTAGGAAAATAATATTTCAGGATTTGATTTTGTTCTTGATTTTATCCTTGATTATACTTATTTGTATGATTGTTCCTTTCGATTTCAAAATTAAACAGTTGTTCCAGATATTTCCGATCAAGGCTTTCTATGTACTTCTTAAATGCTCTAGATCTGATTCTGATTTGTATTGTGTTATTTTTGCTACCTATGTCATGTAGGCCTATGTATAAACAAGGAGGGAAATCAGTAGATGAATTTGTGGCATAGTATATTTTAAATTCTATAAGAGACCGGGAACTTCTGCGTAAAATTAGAAGAAAAAAAATACATATCATGTTAATTAATTTGTTAGACGATTTTTATGTTGGAAACCATTTAGCAAATACACACCTACCGCGAATTTCGTCTATTGTTTTTATAAAATTGAAAAGGATTACATATATATTTGTATCGCTCATTGGAGTTAACCGATTTTTATACATAATAAATAATAATAACAGAATGATTTATAAACTCACTGCATTTCTTTCAGTCTTGTTTATAATTATGTCATATTATATACTTTTGCCAATCCTCAGTAATACAAAATGAGTACATTTGTTCACACGTTACTTCTGAAATCGTCATATAACCGATGTACAAAGTCAAGTATAAGGAGAGCAAATCTATTTCTAGGATCTTCAAAATTCTATTTGTGGCACACCGACATTAAGCAACGGAACACAGAGAGGATAACATTCAAATCATGCTTTCCTTATATCTGATTCTGAGTGAAAGAAAATGGCGATTTGCGCCCAATTTTCACATTTCCTGAAGATGGTATTATGTGCGAGATACCATCTTTAGGGTTAGCAACCGTTGAAAATAGTGAAGAGATAGAATTTGTCCGCGTTAATTGACGTTTAGGTTGCACGGTTGTCAATAGAATTGTGGTAATTTCCTTTAATATAAATGAACTAATTTGCCTACTCTGGCTTTCAGAATTCATAGGTTTGTTGTATGTATTTTGTTAGACGTAGTTTTCATTGCTATACTATATAAAAAGCTTAATTCTGGAAATACAGACAGTATAAAATCACTATTGTACGTTTTCTGATCTATTCATTTGTGGCAGCGGCAGTAATATCTTACATTATATACCTCACTTTAAGAATGTTGAATAATCCTGTCCTCTGATTGGTCAAAAGCTTGGTCATGTCTTCAACCATGCCCCAAAAACAAATCATCAGTCAATAGTACTTGGATTTATGCCCGTTTCCCCCTGAATGTCCCCTTAGCAATGGGCATAGTAGCGCGATCCCATTTCTTTACGCGCATAAGGCTGCTTTGTGCGATGCGATGATTTCAGATACCATAATTTGCCGCGCGATTTGGTCGATAATTTAGTTAGTTAATTCTAAATTAGACCATGTATCTTATTTTTTTTAGATCAACTTGTTTTTCGGCATATAAAAAATATATTGACTGCTTTTATTTTCGAGGCACGGTCGTTTCTAGACTGCTCTCGGGAACCTCCGAATCTGCCATAACCTGCGACTTGCGGTCTTTTGGATGCGGAATTTCCCTTGAGCAGTCTAGAAACGGCCATGCCCCTCAAAGCAGTCAATATATCTAAATTTATAATATTACACTATTCTGTTATCCAGGTGATAACAAAAATTGACACTGGACGAGGTCGAAAAAGTCACATGTACACAACGCAAGA
Organism: Paracentrotus lividus; assembly: GCA_940671915.1. Lineage (NCBI taxonomy): Eukaryota > Metazoa > Echinodermata > Echinoidea > Camarodonta > Echinidae > Paracentrotus > Paracentrotus lividus. The sequence continues at coordinate 25,075,959 of CALNVZ010000674.1, forward strand.
CCAGCGCATTGAAATTTGTGAAAATTGCCGACAACCCAGAGCGTATACATCAGCACATTAAAATCCGCAACGAATGCACATCGTTGGCTAAGCGCGCTCTACGAATGAGTACCGCACACCCATCGCATATTGCGCGTTGGTCATGCGTCGTACATCAGACTGCGCCACATGCACACTCTGTGTCATTCTACCTTTAAGTTTTGACATTATTGTTCGTTTGAGAATCTTGCCATTGTCATTCGCTAATATGTTTCTCATCAATTCAATTGCCCCTACGATTAATTATTTCTTTCAACAAATCTGACATTAAAGAACAGAATACTCTCACCGGATACGACCATTGTCTGAATAATTTGTAGGCTGTCTAGATCTATTGGCGACATGGATGGTGGATTTTGAAGCCCGGGAGCAGGAATAATGGTCCGCCCAGACATTTTAACCCCCGGGACTAGTTGTACGGATGCTCCACAATAAAAAATTAAGATCCGGAAACATCACATGTTGCCATTGATATTGTATATGGATAAGATAATCTTCTTCATGATAAACCCCAGTTGTTGTTGAAATAATTTAAACAGTATTACATTAAAGGGATAGAGCGTCCCAAGACGGTAAATTTTTTTTTCAAAGTGCCGCGCATTGGCTACTTGTAAATTAATTGAACTCTGACAAAGAATTTATTTTGATTAAACAATTTGTGTGAAGGCTTACAGAAAATCAACCAAAGATTAACGATGCTATGATATATGAATGTTTTGGTTATTGCTTTTTAAATAGCTGCATTACTTCACCGTGATCGATCATTGATTTATATCCTTCTGGTTTATGCCATGGCTGCTAGAGCTTCTGATCAATCGAGCATTGAAAGCCAAGGGGTTCTTTGGGACGAGCATCGACACAAGGGCTTGCCAGTTCAGTCGGTGGAACATCTGTCCTACAATCAGAAGGTCTTGAATCGAATTCGAATCCCGATTGAATCCCATTTTGTTATTTTTTCATAAAATAATTTTTAAAAAGTATAACTTTGTTATTTTTTGGTGGATTTTGTTGAAACATTCACTCATATTTTAATTTAAAAAAAAAAAATCGGATGATATTTATCGGACGGTCCCTTATTTCTCTAACATCCACCCCCTCCATCAACAAGTCAACACAAAGGAAATACATTAGTATAAGCATATGATACGACATCTCAGAGGAATAGGTATATGCAAAAACCGTCCTAGTCTGTCTCGACTTTAGTTCGTCACCAACAAGCAACAATGGCGCCTTGCATCACTCGTCATTTTTTTTTATAGTAGATATTTTTGGCTGGCGATAATTTGGAAGAGCCATTCATTTTCAGGCCATCGACTTATTCCTTTGTGACATGGGAGGTTTACTTCTACCCCGCCCCCTCCTTTTCTCCCTACCGCCCCCCCCCCATGATTTAATAATTTTTAGTTTAGAGATTTGATGCAGTAAACTGAATCTAAACGATTTGACATTATTCCCGGCATATTTAACAAATTATTAATCAAACATTGTTGATAATGATGGAAGGAGCAGGGATGAGGAGGAGATGGAGAAAGGAAGAAGAATAGTAGATGGAGAAGGGCATGATGAGGAAGATGAGTGGTGAGATGAAGAAATAGAAGGAGGAGAACGAGCAGGAAGAGGAAGACAAAGGGTATAAGGAGGAGGGAGCTGAATAGGACTTTACCAAACACTTCCCAGAGGGTGAAATTTTTCCCGACCACCCCCTCTGTTGCCCCTCCCCTTTTTTTTTTTTTTTTTGGAAGGCTCCGTCACTCTAACAAATTGTTCTTTAAAATGAAATAAACAGAAACAGGGGATCCGACAACTTACACCATATCTCATCAGCTATGTTTTAAGTAGACCTACTATTGGCAGATGATTGGGGTCATTGTGAGGTCCCCGACAATATTTCCAATTTCTTACTCCTCCCTGACGGACCCTCTACTCGTAAAAGTAGGTCTGACTACCTATTCCTGTGGAAATATTGCATTATTCTCGCACTTCCCGCCCTGATAATACATATCGTCTGCTCACGTCTGAAAAGAGAAAATAGAACGAAAAGAAGTGTCCGCTGGTTTGTCACCCAAGCAAAGATCAGTTTCTTGTCTATTCATTGTTTAACCTCGCGAAAGACAATCTTATTCGTCTTACACATCACCCTTCAGGTTTATAAGAGCCAACTCCTCATACGACGGACGACGGTACATTCTGCTCGGACACACAGTACATCAAAAGGAGACAATAGGAAACGGCATCTTTCAATATTAACCAATCAGAATCATGTTCCTCAATAGCTGATTCTGATTTGCTAAAAGTTCAAGGCGTTCAAAGCCCTTACAATATTAAAACATCAACAACAACAACATCCTTTTGTAACTCGTTTTATTTTCCAATAATTATGGCAAAGGGAACCATTTTTCTTTATACTCACTTGAAAATTGAAAATTATAATAATTTACAACATATCACTCGATATGTGTGCGTTTACATCTACCGCTCCATGTTTGTATTAAAAAAAAACGTAACATGGCGCAACTGTAAAATTATTTGTTCTGATATTAAGCAGTAAAATGAAATACAAAAGTTGACGAACTGGACTTACTGCATTAATTACTACCAGTAGGTTGACTTACATTCAACGATAAAAAGATATGAAAAAAGATAAGATTGTTAAATCATCTCCCTGGTTTTGAAATAGTCAGTCAATAGTAGAGAGTGATATACAATAACCCCTTAAGCCTAAATGGCGTTAGTTTTTGTTGTCCTACTTACTAAAAAGCGACTAACTGTGTTCCGAAATCTTCATCTTGTTAACGTTTGAATTTTCCATTCTCTAAAGTCTTCAATGGATACTCTGACTGATTTTTGTTAATACTTTTTTTTTTTTTTCTTTTTTTTTAATTGTGTCCACTTTAATTTCAGTGCAGTCATAACCAAATGAATTTGGTGAAGCACATTGTGTAACTGAATTCGGTCACATCATTAATGTAGAAAATATGGCTTTTAATATGACCCCCTTGGCTTCTCCCAAAACAAAGGAAAAAATTTGAAGTAGCTTCATACATTACTGTAAAAAATACGAACGAATATTGGGAAAAAAAACTTTCATGCCCCCCGGCGACCAAAATTGCCTCTCAGGCTGGGGGGGGGGGGAGGCGTGCGGAAGAAATTGTCGCGTCGTTGGCCATCAAATATTTATAAATATTCCACCCTACGGATGGATTTTTTTCCACTTGATCAGTCATCTATACTTTTATGCTGGGGGGGCAAGCGCACCAACTTCTCGATTCCATCAGTATTTATATCAAGCATATGATTTAGATCTCCCGAACCATTTTGTAGTTATTCGTTTGTACATCACTTGCCTTTATATCATTGCCACACAGTAATCACAAGACAGGTTATCTCACTGTTATTGATCCAACCATCTGCCTCTCACCGAGTGATAAAAAAAAAAAAAAAACTTTACACCTAGAAAAAAATGTCAGTAGAAAGAAAATCAATTATTGAACCCCAAATTAATTACATATTCTGAAAGTGTAACTCCTCCCGCTCTTCGTGCCATTTGCTTGTATTAGTATGACCTTGGATGACACGACGCATGTTTGCGAACATGCAAATTCGAATTGTGGAAGGTGGGATGAAATTGAAAACAACAAAAGCTGACAAAAAAAAAGCAACTCCATCATGAATTAAATAGCATAATAAAAATGCTTTGAGCGAGGGTGTTGTACATTTATCCAACTAGATTTCTCTATAAAAAATTAGATTAGATTCATCAAGTAATCCATGAATGAGTACACATCAAAAAGTAAACTGTTCACTTACAGACCTAAAAAGCATCTTAATATAATTGAAAAGTGATTATTTTGTCTTTGACGTTGCTCACTTCATGCTTGACTTCTACATATCATCTCATTTTCACACAAAATGTATCATATGTACGTGTAACAACGCCCCTGCCAAGTTATTGGCGCAAACATTTTCGTTAAAAAGGTCATCTAATTAATAGGATGGCAGTTGCTTTTTGATAGCTTGTTGTTTGTGATTTACTCCCACTTGTTCACAATTCGAAATTACAGGTTTGCAAACAATGCGCCGTTACATCAACGTAAAATATAACACACAGAATTGGTACCAAAAGATGCGGAGATTACTCTTCAGAGTATGTATAAGAATTTGGGTTTATAAATTGTTTCTTTTTATTGACATTTTTCAGGTGTAAAGTTTTTTCTGACTCACTCGTTATGCACTTCGCCCCACTGAATCTTACGCAACCGCTTCATTTGCAATGATTTATCAATATCCATCTTCTCCACAATTGGTTATCATGTTATGGATAACCGTCTAAAAAATCTGCAAAATACATCAAATTGCAAAGACAAATTTCTGTCTTATGGTAATCAACACCACTGGTTTTCACAAAACCACAATTAAATTTCACGATCACTTAAAATAATCAAAGAATTTTGCTGAGCATCATCCGATCTTGATAGCCATCTAGCAATGTACTTCATCAACTTTCCCATGTGACTTTCACGACGTATTATCTGAAATTCCATCAAAACCATTTTAGTAAAATAAAATCTTCAGCTGACAAAAAGTATTATATGTCAGCATATCCTACAGAAAGACAGAGAGAGAGAGAGAGAGAGAGATTTTATGTGCCGTTTGGTTAATATCATATCCATCTGCAAACTATTTATTTATAGAAATAATTGATTTTTACGAGCGATATCATGCAGAATGATGTCCTGAAATGTATGTTTTTTTGGTTTGGTTTGGTTTGGTTTTATTCTCCATATAAAAAATAGCAAATGAAAATACATACATGAAAATCAATATACAAATTGAATAAACAAAATTAAATACATGTATATAATGAGACAAATAATAAGAGGATGGATGCTCTATTCAGAGATACTTATAAAGTATCTCTGTTCTTCCTAGAGGTTTTTGCAAAGAGGTAACAGCTCGTCTTGACGGAATGTTCGTAAACTGTCTGAGGCTTGCTGGTTAATGTTTTAACGTTTTTCATTTATACAAAAAATGAGAGAGAGAGAGAGAGAGAGAGAGACATTAGTCGACCACTCTACCCAGCTGCAAACTTTCACAGACTGCAATTGTCGTGCAGTCTTTGTGGCCTTTACATGGAAGTTGTACGGATCCAA
>CALNVZ010000674.1:25085444-25108039 GCA_940671915.1 Paracentrotus lividus
ATTTTGATGAAACTTTAAAAAAAAATTTCCTCTCATTATGCTCTTTCCTATGAAAGTGATTATTTCCTTGGGTATTGGTTTCCTTTAATGAATTCGGTATAAAACTAACAGGCATCTTCTGACATTTCTATTACCAATATAATTATTCGATAGAGAACGTTGCTTTAAAATTGTTGAGGATAAAAATCATTTTACGTGTTGATGAATGGCTATATTTGCAATCTACCACATCCTTCGTGTCAATAGCGAAGTATGGAATCTTTGAAGGACAAAGTTAATCAGGAAAAACTGAAAGGAAGATAATAGGGAACAAACACGTACACGGTTTACGAGCATTAAGAGTGTAACAGGAGAAGGACACCATACCGCAAATGTCACCGCAAAAAGTGGCTACCAACTTCAATTGACTAGTTCGAGAAAAAAAAGAATGCCTCGATAAAATATTTATAGATGCTATTACTTAAACTTTAAAAATTATTGATGTGCCTTTTTTTATCTGGAGGAAAACCAATATCAAATAGATTATAAGGGCTTGGGCTACAAAAAGAAGGAGAGAGAGAGAGAGAGAGAGAGAGAGAGAGAGAGAGAGAGAGAGAGAGAGGGTGAGAGAGATACCAGTGGCCGTGGAATTATCTTTTATCAGAATATTGAAAATTATCAAATTTGTAATATTATGGACCTACATTATGAAGCCGAATAAAACACCATCTGTTATTCTTTTCTCTATATTAAATTTCTGGTAAGAAATAGTTCAATAAGTAGATTAATAATGAAATCATTGACATTAGCAAACACTATAGGTTTTCCCGGTCGATTTTAAACTATTTTCAATCGAATTCGTTAATGTTCAGTCAATTTAAACGATACCTTCCCGGGCGCGGCTTATCGGTTTTATTTTAAGGTTATACGTTTTTTTATTTTAGAGGCACTCGATTTTCGTTTTGTCTTTCTCTGAACGTTAATGACCATTCGTATTCGTTTTATGTGCGATCAAAAGTGTTATGTGCAGTGAATTTTCGTAATGTGCATAAATCAAATTCGTACGATCTATTTATAAAATTCAGCTGTAAAAAGGAAGTGGAGGTGAGCTTTCCAGCAGTCAAATTCGTTTTTTAGGCATGCATTTAAAACGTTATTTAGGCCTATCCGTGTGACACCGAAGCAGGGGGGTGGCGAATGCACATGGTAACACAAAATAAATTTATAAGCAATAATTTGTATCCAGAGGTGCGGGAACGACTTTGAAAGATGGGGGGGGGGGCACTTTCTTGAAAAGGGGGCCCTTACCTCAGTGGCATAATGAGCAAAATGTATGGGATAGGGAGGGGCTGGTATTAAGTTATATGTTAAATTTACTTTTATGCTGTTCAATATATTGATTTTTTTGAGAGATTAAAAGTGCCCCCCTTTTAAAGAAAATGTACAATTTTGGAGTTTAAGCAACATTTTAAAGGTTTAAGTAACATTACAGTTTTATTACACACTTAAAGCAAAGTGTAAAATTATTGCCGCCCATGATAATGTTAAATATCAATTGCAAATAGATTTACATGTTTTAAAGTGATTTTAAAAACATAAGTGCTAGAAAGGGCGATTAAAAAACGTTTAGAGGGATGTAAAATAAGGCCTATATGTGCTTCTGATATAACATCATCTTTTACAATAGTTGCCTCGGCAAGCAGGGTAATTGTTCTCTTGCGTATTGCTTGGTATTCCTTTTTTTATTTGGGTTTGAAAAAAAAGGACTGTGGAGGAAAAAGGGTTTCTTTTTAGTAACAAGAGATGCCCCTTTTTTTAGCAAAAAGTTGTCCGTGTGGCCTTTCAAGAAGTTCTAAAGTTTTTTTTTTTTTATATGTAAAGTTGTCCTTTGAAGCCATAAAAAGGCACTTTTTAGTAACGAAAAGGGACAATTTGTTATTTTTTTTTTCCGGCATTCGGTCATCCAGACGTCATCAATGTAACGGTCACAGTTTTTTTTTGCTTGGGATGGGGGCGCGTCTGTCTACGAGCTATTTGGTCTAATATGAATTTTATGTGATACATACTTGTTATCTAATTGTCACTTGGTCTATGTACCATTTTCAAGCGGTGGATCCAGGGGCCCAGCGGGAAAGCCCCTCACCCCAGCAAATCAACACAAAATAATATATATATATTTTATAAAAGAGGAAAATGGTAGAAAAAAAAAATAGATTGCCGACCGACTGACAATCTAACCCCACCCTCCCCATGGCCGTTACATGATGGCGATGGGTCGAGATAAATTTTTACATCCTCATGTTATGCAAGATTTCTAATGAATAGAGTGAGGGATGGGGGCTGCAGCCCTCTTCTGTTTTATACACATTAGATTTGTTTTTATTGTATTTTTGTAAACATTTCATTTTTCGAGCAGACGTATAATTTTTTTTATTCATACCTGATAAAAAACGCGAACATATAATCAGCTTTATGTTTTTTGTTTTTTTGTTTGTTGTTTTGTTTGTGTGTGTGTGTGCGTTTTTCAAGCTTCAGGTTCCCCATTCTCCCCATGATCAGCCTCTTTTCTTAACAAAACACTTATGGCCCCCTCCCAAATTTTATTTTCCTACCCGAACTAACATTCTTATTTGTATACAGTTATTTCTAAAGTGATGCCCAAAAACGAATTTGGAATTCACCAGAAGACGGGAATTTTACGAATGGACGAATTTGAGCGAACATTGACGAATGGACTGCTCACACAGCAATTTCGTCGGCGCAATTTGCAATTGGATTGAACGGTGTTTGATTTTGGTTACACAATAAACGATTTCATTGGCAGATTTTAATCGCGATCACATTCCGGACGAAAGCGCTCGGGAAAGAAATGTCAAATTGATCGGAGGATAGTTTTAACTTTGAACCGGAAAACCTATATTAATGAAATATTTCTTTCTTTTTTTTTTTTTATTTTGTGTCAAAATTGTTCCAAAAAAAAAAAAAATTTCCCCGCACTTTGGTTTATAATGCCCTGTTTTTAGCAATCCTGACATGTTTGAAAATATAAATTTACATTTGTTTACTTAAAGAAAAAATACGAGAGGATCTGCAATGGTACTCCTTAGTTTTGCATTTCGTGCAGGGCGACAAATTGGCAAAGCCAAGACCAACAAGCTTTAATTTTTACCGCCGAGTGTTTTAATTCCCCTGCCCTTATCGGTTTGGATGACACGGTTTTTTTTTTTTTTTTTTTTTTTTTAGGGGGGGGGGTGGCTCATGATAAATTGCTCTCAACATGTTTCTTAATTCTTAATTTAATGGACTTAATAATGTGATGGAGGGGGTTGTGCTTGGGGCTGCAGCCCCAAAATTTAACTAAAAAGTGATGCTGTCTTTTCCAACTTTTTTTTAACCAATCAAGAATGATTTTGATAAAAATTGTAAAATGTATATCTATACCGGGATCAAGCATTAATAGGCAAGGTAATGGTAAGGTTTACGTTATTTTGAAGTTCAAAAATAATCTGCATTTCTTTTTAGTTTTCTTTTTTCACATGAGGTGGGGGATCGGCGCAGCCTCCCCAATTATAAAATTAGCATGTGAACAGCAATTATACCGAATAAAGATTATTTCAATTCTATATCAAGGTATAAAAACATATCAAATGACGCTGTCAGTAAGTCCGACCTAGCTTCGCCACAAACTGCCCTGGGAGTACGAGGGAGGGGGCTCTTTCTGCATGACGCAGCAGCTATGGATGCATGGTCAGTTCTACTGGACGGTTCACTTGACATGGCTCCTCCCCGGCGTGACCGGACCGGAATACGGCTGATGTGATGCTTCATTTCCGCGGGGAGAGGAGGGGCTTTTTTCACCGAAAATAGATTTAGTAGGCGGCCTACTGTTCCATTTATTATTTTCCTCCTTTCTTTCCTACCTTCCTTTTTTTTCCTCTCTATTTAGCTTTGCCATGTTTAGTTCATCCTTTTGACCAAGAGATGTCACGTTTGTGGTATTGTGTGATGATTGTATATACATGATATAATCATGATTTCATATTTCACACAACGACAAATATGTCAAAATAGATTTCTACTCAATTCTACTTCAATACGCAAAATTCATACTTTTCCAAAAAATATAAAATACTAAATATTCCAAAACCCATAAAAAAATACACAACAACGGGGCTAACTTGTTAAACCTATTACAGGTCTTTTTCAAGCAAAAATTAACGCACATATATATCTTTTCTACAAACTAAGCAATATAAAAATGCAAACTAACGGTTATACGACTGCAGGAATGGTCGCTATATATAAGCAAAATAGCAAACAATGTTATGCATGGATAAAAGAAAGAGAAAGACATAGAGGAAAATAAGAAACTTATATAATGTCACGTTTACTCTATCAGGTAATTGTAGATGTAGATGTAGATGGCTATCAAAGTTTTTGGATTTTCACCCCACCTTGGAATACACATGATACAGGACAAAAAAAAACAAACATGTGAATCGGCATTATATTTCATAAATGTAACTTTCAATCAATCAAATAAGCCCTCTAAGAATGGGAAATCATATCTATGCATTGATAACAATTTATAAGTGGAGGAGAAAAAAGTAGGTCCATATCTCAAGAGTTGACCGATGCCTCTGCAAATCACTCGCAGACTAGAAAGATCTTAATCTGATCATTTACCCCTCTTCAGATTAACTTCACACCCCTTCACTCAACACCGATTCATCTTATCCCCATCCCACGGTCAAGTCGAGGGTCGGTTTCACAGAACACAATCCGTGCCATCCAGACGCATCAGATGATCTCAAGAAATGATGATCAAGAAAAGAGAAAACCACGAGGTGTTCTTGAGAGTATTGTATCACTAATCGTGCATTTGTATTAAAGTTCATGGATAGCATGAAATTGAACCTCTCTTTCTTTCTGAGTCTTCAAATAAACCTCCGGTTTAGACTTGTTTAATATGCGTTGAATTAACTAAAAATGATTATACCTCTTTCTAACAAAACTAGTCATCATGGTCATAGAGGCACACAACATTCGAACCCCGAAACGTTCAATTGTTAATGTTTTCGATACTTTACACCATTAAAGTTGTGCTATTGAAATATTGGCCTAGAAAGGTAGTATTAGATCCAAAGAGTTAATTCAAAATAATGAAATTTCATTACATTCTGTTCCTTCAATTATGTCCCATATTCTTGTTTGCGTCTATACCATGTATACAAGGAGCTCCAAAAACAAATATATTATGATATGATTGTACTTTTTCTTGTAAACACAAGTCGAAGATAACGTAGGGAAAAGATATTTTCATCATCATCTCCTTTTCTGTTATGACTTTAGTTGTCTTTATGATTTTTTGTTGTTGAAATCTTTGACGTCGCGTGGAAAACCATTTTTGCTTTCATCAATATCTTCCTTTCTGTTATGACTCTTTAGCTGTCTTTTATGGGTTTTTTTTTTTTCTTTTTAATATTTTTTTTTTTTGTTGCTTTTTTTCACCTCTGACGTTGCGTGAAAACCATCTTTGCTGCTATTTCTGACCTAATATACCCACCCCCGGCCGCTGTCAGTGAACGGAACCCACGTTTGAGTGACATCGTAATGCTTTATGATAATATTCTGAACAAACTTTGTCCAATTTTGCTCATCTCCGGCTCGCGTCAACTTCTTTCCCGCGCTACGACCACGCAGGGGTCTTATCGGGCTCGATCTAGAATATTTCTAGGGTGCTGGAAGCACTTTTGGCAGTTAAATTAAAAAGGATGGAGAAGTTTAAAGTTTGACCTTTACTTTGGACGAGGAGTTTACCTTTGGTTATTTGGAATGATGGTTGTTCGGGGACCGTGACGATTTCTTTTCATACACTGCAAAAAGGTTATGGTGCTAAATTATGCAACACCGAGGTGATTATAAACTGGCTGTGAAAGATTTCGGTGTCAATAATACAAAATCTGAAACAGCACTTTGTTGTTTTATTTTTGTTATGCCTAAGTAACACTAATAGCAACAAATTCTGTCTTATTTTCATAAAGTTAATGAAATATCTTTTAACACAAATTAATCTCAATGGGATTAGGATTAAATGGCAAGTCCATTCTAGAATCAATTTTTTTTGAGAAGGTCGATTTCCAATGTTAATTTCAAATGTCCAAATCCTGATTTGATCATGTGTCCGTGACGTACGACCAGTCATCATTGTATTGTTTACTGCGCATGATCATCTCGCTAGTACAAATTGATGACGACTCCTGTCGAGTGGGACCATGCGTTAAAAAAAAGAAAGAAACTTCGGTAACGAGTTGGTCTATCACGCTTGGTGAAATATGATTCATCCGCCCCCCCCAACACACACACACAGCACACACACACATACACACACTCAGGCAGTCAACCATAACGTATGCTCGTCTTGGATTTTTTGAGAGATACCCCTATTACTGGTTATGGAGGGGAACGTGTCAACCCCCCCCCCATTACAGGTTTTTTGGAAGGGAAGGTGCATCAAAATTGCCCCCCCCCCCATTACAGGCTTTTGGAGGGGGAGCCAGCAAATTCCACTTTCGGAGCCATATATTCGGGACCCTATTTCAGGATTTTTTTCTTTTTCTAAAAAGAATGCGAAACTATCCCTAAATGTTCGGGGGAAAGTGCTAAAAGATCCCTATTTCAATGTTTTTTCTGGATTTTCCCATACCTGAGCCACTAAAATATACCCCTTTTCCCCGAGAAATCAGGAACGAGCATACGTGTATGGTTGACTTCCTGTGTTGGGGGGGGGGGGGGGGGGGGTGATTCATATCATAGTGAGGGCAATCGGAGATCAATCCTTGGCTTTGGGCCTTTGATATTCTTCTTAAATAACATTAATAACCATTGGTCTTCATTAGTGTTAGTTTATTGTACATGTTTGTTATTTTGTCTCTGACGAAGATTCCTGCTATTAAAAGATCAAAAGTTCAGGCTCCTTTTGACTCTAAATCAGATTCAGATATATTTTTCAAAAGTCACAATATTTTTTTATTTTTTATTTATCTTTATATTTTTGCAAACCGTGACGAGTTGCTTGTTCCTGTGTGATGCACCAGATAACATCTATATCATATCAATCATTGATGACATCATTATTGAAACGGCATTCGATTGTGGGGAGAAAAGATTTAATTTTCAAGGGAGTAGCCTTATACACAGGCCGAGATCCAGCAGCGGTATGGTATACAAAAAAAAAAAAAAAAAAAAAAAAAAAAAAAAAAAAAAAACCTCAAAGAAATATACACTGAATGTTATCGTAAACGATGTATGCCTAAGCAATGTGAAATAATGTATGCCTTGATTCCCCCCTCCCCCCCCAAAAAAAAATAAATAAATAAAAAAACTCTAGTTATACAGTCATACTTTTGAAAAGGAAATTCACATAAATAGCCGTCAGCAAAGTGTGATGTCTAAGTTAATCTATAGCCCACATCTGAAGGAGTATAGCTATATATAAATGTACGTACATGTATATATATACTACAGGGCTGGAGTGTAAAAAAAAAAAACATCATCCAACTTTTAAATGACAGTGTGGACAATATTCTTTCCCAGTATTACAATGATTATAGTTTATTAAATTAATTTATGAAATGTATCACAATTATTCCTTTTTACAATGATACCAAGGTTTGTTTCTGGGTTCGCATATATCCACCCACATGTATGTTGTGCATATACCTACACTTTTGTTGTGAAAAGAATAATGCAGTTTGCTCAATTTTTGAGGCACCTTCATACGATTTCCCATTTTTCATTGTGCTTGATTTAAAAAACAAAAAAATCTTTTTCTTGGAGGTATGTGGACACAAATGTTTGTAATGATATACACAGGTCAGTTAAATGCCATGCATTCTTCTGAAAAAAAATGAATAGATATTTTCACAAAATATTACTACAAAACATTGATGGAGAGCAACTCCCAATTAAAACAGTCTTTCAACCCTTATTTATTTCTTTGATGTTTCTGCTTTTTTAACGTAAAACAAACTGAACTTCCTATTAAAAAAATATATAAAAAAAGAGAGAGAGAGAGAGAGAGAGAGAGAGAAAAAAAACTGTCGTTGTTTTTCTTCTTTTTGTGAAGCACCCTGTATCAAGTTCCAATTCAGATCATTGTAAAATAGTTTCGACAGTGTGCATACGCGTGACCCGTTTTTGCTTTATATGAATATGATGTCCTGTAAAGCTGAACTCTCCAGGATGATGACAAAATCAAAACTTAAAACTCCTCTGGAAGATTTTATGTGTCGCCTTCGTCGGTAAAAAAATGCCCACATATTTTTATTAAATCAGATAAGCATCAAAAATTTCTCACGCTATTTATTTTGAAGTGAAAAAAGTTCACTTTGACAAGCATGCGTGTGGTGGTTCAGTTAAGATAGATATAGGTTCTTGAGATCACTGATTTTTTTTATTGACAACCTTTAAATGTTGCAAATATGAGTCATACTTTCTATGCTCTTCGAATTCACATAGGTAGAGAGCTATATCATTCTAAAAAGTTGATTTATATTACAGGCTGATGGCTGCAAGAGCATACTGTACATCTAAAGTTTCATTTTTGGGTACGTGCATGAAAAAAAAACCAATGTTTGTAGATATTGTTTAAGAAAATAATCTAGGGAAACAACTGTCAGTAAATTTGTTTGATATCTAGAAAAATCAACGTATTGTTGGAATAGATCCCCTTCGAAGAATTACGTACTACTAATAGTAGGAGTAATGAAAAATATTGTGATTTTTATTTCAGGATTTTTCATTTGTTTACAAAATGTAAAACACATGTAGATGTTATTGAATTTTCTTTCTATTTCGTGCTAGAAAATGAAAACTTTTACTTAAAGCGTAAATAAATTAATGGATGATAAAAAGCGGAGGGTCAAGGTCTATTTGGACCACACGAGATTTAGAAAGGGTTCCTTCTGTTGTAAATAATGCATTCGTGGATTGTCTACATTATTTTGACAGAACTTTTTAATCTGTCTCTTTTTTTCTTTTTTCTTTTTTTTTTTCTTCTGTCTGTTTTTTTTTTTTTTTTTTTTTTTTTTTTTTTTTTTTTTTTTTTTTTTTTTTTTTTTTTTTTTTTTTTTTTTTTTTTTTTTTTGCTTATAGGTGTGATAGTATCGGGATGTAATTCATTATCGTAACGCGTTACAAAATCATATTATAAATCCCAGGAGTCGATACATGGGGGGTTGGGGCAAAAGGAGGGCTTGATTGTCTCTCCAATAATGTTATATCTTGTGTCGCCTAAATGTGCGCTGCCGGTTAATGTACTAACCCCCTCCCTGTACTAGAAAAAAACAATTGGCGCCTCCTCTAACATTGTCTAAAGTGATAAAAAAGCTTCCCAGAACAACTGGGTACTTCCTTTTTACTCCTTTTGTAGATATTTGATTCCTTTAATTATCGCGTTACGACCTTGGAAATAATGTACCACCGACTTTAAACGACTGGTTACGTCTGGATTCGGAAATCGGGGAATTAGATTAATTTAGATATCTGTCAGCGTGTTAGGTTGGTGGATATTCTAAATCCAATCATTTTGTCTAGGGGGAAGGGGAAGAAATAAATTAGACGTTCGCTAATTCCTGTACAGGAATGACTCGTCGAGAAATGGGGGAGAAACGGAAGAAGACAAGTAAATTCATCTTATGCGTCAATCCAAGATATACTTTGATATACAAGATATCAAGATATACAATTTCCTCTCTCGCCCAATATTATTGTCAGAATTCTGCTCCCTCGTATCCCCCATAGTACGTAAATGCACTATTGGTATCGCCCCTGTGGGTATATTGGTGTAGTTGCTCTTTTCAAGTATGGGATTATTGCTTTAATATCCTTTGATTTTAATTTTATATTACCCCCAAATAAAAAAAAGAGATGACGATGAAAGTTGTGTAGCGTACTCAAAACATCTCCTCCCTCACACACACAAACACCCTCAACACACACACACACACACACACTCACACACCCACACACACGCACAAACACACGCAATTAGCATATTCAAACAAACCATACATTCCCCTCTCCCTTTCTTTCTCTCTCCCTCCCCTCTATCTCTATGTGTTTGCTATCCATGTCCAATTACTGGGCTAAATTCTGAAACATTTTTTTGTGGATCCAGTTCAATATAAAAAGGACGAAAATCCTTTTTAAAATCTACTTCTTTCATAATTTTGAGAACTGTTCTGGTCACTTTGTTCATAATCTTTTTATAATTTGATACCCATTTCAATAGACCGTTTAGTAAACATATATCAATTTATATATTTTTTCATACAGGGGTTGTTCTTGACAAGCTAAAAACTTGTCAGACATATAATAAGATGCATGCAAACTAGATTCCAAATTTTATAGTTAATTTATTGATAACAGGTAAAACCTGCTGTTTTGGGTCAACAGGAAAACAACATATTTATGAATTTGCATATGAAACGTATTAATATCCAATGTAAAACAAAAATTATACGAATTTCAAAGAATGAAAATGTAGAATGTTAAAAATAATTATCTTTAAAGTTATCTAGAGGTTGATGACATTGTCGATATTATACATGAATGACATCGTGAAATCCGATCATTTTGTGACGAATTAGTTGGAAGGATAAACAATCAAACTGTTCTGATCTATCAAGGGCAAAGATCATTATTCGTTACATTTTTACATGTTTATCAGTAGCTCAGACTACTTTAAATTAACCGATTGAAATCTGACCTATTGAACAGTAAAAGAACAGGCAGTCGTTCATTTTCCTCGGGCAACTTATCTGATCGGTTAAGATTTTTGAAAAAGTAATTCACAAATAAAATTTCTTTGAAGTGTTCAAATAATCAAACAAAAAAATAATAAATAAATAAATAACCATGCACCTTACATCTTCTATTTAGCTTATATTCTTGTTTACACACCTTCAAAATCAATTTATCTTTTAGCAGGCAATATTATTACACAAAAAAAGGAACGCTCTATAGTCATTTGTAAACATGGTAACAAAAAACATTTAGAAGAAAAAATCCGACATGGTTGTCAGAACATGGGTCTGCGCAAATTAAACTGGATTATAGTTTTGTTTATTCAAACACTTTTAACTCTAATTTTTTTTGTCAAAGTGTGGTCAATATTGTTACATTATCATTCATTTCTTTGCCGCAATACCACAGTTTTTTCCTTTAAATATTTGATTGTAATTATGCCCCCTAGAAGAAATACATCGTTCTCTTAATATGAGTGTGTCTTAACTGTAGATTAATCGTAAAATAAACATATCAATTTTCTTGATTGAGTTTTATCGAGATCACAGGAGGAAATATTAATGCGTCACACCTGTAATGCTAGACGACGATGATTCGATAACAAATTACGTAAAAGCAGACTTCCAATAGGCATGGTTTTCATCCACTTAGTCTAACACCAGTTGGTCCAATTATCTGATCGTCCAATACCACATGGGCTAAACACATAGGCCTATATTCTGCTATGAAGCCTGAGTTTGTATGTGTCGCAAGTTCGTGCAAAGATATCATTGGCTATTGTGCCATCCTTTTGTCTGATGCGGATCGCACAACAGCTTTGCACGAACTTGCGACGTATACAAACTAACAGTTTAGACTTACTTCCACTTTGTTTAATACATTCTTGGTCTAATTCTCATTTGGTCTAATGATCACTTTGTCTCATTTCTGATTCGTCTAATTGCCAAATGGTCTTATTGCCTTTTCGTCTATTCCGAAATAAATATTTGGTATATTTCCAGTCTGTTACAGGAATCGACCAAGTGATGTTAGACCAATTGGACATTAGACGAAATGGACATTAGACCAAAGGGAATTAGACGGAATGGTAAATAAGCAAAGTTACAATTAGACCAAAAGGTAATTAGACAAACTTGTTGTAGATTAAATGGAATTAGACCATGTGGGATGAGGCCAAACGGGCATTAGTCAATGTGGGTTTAGACCAATTGGCAATCTACCACAGGCATTGGTGTATCCAGAAAGGGGTACCAGGGGCTTAACGAGTTAATATTTTCCACTATTCTGCAATATGTGAGAAGACAGGTCCATTTTGGGGCCCTTATCTGCTTATAAGGGCATACGGCGTGTCGGACCGCATTTAGTCACACGTAATACTGAATAGTTTCTGACAACAAATATACCAAAAGAACTAAAAACAAACGAGAATGGACAGTAATGTAACCAACTTTATTTTGGCGCACTCTATTATTGTTAGGAGGCGTGCCTGCCCGTAATAAACTTTTAATTTGGAACGTTTGGGGTCTTTTCAACTTCAAAGGGTAAAACGAACACCTTATTTTTGATGACCGCAACTTTTGAATGAAAAAATACAATCATTTTTTTTTCTTCAGAATCACAATCGCGACATCAGGAAAGTGGAGGAGGAGGAGGAGGAGGAGGAGGAGGAGGGAGGGGTAAGGAAATAGTTTGAAGACTCCCAGTTTCGATCTCTTAATTTCAAACATCTTTGTTTTAAACATCATCTCGATCAAGATCAATTTAAAGAGAACAGATCCTCGGCGCTGGGGTAGTGATGATTAATATACATGTGCATTTACAATCAGAATTGGGTTGAAAAATGATTCGAATGAGAATGTCAAAATTTATAGTTTCTAAACATTTGTCTCTGATTGAAATACAAAACCGCTTTTTGTCTTAACCTCTATTGTCCTGATAATTAAGTTCCCATTATTGAACAACAGTACTGAATGAGGACTCCAACATGTCCTCGAGCTATGGTGGTATCTCACTTGCCATGAAACGAATTTGAGACGGATCCGGACCTACTCTGAGGCGGGTTTCAGACGGATTTGAAACTTGTCGCGGAGATGTCTCTGAGACGTTTCCGCGACGTTTCGTGAATCTCCGCGACGTCTCATGAGTCGCGGGAAAATCGATCATGCTTAAATTCCGTCTCCGAGACGTCTCTGCGACACAAACAATATCGGAGACGTCTCTGACTGCTCGAGACGCAGAAACGTCTCCGCGAAGTGAGATACCACCTTAAGTGTCAATATTTCGGAGTCAACTAATTTGTGTACTCTGAAGTCACATACGTACGCAAGTAGAGAGGATAAACCCAACATAACGCCCTCTATGTAACAAACTCCACGGTCATTTACCGTTAAGTTGAAAAGTTTGGTGACTTCTGTAAAGAGTGCCATCATGTTTCATCAACCCTCAACCATGAGAGCTGAGTCATTGGGAAATTACCGGGTCCCACATCTTCCCGCTCGAGGGAGAAAGCACAGGCCTCGATAAGAATCTTTAATCGTCTGCTTTCAATATCGTCATCATCTGCGCCCCATATGATCCGCTTTAAAAATGATTCTCCAGTTATGATGAAATTAAGTGGATTCAAAATCTTTGAGTATATGGCTTTTGGTTAATATTGATTAATAAAATATCTCTAAAATCTGAAAAAGTAAATAAATGGAAACGCACTGAAAGAAAATAGTTTAATTTCGACTCTAAAAAAAAAAAGTTTGATGAGGGTCAACCATTTTTCAAACGAAAAAAAGATTGGGCACTGAAAAATCCGGGAGAAAAATTGCCAATTGAACCTCTGTCCGTTTACTCAGCGGATAGTTTAAGATGATCAGGCACAAACAGCCTTTACACCATGTACACGGCTCGGCGTGCGCTGAATCAATTGGGTTTTCGAATTGAGTAGACGTGCTGCCTCTACGCGGTTTATAGGTATAAAATGGAATCTTTTGACAAATAATAATAACAACAATGGTGGCTTGTCATGCGTGACGCTTAAAGCTCTTGGTCGACAGGTCGACTAATCAACAGACTGAACTTAACTTGAAATGCTTTTTCTCAGCCGACCAGTCGATTGCGTATAAGAATTCCTCCACTTCAATCTCTTTTAAGACTCCCATTTCAATACTGCCTTATTGCGTTGATTAACCCAATTTACCACATGAAACATTTGAGCTATATTAACAGACGGATGTAAATGCAAATTTCAATAAATCACTCACTCGTAACATTCTTTGATGGATGTCCGAATTAACCAGGTGCATAAAATTACACGAATTCCATTCATTTCCCTGCTCAGCTCACCCAAAAAGGGCATTTCCAATGGAGGTATTAGGGGCACTTACTCCCTGCCTTTGAACGATACTTTAAACCAATAATAAAGAGTGTCAAACTTAAGAGAGATATAGAAAGAGGTAGATCCACACACAAACACACAAACACACACACACACACACACACACACACATAACCACATCTTCACATACTAGAACACATCCTCACACACACACACACACACACACACACACACAATCACATCCTCACATACTAGAACACACCCTCTCTCTCACACACACACGCACACACACACGCACACACTCACCTGATCGCTCTATCACTAGCTACGCCACCCTCTCAAACAAGTTCTACTTTGCCTTGAATTATCATGAATGTCAATCACATGGAAACTTGGCGCCAAAAAATGAGACGACATTCCGAACAAATTAGTCACATGCGCTCTGGTTATGAAAGCTTTCATCAGCTATCAATCAGAAAAAGATATGATTGTCATATTGTATTCTCCTAGCAATGAATGATGACCAAACAATGCCACAGTCATCATCTTAAAGGTTAGCTATGATAGTTGATGAATAACAAAAATAGGTGAACCTTAAAAGAGAATTATTTTTAATGAACTTGATGCCAGGATATGATTAGCGCTGCAACACACTCCATTGTAAGCAATTTATCTAATTAAATAGATTCCAATTTTAAATAGATTCCAAAACCAATATTAAGCTATTAATGAAAGTTGCAATAACAATCAATATGGAGAAAAAAAAATATATACGTTTGGATTACTTACAAACAAGATATTCTTTCTTAAATTCTTAACATTCATTTGTTGTATTAAAATTTGTTAGTGTCCGAATCTGTTATAAGTATACAAGCGACCTAGTACGTACCTTTGAATTCAGAGTAAATTGCCGTTAAATGTCATATTCATGATAATAAGTTTCAAACACCTTTGAATCTTTCGGGCTGACATCGTTGATAGCAACAGTGGTGATTGCATTTATCCAAGAATGAACACATTGGCATTTAGTACAAATTCCCCTTTAATGTTGTTTTTATGGCAAATGTTGAGTCACAGAAATGTTTCGAAATGTTTGAGTCATAACTTTATTGTTATCGGTGTCTGTAATATCTCGTAAAAAACAAATTTAGGGAAAGAAGCACTTTATAAAGATTAATCAGTGTTTTCAAAATATACAAATCACCTAAAATTGAACCCTTTATCGCCCCCATAGACTGCAATGTTACAATTATTAACTCTTATCAGAAAATAAAGCAATGAAATAAATAAATACGATTTTCAGTTTCAGATTTATCTTTAAATTGCTTTTTAAAGAAACATGTTTTCCATTCGCGGGGTTTGTTAAATTCATGTGAACAATACTAAAATAACTCACATCAAAGTTTAGAATCACATTTTTTTTTTGGAAGGAGGGGGCTTCTAACATGTTAGCCAATGCCTTTAAAACTCTTAATTACGTCGTCAAAAAAGTTTAAAAGCGAAAGAAGTGATTCCTACGGGTGATGATGACACCGTCCGAGATTAACCCGATGACATTTGCACAGATTAATTGGGATCCAATCATGTTTGGTATTAAATCCAAATGTTTCTTCTTCGACCATGCAGTTGAATGAGTGTGACTCACGATTTTCATCTGATACTGAAACATGACGACATAATTTCAAGTTCATCCAAAGGGTTTTTGGTACTTTTGCCTTCTTAAAGGGATGCAGTAACATTGAATGATATTCAAATCCATTTTATTCGATTTAGCGTATTTTGCCAACATAATTTTAAACACTTAGGTCAGTCTGGTATCTCTTCTAAATTGCACGCTAATTGCTTGCTTTACCTTCGAGATATCAATGATTTCATACTCAAATTTTATAAACCAACATCGGATGGTTTATAAAACCATGTGCTTTTTCACATAACACAAAATACACCTATTTCCTGTTGTATAGTCCCCGTCCCTAGCGGCCTGCTTAGCTAGCAACAGAGGGTACTGGTGTTCGGCTGTATGCTTTGCATTGTTTGTTACACTGTTTTAAGGTAGTAAATGACTTCCATTTGATCTGAAACTTTCAGTAGTTTGTTTTTACTGTTAATCTTGATCTGTTTGTTCTCGTTTTTTTTAAAGTTACCAAATCCCTTTAATATCAATGGTCACAACAGGTTGTGAGTGTTTCGTGCATGCCCCGTATTCTGCGCCTGGCGGCTACCAACTGCTGCGATTCTTTGCTTTGCGACATGGCTGTAACAATAGTACAGCGACCTTCATGACCTTAAAGGGATTGGGTAACTTTCAAAAACAAGAGCAATTAGATCAAGATTAGTAAAATTATATTGTTCCAACAACAAAAACAAACGTCTACTGAAAGTTTCAGATCAAATAGAAGTCATTGACTACCTTAAAACAGTGTAACAAACAATGCAAAGCATAAAGCCGAACACCAGTATCCTCTGTTGCTGGCTCAGCAGGTCGCTAGGGACGGGGACTGTACAACAGGAAATGGGTGCATGTTGTGCTATGTAGAAAAGCACATGGTTTTATGAACCATCCGGGGTTGGTTTATAAAATTTGAGTATGAAATCATTGATATCTCGAAGGTAAAACAAGCAATTAGCTTGCAATTTTGAAGAGATACCAGACTGACCGAAGTGTTTATAATTATGTTGGAAAAATAAGCTAAATCGAATAAAATTTTATTTCAGTATCATTCAATATTACTGCATCCCTTTAAAACATCGTTCCTGGAAAAAAAAACCCAGCATGCAACTCCGTGCGTTCGACGCAAAGAGGTGCATGACCATTCCGTGTGACCATATCATCACTCATCAACTACATGTATTTTGAAATTTCATTTCATTTCCCCCATTACAATCCGAATTATATCAATCAACCAATTCCCCTGGGGACTTCCTAAATCTGTCCACATCATGTCGTATTCGGAATATTTGATTTGTTGTTTTTCTTGTTTTAAGTATTTGTAATACGACTTCTATGATTAATTCATCAAAAGCCATGTATGTATTGTATACATTGCTAATTTTTCATTAGATTTCTTAATGAAGCTTAATATGCGTATGATTTGATATGAAACTCTCAAGGAGTATCATAAAATATATAGTAATCGAGATTATTCATGATTAATTCGTCATATCATTATTCTGATCATCATTAACAGAACTTGAACTAAGTACACATAGCGTGTGGAAATTAAACCAAAAAGGAAATATTTTGCGATAAGTTCTTGAAGGTGAATATAGGCCTAAATGTTGAAAAGTTTTTGTAATCAAGAAAAATAATGAAATCACTCATGAATTTTATGGTTATTAGGGGTTCATGTAAGCATTATAGGTATCCAGTAACGTATGGCTCACTGACCCAATATCAAAAGTACCAAGTTCATGAGAGAGAGAGAGAGAGAGAGAGAGAGAGAGAGGGAGAGAGAGAAAGTGAGAGATAATGAGAGATGGAGAGAGAGAGAGAGATAATTAGAGAGGGGAGAGAGATGGAGAGAGCGAGCTGCTGTGTAAAAAAACATAAACAACATTCTAAAGTGATTTGTCTCTTCGTTTTCTTTTCGTTTTTTCTTTTTTTTCCTTTTTTTGTGTGTATTTGATATAATTTGTTCATGGCTGAATAAACATGATTTGTTGTTTTATACTTTTTAACTAACTGCTAATCAGAAAAACATCAACTCAATATTGATAGTCCATGAAAATAATTTTTGTATGATCATGAAGAAGAAATTATTAACCACATGCCACTTTTCTTTCAATAATGACATGGAATTGAGAAGATTAGAATAGAGATCCTTCATCCAGATGCTTCTCTCCATTACGACGGGGATTCAGGTTCCGATGGCAATTTAGCAAATAGCCAATACGTATAACTTATGTAAACAGGGTTAGGTGCTCAGTTGGTTCTTACACCTGGTTGGTGACGAAGATATGAACCAGGGGGCCTATCCGAGGGACTTTTTAATGAGGATTTATACCTTACCAAAGGGCACTAAAGTAAATCAATATGGGGTTGTTTAACCAAGTCGTTCTTAATGTAACGATCAGTTTTCGTGCTAAATGTGATGAGTATAGCACCCAAGAACATGAAAAACGCGTTTCAGTCGTTCGTAAAGTCATTTCTATGGACCAAAGGATGTGACACACTGCTGTACTGACTGTTCAATCCCGTCTGGAATTCGAAAACAATGGAATGAACAGTTTTTATATTGCAATAATAATAATGTGTTTTTCTTATCTTTTTTAAAAATCTTAAATAGAGAACATTTCAGACTCGCTAAACTATAGTAAAATATTGCTCTGCCTAAACTCCTTGCCAAGAGACAGCCCAGCGACATGATACTGTCAACTTCGTAGTACCTGTAGGGCAATCCCAGTTTGGTGCACACCTAATAACTCTGATAATCGTTAATCTACGTGCAGCACATGGCCAGATCACGCCAGTTTAACCCTTTCACGTCCATGATTAATAAATGCATAAAACATATTATGGACTTAATACACTCTAAAAACTGGAGTGTTAATTTATGGGAGCTCGTATAGTGAATGCACTTGAAGTACTATATCAGCACCTGAAGTGCTATTTTAGCACTTATCCAAGTGATAATTCATCAACAAATAAAAGTTCAATGTCGGTATGGGATTCGAACCGGGTTTCACATAGACGTGGAAGAGTAACGATGACGTTACCAATAGACCAAACGGAGATCTCGCTAAGGCGCCTTCTCCATTTAAAGTGCGTTAGCTTCCCGCGTCTTTTGTACCAAAAGACGATTTATCGGCTTTTGAATATAATCCCGAAATTTTAATACGGCTTAAACACGTTAAAAGCAGAAAGCCGATTATTTCTCGCGTTGGATCAGGAAGCTGCGGGAAACTGACGCACTTTGTTTGGAAAAGGCGCCCAACTTACTTTAATTATGACAGCATAGTAGACGATTATGAAAAATTTGAAGAAAGTTCATCATGCAACAATATGATCTGCTGGATCTGCTGGCAATCGTGAGATGTGAATTGGTCTAACGTGCTCGTCAGCGCTTCTCATGCAGGGGACCCAGGTTCGAATCTCAACGAAGTCACACCATTTTTTGCTAAAAGGTCAGCTCGCTTGAAATTGCTCAAACAGCACTTGCAGTTAAAAAACACTTTGAGTGCAGTCACTATGCAAGCTCTTAAAAAACGCTCATTTCAGCCTCTGAAGTGTTAAAAAGAGTACTTCGGTTTTTAGAGTGTACATGCAACCTGTATGCATTACAAGTTGCGTTGCTTGCACTTGCCACGTAGGCTACGATGTGATGTGACCACCGTATCACATTTCAACAGATAGGACAGAGGCAGGTGCTCCAAAGATTTCTTTTTCACTTCTTAAAAGTAAACTTTAAAAGGTTGGGTGGCTGCTAAAACTTTAGCCAAGTGGGAACAATTAATAAATATCGTCTCTTATCTGCTGAAAACACCGTCGGGGTGGGCATGGTGGGGGATAGTTTCAAAAGCTGCAAACCAGAGCGGGTTCGGAAAGATTGTCATGTTACACCCCTCAGGCCTGGTGGGGAAGTGGTACTCCCCTTGTACGTGACCTGAAGAAACAACGTTGTCATGGATACATGATTAATGATCCGTCCGCATACTAATTAATGCGGTTTACTCTATAGTTTTGGCGGTTTCCCCGTTTCTCAGCACTGGTCTTAAATGAGTCTGAAAATAGAAGATAATTCATTTTCTAACTAACGATAAGCAAGAAGGATAGCTACAAGCTGCGTGTTTCCGAATTCTGGTCATAGATTTAGACTTGCAATTGCCACAACTTGTTGTAGGCTGCAAGGCACGTGTATGCTATGTAGACTGCATTGCCCGTACCCGCCGTAGGCCAATTTCTACGACTCCTACTTTTCTGTTGAAACGGCAATACAAAATTGTTACGCCAACTGCGTGTCTGAAATTCGCGGTAGATAGGTGCATGCTGCACGTATGACCTGTTGTGACCACTGCATTAGATTAAAAAAGACGTTATGCGTAATATAGGCTTAATGACCTTCTCGCTCTCATGTGCATGGTTAATTGAATGTAGAACCTTCAGATAATTAAATGAGAGGGGAGAAAGTGTGTGGTTGTGACGAATTATGTCTTTATCATGGTCATTTTTGACCTTCTCGCTCTCATGCACATGATATAATTGAATGTAGAACCTAAATGAGCGAGGAGAAGGTCTGTGGTTATGACGAGCTATTTTGTACCATTATTCGTGTTTGAAATGAATAAATTTATGTATTTGAAAGAGCCGAATGAATAATAGAAAAATAAATAAATAAATTTCTTCATCATGGCCATTTTTTTAAGTGTCAACTAATGAGAATCACTGCCAAGTTAAAAACAAACAAAAGAAAATCAAATTATACATCTTTTCCAAACTAAACATTCCATTCTTCACGAGATGTAACCTTTTAAAAATAGACGTCACCAGACCATGCCTCACATGAAATGTCTTTTTTATTTTTTATTTATTATTATTATTATTATTATTATTATTTATTTTTTTTTTTTTTTTTTTTTGGGGGGGGGGGGAGGTGAGGCACATTTCGAATTTTAGAATCAGCTTTAGTGATTAATATATTTTTCAGCCTGCTTTGGGGTAAGTTCAATCTAAAACCTTCCACTTACACATACCCTCTAACTCCTAATCACCTTTCAAAATTGGTCACGGAGCCCCTATATTTTCCCTTCTGTCATTTTGAATCAGCTCTCTTCTATGAACCAAGGTACCAACTTGGACCATTTTACACCTCTTCCACCCCCTTCCCGTCAAACCATAGTGATATGGTCAATCTAATGATGCCTTAAACACCTGCATGTTTAGGCTTAATGCCATTTGACATGATGACATGGTCAGAACCGGGCGTGCGAGTTTTTGCAAGTGCACGTTCGGCAGCCTGCGTTGGGTAACTGTAAACTCATGAGATTTCTTGCGATTCGGCCGTAGGAAGAGTACACGAGCCTGACATCGTACACGTCCCTGACGCATCGATCTGCTCAGAAATCCAACGCCGACAGATGCACGATTAGCGTATGTTCGGTTGTGACTGTGCTATTGTTCTTCAGTCATAACCCCAAACATACTGATCAATCCAACCTATCATCAACCACTCATGATAATGTATTTCTTGGTATAGTGTCATATAGTTTTTGGTGTAGGTGTTCCAGGTATGACCTAACTATCATCTATTTTATATGACCCTTTGAGAATTGACCTAATCATGGTAGAAAACCGCATGACTTGACTCACTACCCCTTTGGTGGTTTGTAATGTAGTGACCGAAGCTCCGAAGATAAAAATTAACATCTTGATAAAATTATCATGACACCTTTTTGTCATAGATAAAGCTCGATTATTCTACGTTTCTCTACACTTTCCTTCAAATAAAATTAAGTAATTTTCACCCGTTGGCCCATAGAGCGGTCCCATGTTCCAAGCTGTTGTGTGAACGATAAATCTCGTAAATTTCTCTTTTTTATTCAATTAAATTCACAATGAAATGTCTTAATAAACGTGACTTTACAATTGTTTTTATTTATTTTACCTAAATGCTGAAATGCTATTAAAAAGATAGTCATTCTATAATGTTAATCAATTAAAAAGATGACAATAAGTATGACCATGAAGAACATATATCAAGCATACGTCACTATTTTTGTCCTGAAATGGACTGGAGACCATTAGAATGGAGATCCAACATCCAGACACTTCTCTCCATTACGACAAGGATTCAGGTTCCGATGTCAATAAAGCAAATACAATAATAGGGATACATTTGCTTTGAAGCTTTGTATGGTAGCAAGACAAGGTGGGGAAACAAGTTAATGAATACACTATGTACACATGGGGTAGTCCTGAAAAGTACTGTGTCGTATTCTTTTCTGTTTGGTAGAATTCTGAAAAGAATCAATAAAGACCTCTTTAAAAAAAAAATAATAATACAAAACAGTATTTTTCAGGATTAGCTTATGTATACGAACTTCTTAACCGAATAGGGTTGGTTGGTTATTTTATTTCATTTTACTTGATTGATGAAGAAGTAAGCGACAAGGGGACTTACATCATTCAAGTCCTATCCTTTCATATTTGATATGATCCTTGGAGATTTGACCTGATCATGGGAGTTAAATGCAAAATTGGAAGCTAAAATAAACGCCTCCCTTTGCTGTCACCTTCGTGGAGTGAAATAAAAAGATGATATTATTTGTATTTTTGTTTTGGCGCCCCTGACAACGTAGAGAAACCATCAAAATATAATTGTCCGGCTGACGTTTTAGACATTAACCCTCTAATTCCACTGGGTCATACCTATTCCTATCTAGACCGTGGTGAGGCCTGATAATTATTCATCATTTAGATATATTGTCTGGATTCTAATTTCATTCTGACCCTAAAAGTCTCTGACCTAATTACCGTTCATCCTTT
>CALNVZ010000674.1:25108746-25125466 GCA_940671915.1 Paracentrotus lividus
TCAAAGTTGTAAGACAGGAAGAGGAGTTACCCCGGTCACAGAAATCTTGAGGCCTACATGGTTATTGAGAGATTTCCCGTTATTCATCTTCAAAGGCAGATCTGCAACAGTGTTCTTTCTCCTGTTAGGCATAAAAGGGCGTTAAATGGAATGTATTGTTTTGGGAAATACATTATTCTAAGCTTTCAAATAATTTTCAAGTTTATTCGAGAGGAATATTCTGGGTTAGAAACTAGTCGCGGATACGTTTCAGAAACGCCTCCGCGACTAGTCTTTAACGCGTCTCAAACTAGTCTTAAACCAGTCTTATGGCAAGTGAGATACCCCATAACAGCCGGGTCACACCAGTGAAACCGATTCTGGACCGACACCTAACCCAGCAAAATATTACATAATCACGAATGGCAAGCTAGTGGTTGGTTTGGAATTGGTTTCACTGGTGTGAATCGGTTATTAGATTGCTCTTCAAATGTCGTCACGTTCATAATAAGACACAAAGCAGCTGAAATGCACAGTACAGTAAACATGAAAACTAATAGCCTAATTATGCATGCATATCTGGATGCAGTGCACGCGACTCTCTTAATCTTTATTATTTTGGTAGTACGAAAACCTACAGCATACATCCATTCTGATGCATTATAACCAACCCTTTCCAATCATTTTTCTTTCTAATCACAATTCTTTCACATTTTCAATCCCAGAACCTGAACTAATGCATTGGTTACAACAAGGCGTAGTTGCAGCATGCAACTGAGTACGACGCATTTCGTGAAAAAAATCTCTCGGACACACACGTTGCAGGTACGACACGCAGAAGATCTTTACGATGCCTTTCCTACAGAAACATAGGCATCGCAAAAATTGTTCACTTGATTTGGTGACTATGCATGTTCCATCATGACGAACACCCAATATTATTTATATTTCAATTTATGTTTAAAATAAAAATAAAAAACACGTCAAGTATACATGTGCTGACGTATTTCACTACACAGGCAACAATTGATCATAATGTTGATTAACATGATAAATGAATGGTTGAAAGTGAAACTACTAGAAGGCAAAACTTTACATTAAGAACTCCTGTAGGCCTATTTTGGCACAAAAATTAACGCCCTTCTACCACTGGGCAGGATCTGCCTCTGACAGCAAGACATATTACGTTGAATCCAACTCTTATGTCTTTGTGCATGTTTTTTCTTTTGTCTTGGCATGAAGATACGATCTCCCTATGGTCTTAAAGACAGATTGCCCCAAGGATTAACCAAGAAGCCTTTAAGCAGACACTGGATATAAACTCATTAGCGATTGAGACAAACCCATGTGTTCGTATAGAGATGGTGGCGATAGATTTAGGAATAAGAGGATGAGTTTCCGCTGGGAAGCTTATTTAATTTGTCTTGTCTTGTTCATCTTTTTGTTTTCAGTTTGTTTGTCGCTCAATTTTTTTTTTTCTACTGTGCATCCTTTCTGTTCAATAACAAAATAAGCTCCCTCTTCTATCATTTGACAGCAAACTCTTTTGCTTAAGTCGTACTGGCAAAAAAAAAAAAAAACAAAAAAAAAAAAAAAATCCAAACCGAATTTCATCTGTTTATCATTTTCATGCATACATGAAATCGGAACAAAGCAAATTCCCGCCTCCAGAAAAATCAATTCGAATTTTGGTACAATTCTTGCTAAAAATCACATATTCGATTCACTATTGCTTTCATCTAATTAAACAAAAAAATAACAACTCTAATACCATATAATATCATCCCCTTCTCACTCTCTATTCAAATAATGAGATTTTTTATTTATTTTATTCTCTTTTTAAGTTCAGAGACCTGTGAGGCCGGCTAACGGTCCGAAGCTGAATCAATCTATGACATTAACATAGCAACCGAGTATCTTCAGCATGATATTGGGATGCTAACGTACAAAAAGCACTAAATATATAACACAAACAGGAAACCAGAAGATCAAGCATAAATCGAAAAAGACTTTCATGAACCTGGAACCCGGTATTCAAAGCACTGAAGTTCCACACCTGACCCACTCCTGAGCGCACTAATTAACAGTCTAATCCCTCTCAAAGTTAACATAAAACCCGATTGCAAACATTACCCTTAAGGGCCTGTCCCACAGGCGGCGATCGTTGTGGCGACAACCTAATAATTTCATAATTATAAGGAGTTAATCTTTAAAAAGGCCATTATATACAAGCTAGGCTACAACAACAACTTGCTACCACACTCACAACAGCAAGATCGCCAGTTGTCGCAGCAACGATCGCCTCCAGTGGGACAGCCCCTTTACTCTACATTTTTTTTACAAAATAAAGCCCGAAGCAGTTGTCGTGTCACCTTCCTTTTCTCTCCATCTAAATATGGTTTTCTCTCTTTTCCGTTTTCTCTCTTCTTCTTCTTTCCTCTCTCCATTTTCTTCACGTTATTTATTGTCTTTCTTTATGTGTCATCATTCATCTGTCACACGTACCCTCCCCCTTTTTCTTTCTCTTTATTTTTTACCCTCTCTCAATATCCCTCTTCTCCTCCATCGTTCACCCCTCTTCATCCTATCATTCTCTCTCTCCTCAATCTCTCAGTCTCATAGTTCATCTCTCATCATACATCTCATCGAATCATCGTCGTCATCTCTCTCATTCTCCTCCATCTTTCTCCGTCATTGATAAAAATTATTAAAAAAACCAAGACTTGCCCTCGAGACCTATCATCATAACGCCCGTATCTAATCTTCAAGATGCTTATCTACTTCTGAAAGACACCGGTGACCTTGATAAGTCTTCACCAAGTCCCAGGAGTCGTGAAGGACCACTCCTACGACTTAAATGTCAGAAACAAATGCAACTTACATCTCGTTTTCGTCGACAGATTAAGACATCTTTGGATGACTTACTTCCTTAATTCTAACTCGGACTTTCTGCCGTTAATAATAAGGAGTCTTCCCCCATCCTTGAAGAAGTCACGAACCTTGAGATGCCTTCATAGGAAATAACCTTCTGCGAAGCAATAAAATTCATTGCACAATGGTTTGAACTTTTACGTTAACCTATATTACATGAGAAAAACTTAAACTACAATTATGGAATCAAAATAGTCATGGTTTTGATAACATGCGTCAGATTCTACCATTTTCTTCTTAAATCTGAGCTTTAGTCCAATCATCTGTTAGCTTAAATGATTTCTGTCATCAGTTACACGAAGGGATCATCTGAAAATCAAATTTGTTCAAAACCATTGCGATTGTTTGTTTTCATGTAATATTCCTACACTCTGATGAGGAGGGTCCAAGTTTTATTTTCCCCCCTACATATTCCTTTAACTGACGTCACTTTATTTCAACAACCTCTAAAATCATTTACATGTTGTAATGGCACATAACTAACAAAGGACAATCGTTTATAAGACATAATGATCGTAATAAATCACCAACAATGATTAAGTCAAAGATTTATGACCGTCGAAAGCTAATCACACGTTAGCATTCATACATCCCTTTCTCCGGCCTCTCTCTAACTGTAATGTCTGGAAGATAAGAAGTGAATATAAATGCCTAATCTTTTATCGTTGTTAAAAGTTGAACACCTGAGCTGAGTCGGGTAATTTTATAGCTTTCTTTATTTCTTGATCTACGTGTTGTCATATGCCAGGAAGGCAAGCCTAGACGCCGCGAAGAGGTATGGCTTATGCTAGGTTCACACTGCCGATCTGATCAACTCGATCGAACCCGAACCAGGTAAAAACATCAATTTTCCCCCGATCATTCTCGACCAAGTGCTTGATCGGGTATCTACACGAGCCCTTCCCGATCCCCTGTTCGATCGTTTACGATCCATACACGATGATGTCCGATCTCTCCTCGATAACCACCACGATCAATAC
The DNA here is from genome assembly GCA_940671915.1 of Paracentrotus lividus. NCBI lineage: Eukaryota > Metazoa > Echinodermata > Echinoidea > Camarodonta > Echinidae > Paracentrotus > Paracentrotus lividus. The sequence continues at coordinate 25,112,637 of CALNVZ010000674.1, forward strand.
TCGATTACTTCGATTTGATTCGATGTATACACGATCATTACACGATCAATACTCGACCTCTTCCCGACAAACTAGACATCTACACGATTTTCATCCGAGTAGATTGACAGCTAGGACAAGCTTCATATTCTTTTTCCGTTTTGTAGGAAAGATCTTTGTTTTCGAGGTGGAATTAAATGATTTGCACTTTTGGGCGAAGTGGTAGAAGTTGTCCTTTAAAAAGGAAGAAGTCTCAAAATGAATTTAATTGATATCTTTGTATATAATGATTGACAAGGACAATTTTAGGAAGAAGTTGGTTAAAAAATAATTGTTAATGGAACAAATCTTTCAATTTCGTTAACCGATTTGCCGAGTAAGTAATTTAATACTACAGTGCGTCCGCCAAAACGAAATAACTATACAGACTCTTTCTTGAAATGGCTTACGCGAAGGTTAAAAAAAATATGTGGTTCTATTGGGAAAACAACTTTGTGATTACACTGTTAGAAAAATAAGTTAAATCAAGTGTTTAAATCTCATTCACAACTGCGTGTTAAACGGTGATACGCAACAAAAGTTGTTGTTTCAATACTTTAACACTTCCTTGTTGTTCAAAACAAGTTTAAAAAACCATAGCTGTTTTAATCGAGTTGTTTAAAAGTATCTATACCGTATTTCGTTTAAAACGCTTCTTCTCTAAAAAATACAAAAAGCTCACAACTCTTTGGTTTACCTCGACCATCCGGTGAATGAACTTACAACCCTGTCGAGATAGAAGGCAGACTGCTACCTACATCCACTGGCCAGCAACATCATACATATATACACACTACGGCTTAATGTGTGAGGACAGTCAAGTCCTGATCCGCGTGAATGATTCCGATGGTGCGCCCGATTTTGTCCCTTGCAATGTAACGAGTGATGCCATTATGAGCCGAAGTGGACTGGTCACGTGACATTCGGCCGCCCTCAGCCGCTTTTTTTTTTTTTGAAAAAAACTGTTTATACTAAAAACTCTAGATCTTTAAACAGGTCTATGTCTAACGGCAATAAACCTGATTCACCAGAGTTTTAAACAACAATGTTTAAAATATTAAAAAATGAATGTATACGACTTTAAAACCAACGATTTTTTAATACAAACAGGACGAAATTTAAAAAAACCTCGCCGCTTGCGAAACAGTGTGTTATTCATGGTTTATATATAAGCTCATATCCTCAGGATTATTTTGGAATGTTTTGTTGTGACTGTCATAATGATTTATGACACATATAAATCCAGATAACGCATCTTCAGTGAGCATGACGCCCACTTTTGTGAAGGGACATTAAATATATAGCATGCACAGTAAATTCTCCATTAATCATCTATCATCATCCGTTTGTATGGCACGCACACCATTAGGGATCAACTAATAAATGGAAATAAATCGGCACAACTTAAAAAAATAAAACCGAATGTCAAAGAAAGCAAAATCATGACATGAAAACACACCGGTAAAAAAAAAAAAGAAAAAAAAAAAAAAAAAGACATTTGGATACACACTGAATGTGTTTTTTCTGACTTTCCGGTATATATTTGTTATGTTAGCGGATTTTTATTCCATATTGTTGATTTCATCCGGCACTCAATACAAAAGATCGAGAAGTGAATAGCAGAATTCCTGCGCAGGCTTATTTTTGTGTCCTTGCAAAGTGCGGCATTGGCCACTGAAGAAATGCGTCATTTCGAGATTTCTTACTGTCATAAATGATAGTTCAGGAATAATGAGCTTTTTATCCATATAAACCTTTTCTCCAAGAATCATATATTTTTTTATTTGATAGCCATTTGAAAAGTGTGTAGTTCTTTCTGGGACGCACTGTATAAGCGTTTTGAACAGCTATCATTAAACATTATGAATTAAAGAAAAAAAATAAATCCCTGTGCTAGTTTTACCGCCTTTTTCTTTCATTTACCTTCATTTTTCAACAAAAAAAGAAAAAAAAGAAAGGGGGACCGCTATAAAACGAAATATCTAAGAATCCTAAAAGTATTGAGGTACTTTATTTCGATCCTGTTAGGCATTCTTTTTTTTTTCTTTTCTAAATAAACATTGGCACATTTCATTGTACTGCATTAACATAAAAACTGATCGAGCTTTTATTTTTTCAACTTAAAAGCGAACGGTCGACTACCCACTTTATGCCACCCATCCCCCTTTGGCGCCACTCATAAAAGTGGGCATTGTTCACTGAAGAACTTTTTATTTTCGGATTTTTTTGTGTCATAATGATAGTTGAGGATATGAGCTTTATATACATCAAAACAAGAATCACTTATTTTCAATTTGGTAGCCTTGTCAAAAATGTATAGTTCTTTTTGCGGACGCACTGTATATATTATGTAAAAATGAAAAGAAGGCAAATAAACATTATACCTGTCATATTATTAATACTATAAGGAAACATAGTTTATCAAAATGGAAATTAATATTTTGGATAATTCTAAGGAGCGGATCAAGGAGGGTAGGAAGACATGTTTCTGTTTTGCTATGCTCGACCTTAGTAAATTAAATAAGCCTGTCCGCCCCGCCATGGCATATAATTATACAATCCTTGCTCATGTTGTTTCGACATTGATTCATCTTCACATTTAGAATAATGATAGTCCTATAGTTTAGAATAAAATTTCTTGATTTCTTGTATTTTATATCAAACACAACCTCAAACAAATAAGCAGCATGTGTTCGACTATTGTCTGAGTGCGATTGAGAAGTATATCGGGATGTGATCGAATTTGGTCGAATATAGGTCGAGTCGTGATCGAGTTCGGTCGGAGAGATCAATAGCTGCCCTGAACCTGAGGTCGGGCTGTGAAAAAATCTTAATCGAGATGATTGGAAACCCATCGTGTAGTATCGAGTATGAATCGAGTATGAATCGGGTTGATCGGGAACTGCAGATCGGGAGGAAATCATCCCGACCAAACTAGATTCATTATACGACCGGTTTCCGATCGACTCGACCTCTTCTCGATCACTACCCGACCTGCTGAAGCTCGGGCTTCCTACTCGATATTTTTTGACATGTCAAAAAATATCGAGTAGGAAGGGCGAGTGAGGCCGATCAAGGTAGATCAAGGTAGATCAAGGTAGATTGACCCCGATCACCCTTCCCGACCATTGCCGACCAAGCCAAAATGCTCCCAAATATGGTGATCGGGCTTGATCGAGTTGATCAGATCGGCAGTGTGAACCTAGCATTAGAGACGGCTTTCCGCCCGCTGACAGGTGACCGTTATGGTGCTGATACCAAGGGGTCGCCATTGCAGGACTGTCTGGGGCAGGTGAGCAGGCGCGTTCAGGATAACCGCCATTTTGTCTCGTGATCTCTGTAAGTCAAATGATGATGATGATGTTGTAAACAACGAGGGTAACCCAAACAATTACTACATTAGTCATTGTGCCTCAACTGTTTTGCACAACATATCCTGTAAAAATAATATTGATATATTAATATTCACAAATTCACTAAACTGCATTAAAGCGACCAGGTATGGAAAAGGGTATTCTGATATTCTATTTTGAACGATTTTTTATTCATGTTTTAGTCACTGTTAGTATCCAAATAGAAAAACCTACACTACATTTTTAAAAAAAATGACAACGACAGGGGGCACCCTCGCAACCTGTTTCTACGAAGGCCCCCTTTTTACACATAATGAAGATGAGAAATAATATATAAACAATACAGTGAGTATTGATATGTTTAAAATAGAAGAGGATATTTGTTATTACGTATATACTAAAATGGAGTAAATTTCCAAAAGAAAATATCATAATGTAGAGACTCAACCTCCAGACGCTTCTCTCCATTGCGACGGGGATTCAATTTACGTAGGCGCTTGAGCGGGTGCGATAGGTTTAACACGTGGCCTCTCAATGGAAATGAGGCTTATTGCTTTCCATGGAGCCTATGTCCATTCATATTTCGAGAATTTAATCTTTAGTCAAAGTGCTAATCAAAACAAATAGGTTTAATCCATTCACATCATAATTAACGATTTTCGTAGTTTAAGCGACACTACAATGTACCTTTGTTATATTTATGGTTTAACCTCATTTCGTCAAAATGTGTTCTGTATAACTTTTTAGATATGCTAAATGTGCGTGGAAAATAAACCTTGAAACTTTAAACTTTAACAGTACAATAATCATGTTTATAAAATGCGATTGCTTAAACAATGAACCGGTATACCGGCTCGTTTCGCTTGAAATGCAACTCAATTGAATTAGTTCAAATTTGGTTTTAGCTTTCATGATCAACTTTGCTTAGTGAGACTACTATCTGGAAACGATACTGGTTTCAATCTGAAGAAATAATTTCATACCGTAAATTAAATTACATGTCTTAATTGGTGCATCACAACAATTACAATAAAACAATGCAAATAGGTATCCTTCTATCTGTGAGTAGAAGGACACCGTAAATAGTTAAATCGAAAACCCATTAATTTAAACATCCTTACTAAATTACATAACCACACAGCTCGATCATAATATAATCCGGGATATGGGCACTAATTGATTGGCCGAATAGCTTTCTGAATGTCTAAATTAAGTAATAACCGTGATCTACTTTTACATATTAAATCAGCCTACATGTTGCGTTTCCTTGCATCAATTTCCAATCTAAAGTGACCGCAACCATTAATCATGTTGCCAATAGCGATTGCTAGGCTCTTTCATTTATCCCGGGGTGTTGAACAGTGTTTTGCTTTAGCCGTTCATCATTCAGCGAGCTTGATGTAGTTCTATACATATAACTGGGGGCGATTCCTCTTTTATATGTCACCAATCTAGGGGCGTCACTTAGGAGGAGGCCCCTCGTATTTCAATTTTCTGATGTCAATTTCCAAATTGCCATCAGAAAGTTGTTCCTGACCTTATCGGTGTCGGAAAAATGACCTCTTGTGCTTACTAACATTGGCATATTTTGACATTTTAGTTTTTTTTTTCTTATTAATGCGGCGGTCACAACTCGCCGTACCTTCGACGTGCAACTCCCTACGATGGATTTCGTAGAAAATTCGTGCAGCGAAGGTACCTCGCAGGTACAATGCATGTACGACGTGCAGAAAGTTTTTACAATACCCTTACTATAGAATTGCAGGAATCGCAGAAGTTGAATTAGGACCTGTGCGTGCATTGCACATGCAACGCAGGCTACGTCGATGGCACGTGCCCCGTAGCCTACGATGAGTTGTGACCGCCGCATTAGTATATACAGTTTTAGGAGTGCAACGAAATACGTTGTTATTTCATTACTCTTGCCCCATAACTTACATAGTTATGAGTAAAATAAAATACTAAACAACGATTTTGACTGATTCAAAGTGAAAATTATTTTATATAAGAACTTTAGGCATTTAATTGTAACTCTTTATGTTACAGAATTGGAGTCATGTACGACACGCAGTACAATAAGTACATTTAATGTCATATTAAACAAAAAATAAAAAATTGATATAAAACATGCCGGCTAAATATAAAATCGGGTGATGCCGGGTGACGCCCTCCTTTGAGCTGGAGATGGGTGGGGCTTTATGAAAAATTTTGTCTATCCATTGGCAATTCTTCCACCCTCCCTCTTCAAAATTGCCCAGCGATGACCATACGACTATTATTACCCCATATATAGATGAAAATAAGTTCATGATGTTGTCGTCGGCGTGGGATTAGACATATTCTAAGGGTTTTTGACAAGCTTTCATCGCGTAAAGTCTTTTACCGGAAGTTTGGGATGGGTCCAATAAAACATATTTTTAGAATCAGCCTTGTCTTCTTCACTTTTATATCGTTTATTGAAGTGCGTCTCTGGTTTCAATTCAATGACCCAATTTGACCATTAATTTCATCTTTATTTGATATATGGTGATTTGATGATCGATTTAAATTCGGAATTTTTTATGTTAAATAGCCTACTGAGACGAGAAAAATTATTGTTTCTTTAAAACGCAACAGCCTACAGTGATTGGGCTATTAATGTTGGAGAAAAAAATGATAAAAATAGTTTTCATTGATTTGTCATCAATTACCAATTTATCGTCATCATATCTGTATTGAGACGTTGTTATTATAAAGAACTGTTCGCCCCTGTTAATAATCAGTGTTATATAGAAAACAACTGCTACATGTAGTACCTCTACAATATCGAATATTGAATAACATGATTTCAGCTAAATTCAATTGATTGTTCTTACATAAATGCTTCGTGGATAAAATATTTTTCCACTAACCAACATACATGGCAGAGATGTCCAGTAACCAAAGCAAAAAATATTGTTAATACATTCTGGAACAAAATACATATATTTTGCATTAAATCATTAAAATGATTATCTTCACTTGCCATACTAAATATCGAGAGCATTAATGTAACTTTGCGAAATATACTACCAAATGTTTGTCTTAGACAGTTTACGATATCATCCTCTGCCAAAAAAAAAAAAAATAGAAAAAAATACACGTGTCAATATTTTCAGGCTTTGTAAGCCTGCGATTAGCATTAAAGAAGATGAATCTAGAGCCAAAGGCGACATGAAACAACGTATTCACTGCATTAAAAGAAGTTATGACGATATCATAGTCAGCTTTGATGCTTGACTAATTTTCTTTTCTACAATCTCTGTATTTCTTTCACCAATAGGGCGTACTCTGGTTATCTTTAGCCACCGCCGGGAGTAAGAGGGCGTACCCCGGAAGCAAAAAGGGAAATTCTTGTATTACACGAGGATCGGGTAGAACTAACACAGATCTGTGGGCAGATCCCGTTCAAATGTGGCATGTGTTGCCTTGTTAGGCATGCACAAAACATTTTTCTTTTCTTACGGATAAAATTTGTTTGAATCTCTACAGAACATCGATAAAACACTTTTTTTTAAAGCCTTTTTTTCCTCTCTTGCTGATAAAATTCGTTTAAATCTGTATTGGACGTCGATCAAACTCTATGACCGATACTCTGCTATGAAGACTGAGTTTGTATGCGTCGCAAGTTCGTACAAAGCTATTATGCGATCCACATCAGACAAAAGAATCGCACAACCGGGCACAATAGCTTTGTACGAAGTTGCTACGCATACAAACTCAGTCTTCATTGCAGAATACAGGCTTATACCTATCTTAAAGCTGTTTAATTGCTAAATTTAATCTACACGTTTTTGAACACCCCCTTTTTCCCTTGCCGATGGTCTTCTCGCATGGACAAGGAACCCCTTAATCTGTAGGCTTGGTTGATGCTCTTGGAGAACTGGAGTGAGGTTGAACGTGTTAGAATCCTCATATCGGAAAGCCTTTCCTTTAACACGTATAAGCCCAGCTGTGTCAGATAAGAACAAGCAGTTCTTAAAATGCAAAACGAATGATGGAAGTCGTCCTCCCACTCTGAATTGGTCAAAGCACAAGGCTGCAGCTAAAAATATCCTTCCGCCCTCGACGTGACAGAGTTCCTCCTCAAGAAGATAGAGTCTGCGCCAGCCGTTTCCTGCATAATGAAAAATAGGTGCACACCAGCCATGGTTACTGTATTCGATTCTTGCATGTGTCTTTGGTTAAAGCGTGTGTCAGGCCAAGAATGTTTGCGTCACGAGGAAAATTGTCTTTCATTGAGAAGTGATTTAAGAGATTTATACTTCAGAGACGTAAACCCTAATAAATCAGTAATTTATTAGAAATACAAAAGTCTCATCCAAGACTAAGATCTAGAAGTCTCAGGGAACTTGATGATTCACAGCTTCAGAATTCAATAAACGAATTTCAAGTTTGACCGAAAATGATTTGCACTCTGCAAATTTCCCGGACAGGTCGGTCACTTGGTGTAAATCAAGTCGGTGTGACACATGTGTGGAGAAAAATATCCCAAGATGTCGGATTTAATTTTGATAAGAACGTCCACAAATTAATAGAGTCCAAATCTATAAAAAGGCAGAGGTTTATATCTTCAAAGCTCTCACGAAAGCCTGTCAGTTAAAACCATGTCATTGGATAATGCAAACGATACATGTCTTTTTGGAATGGAGGAATACTACCGAAAACTGTTCAATAGCTTATCTCAATTAAGAAAGATATTTGCGATGAAGTAGAAAGAAAGTGATGGGTTTATAATGAAATGAGAAGATGTCAATCTATCACATTTGTATTTGACAAAGGAATAGTTTCCTGTTTTCATTTTTTTTTTTCAAAAACACAGTTGATAGAAAGTATTATTTTAGCCTAATTTTTTTGATTGCCATTCACTAGTTGAACGCTATCAACATAATTGTCTTTCTTCTCGCTGCTGTGCCCGACCTTTGTTGTTCCTCATACAAACATAAAGAAACAAAAGTGTCCCTAGTAGATTTCACAATTCCTTCACACATGTTCATTGCTTTACCAATAACTTATGGCCTCAAAATCGTCTAGTTTTTCATAAATTTATTGAAATAATTTCTGCCCAAATGCAGTATCTACGATTTATTTTGCAATTGATAATATCTGCCAAAAAGCAGTTATTGTATCTACAAAAAGTCAATCAAATTTGTGGTAGGCGTACCATTTATAAATATGAAACCTCTTCTAAGATGTCATCTGCATTCGTTTAAGAGACAATAGTACATACCACTAGTACTATACAGGGATTAAAAGTTTGACCCCACCTCCCTTTTTGGGTTAGTTTTGCTGACGTAGAATGAAGCATCTGGGGACACACATTCCTGTCGTCTTCGCCAACTTTCAATCATAACAATAGAAACATCTTAAATGTGTTTCCTTGAGAATGAGTTTAGTTCGCAGTTTCGAAAGAAAATGAAAGTGCTTGGATCGTGCTTGAAGGGGATCCAAAATGTTTATTTTTTTTTTTTTATTTTTTTTTTTTTTGAGAAAATGTGGTTTTTCTGGATCCAAGATTTTGAAAATAGAGGGTGTAGACCAGTTGAGAAAAGCAGAGGAACAGCTGCAAATTTTCGGATATTTACAGGTACGTTTAAATGGTTTCAACTTGGATTTGATGACTTTTTTTCATATGTTGTAGTTTGTAAATGCACCTTTAGCTTGTCCCATCTGATGAGACGGGTACTGAAGAAATGCTTATAACTTCCTACTTATTTACCAAATTTGTGTCAAACTGTCATTAATCCGTTTCTTTGATTTTTTTTTTTAAAATAGAATTTAACTTGTGCCTAGGGTTTAATTATCCTTTAAACCTTTCACACCAAACATTTCTTATTCTGAGATAAAATTAATGTATTTTCTAAATGATGTTTTGTTTTGTTTTGTTTTGTTTTGTTTTGTTGTTTTTTTTAAATTAAACTTCATTCTTGTAATGCTGGAAGGGTTGTTCATCGCGGGAGTGCAATCATGTAGATGGACATTTTGTTTCATAATATATTTATTTTAAACAAATAAATTATTCTATGAGTTTGGAAATCAGCAAATAGTTTTTTTTTTTTTTTTTTTTTTTTTTTTTTTTTTTTTTTTTTGTATGCATATCGTTTTACTAGGTATTTTAACTTCTTAAAATATAGCTTTAAACAATACAATGTATAACTAATTAGGCCCAATATACCCGGAAATGCTCAAGATTACATTCTAACGAAGTATTGTGTAAATGAAAATACACATGACATCAAAATTCATAAGAATAAAATCAAAATAGAATAAGATATTGATATAAATATCTATGGCTGTGAGCAAAATATCAATACCAGAAATGAAGCTTATCCTTCAAGATCGGGACGGGAGCACTCAGGAAAATTAAGATCAGCGTTGTTGTCTTGGTCGCGCCTACAAGAAGGCAGGCGGCATCTGAAACCGAACACTATAATCTCGTATCCAAGTATTGTCATTATATATAAAAATAAAACCAACACTTATTAATAGTCTAGGAGACAGGGAGCATGGTTTAATGTCTTCTAGAGACATCTATCCTCACAACTCTACTCTTCCGCTTTTAAATAAGTTTAGGAAATTGAATCTTCCGGTATTTCTCAGTTTGAAAATTGTCACTCAATTAACACTGTATGCTGTAATGTGACCTTAGGTGTAAATTTCTTTTGAGTTTAAAGATGTTTTGATACATGTATGTATACAAATTATGATCAGAGATTCACCCACTCAGCGTGTAGACTAAATTTAATAATAAGTACTTTCTTTTGAGTGTAAAGAAAATCTTTGTAATTACTTTCTTTTAAATATACAAATTGAAGTTTTACACAATGTGTTTTATGGATATGTTATAAAGGGGCTATTTTTCCTACTATGGGGGTAATATTAAAGATGAAACATATGGAGAGAGAAATTGATATAGACAGTGAAAGAAAAGGGATGAATGAGAGGACGTGATTAGGAAGAGAACAAGATAGAGAGTATAGTGAGAAAAAAATAAATAAAATTTAGAAACAAACCAAAGGAGTTTGAAGGATTGAAAGACCTTCAAGAAATGTTGAAAAACTTTGCAAAACTACCTTTCAGTATCACGCATTCTGCATGCGATTTAATTTTAAATGAAGGAGTAATTTCCACATCAAAGCCATCTTCTTCTTTCTTTGTATAAATAAAGAAGAAACAAATGCATTTTAACCGATTGATTTTAATCCAATCCGACCATTTGAGATTAAGCGCATCTTTCTTTCTCAGGAAACTTAATAAACACATAATTGGAGAGAGCGTTTAGCGCTGACGACAGATCACCGTGAATCGGCACAAAATCTACCCATCTCAACGAACCATCTGCTGAGGGTCAGAAAGACACATCATCGTCACATTGACTCGTACGAATACTCCCTTGTGGAGTGAAGAGTGTGCACATTAAGTGCAGAATCACAATTGAATCTATACACGGGTAGAGGAACCGATATGTGCTCCTGCAACGATTGCTTCAGGTTATACGTTTACTTCGTCTAAGGTTAAGAACAAGGGTAAGGGTTGCGATATAGGGTTTTAGGTTAGGTTTAAGGTGAGGCTTTGTGTTTTCACAAGGCTAAGGTTAACCCTTTATTTCATGATTGTTATGGATTGACCAGAGGGCAATTGATGCCGGAGCAAATATCATAGACCCCCCCCACAAACACACACACACACGCACACACACACACACACACAATGCCTATTAACGCCCTTCTGGCTCTCAGCCGACAAAATTATGGTGGGAAATCTCGAAGTGATGGTGTAAATTGGGTCTTCTGCCGAAAGAAGCCAGGCTTCATTTATCTTCCTTCCGCGATGTTGTCCGGTTACAAGGTTAGGCAGAGAAGCTCGAAGGAGTGGGGGTAATTTGCTGCATTTAGCTATGAATTGCATTTTTTTTTCCACTAACCACATCTTAAGTTCAATCTTCATTGCACGGTTGTTTAAGCCATCTCCAAGATGAAATGATGTCTTCATTGCTTGAATCGTGAGGATTAAAATAAATAAATAAATAAATAAATAATGAGCTGCAGTGGCCTTATGCTTTAAGCTCCACATTTTATTGTCCGAAACAAACTAAGGTGAAACGGTGGTATCACAGCATGTAATACCAAAGAATATATAGTGGGAAGAAGTGGAGCTTCCCACGTTCGGTGTGGTACACACCGTCCGCTGGATCTGATCGGGGTGTTTGTGCGCATTTGTGCGACTCGAAAAGTTATAACGCCCCAAAACCGATTTTTTTTTTTTTTTTTTTTTTTTTTTTTTTTTTTTTTTTTTTTTTTTTTTTTTTTTTTTTTTTCGTCTTTCATATTTAATATACTAATCTACCTTTTTAAGTTTTGATTTTTGGTTGAGAGCAAAGTAAAAAGCTTCAATATTCATGTTTACAACCTTGATTTCTAAGAAAACCAACCAAAAATGTCAGTGACTATGTATGATTATGAACTTTGAGCCTCAATTGAGTTTTGAACGTAAAATACAAGCAATTAGAAATCAGTTGATATCCCCCTGTAATTTCTTTGAAATGACTGAAAACGTGGATATTATCAAATTTAAATAAATATCTTAACATAATCAAGCATTTTCAACAGTTGAGACCCCCCTAAAAAAGTCAGTGACTATGCCTCCTTTTGCAGATGGTAATCGCCTATGTTTAACACGTAAAACACGTGTTTTAGAAATGGATAATTATCCCCTTTTTTCTCATTTGAACGATTGGAAATGCTAATTCTATAAAATTTGAATAAATTTTCTAATACAATTAAGCATTTTGAACTCTTGAAACCCCCCTAAAAAAGTCAGTGACTACGCCTCCTTTTGAGCATGAAAAAAACTGCCCCTGGTGGGTTATAACACGTAGGCCTATGGCCTTACACAATATTTTGAATTGATTACGATTCCCCTTTTTTTTTCTTTGAAATGACTGGAAATGTCATTTTTATCAAATTTAAATAAATTTCCTAATACAGTCCAGCATTTTAAACTCTTGAAGACCTCCCAAAAAAGTCAGTGACTATGCCTCCTTTTGCAGAACGAAAAAAATGGTAAATGCCTATGTTTAACACGTAAAACACATTTTTTCAAAATGGATAATATTACCCTTTATTTTCTTTGAAACGATTGCAAATGTTAATTTTAACAAAATTCGATAAATTCTCTAGTATAATAAGGCATTTTAAACTCTTTGAGACCTCCCAAAAAAGTCAGTGACTATGCCTCCTTTTTGGGGTTTCTCTTTTGAAAAATAGCTCATCTGCTAAATGTTGAACAAGTGTTCTGCGCATGCGCGTGGACATATTTATTTTTCGGAAGCGCCAGATTTTGGTAAGCCTGGGAACAACCTTATTTCATTTCATTTTTGGGGTCAGAGGCAAGGGTTATTTGTTCGTTGTTGCAATATATAAATGGCTTAGGTTTCATTAT
>CALNVZ010000674.1:25138921-25181867 GCA_940671915.1 Paracentrotus lividus
TATTCTGCGAATGTAATTTTCAATATTTTGGATTAAGTATCTTTATGGTTGAGTCAAATGTTCGTTGCATTCAAAACGTCGAACATATTTTGTTCACATACTGGTCGCTCCATTGTGACAAGGTTACTCAAGAATGTGACTCGGTGAATATAACTATATAGCCCTTTGTGTCGAATAACTAGTATCGGTCCAATGTTCAATTGTGTAACAGTCCCTGCCACAAATTTATGGAAAATGGTCACATATTGGAAACTCAAAACATTGACTCTGTAAATGCGACTATAGATCTTTGGGTTAATTAGCCATTGTTGGGCTGAAGATTCATTGAGTGTACAAGTCTTGGTCATACATTTTTGTACAATGTTCACGTACTGGTAACTCAATTATGATGGGGATACTCAAGAATGTCACTTCACAAATGTGACTATTAAAAAGAAAGTCTTCGTTTGACCCTTAATATTAATTGAAATACTGACTTGGTAAATTTAGTTATTAACCTTTGGATCAAGTGACTTATTTTGGGCCGGACATTCGTTGTGTGCAAACGATTTTGTCATCCCCTTAATAGTTTATATAATAGTCGCTTACTGGTCTCTCCGTTGTGACGAGGTTACTCAAGAAGATGACTCTGTGAATATGACTGTTAGAGTCAAGTGATTAGTTTAGGGCCGAACCACATTGCGTGTAAACGTCTTCGTCCTATTCCAATGTTTGTAAAATAGTCACATGCTGGTCTCTTCATTGTGGCAGGGTTACTCTAGAAAGTGATTCTGCGAATGTGACTATTCACTTTGGCGGCAAGTGACTATTACTGTACTGGGTTACTGGGTCTAAACTATATTGCGTGTAAACCTCTTCGTCATAAGGGTTCGTAAGATAGTCGGTAACAGGTCGCTCCATTTCAACAGGGTTACCCGGAAAACTTAGTCTGAGAAGGTTAAAACACGATGTGTCAAATAAACGTCTCAATGAATTTATGGTTGAATTGACAGATGTGTGTCTGCTCTGGTCTTCAGGGTCTTGTCTTGCCAATATTTGCTTGGAATTGTAAATGCTTAAAGAATAAATATATTAAGGCGAAATCGTATTTAAAATGCCCATAAGAAAGAAGAAGAATATAACCTTCATTAGTCCTAATGGTGCCCTCAACACTCTAGGCTGTCTGACTTCACCAACTGTAAGTAACGCAGAATGTCATAGACGCGACAAGTTCACGGATTTACTCACCTCAAGAACATTCTGACTTATGCGTCCAACTAATAACGCAATCATCCGAAGACCACGACTCCATTTAATCACCTGTCCCAAATGAGAATATCTTTCACCATCGAGCTCTAAACGACAATGAGAAGCGAATATATAATAATAGCGATACCGCCAACCACAACAGCGGTAACGTAACGAACTCGCCGCGCGACCTACTAACGCGCTTCCAACACCCTACACGAATTGTCACCCTCCCTAGCGTTACAAACGAACCATACTACCACTGTAACAGTCGATGCTCCCAAATCACCGTAACTAGAATCTCAGCGTGTTTACCTGGACGTGTTAAACGAACGTTAGCGAACATAACGCCCAAACCATATCGTGCGTACCTTTGTACAGTAACGACCTGCCAGCGTTCGTGGATGTAATTGTCATTTTTACGCTCACGATCTATGCCTAGTGCCACATGGCTGATCGGACCTGTATACCTATACTCCATCGACACAGAATATCAGCACATTAAGCGCACTACAACGCAATAGTAACAGAGCGAATTTGCTCCTATTCGCTCTTGTGATACGTCAAAGAAGCACCTCAAGAGCAACGCTAAGAGAGCTGCGTACACATTTTCGAATAGTTTGAAACTACACCGCCATCCACCGACCGACACATATACTAACTGATTTCACAATGTTTACGAAGGCACACATGTAAACAGCGTCTCTCATACAAGCCTTGAAATCCCGCCTGAGGCAATTGCATTGATCGTTTAGCGTTTGGTAACTATTTACAAATGAAACCTCCATTCATCGTTCGATAAGTGGTTCCAAACCAACGGCCAAAAAACTTTTTCGTTTATATGTTTATTACCAATATCCTCATTCACCACAATGGACGAGGCCTATGTTTTTACGTGAATATCCTTAGTCAGCCAAATGGGGTTGCTTTGTGTGCTCGAATAAAATGCATTAAAGCTTATAATCTGTTATATCTGCTTAGTAGCTACCAGTTAGTTTTCCACCTCCCTGTTTAAGTGACTATTTACACTCGTAACAGTAACTATTCGGTAGTCCATGAAAATATAAACCATTGTGACTATGAAATATCATGTAATTCGCTTTTCTGATGAATATTCAAAGGTATAAACGTATCTAAACACTTACAATGTTAACAAAAATTTGGATGATTATTCTATAATTCTTATTTTATCATTTTTGGTAGCAATTTATTACCTTGAAGTAAATTACCGAAAGTTCAAAAGCAACACCAGCAGAACTTTACCACTGTTGTTCATTAAGCTCTGGATACTATTATTATTCTTTATTATTTACTTATTGTTATTATTTATTATTCCTTTCAATAACACATTACTATTGTTTATTATGTTTATTGTTTTGTTTTTGTTTTTTGTCTATATGTTTTCGTTTTGTTTTTTTTGCTCTAGACCACATCACTTTGAACTCCAATCCTGCCTTAAAATTTCCTTCGGCAATTATGTTAGTTCCCTCTCATACTCTCCGGGAACCCTCTGGCAGTGAGGCAATCCTGAACCGGGGGCTCGCAATGAGAACCGCACCCCTTCTTATGACTTAAACCAAAAATGATTGAAAAATATTTCGCCGCTTGCACCTATTTCTTTTAAACTCAAATTATTCAGAGTGCGACACTACACTACGATTAATCAAAATCCTGGATCCAGCCTACACGTGATATGAGTTATTTCTTAGACAAAAAAAAAATTGAAAACAAAAATAAATAACAATTTGATTTGTTAAAGGTTTTTCTTCTCTCTCTGTTTTACATAACGGCGACTTCAGTCTGAATAGTTTCTAATGATAATACTATTCTTTAACAGATCACTACTTTTTGATTCAAGCCCAACATCACTTAACAAGCAAACCCCAATTGTTTTCAAACCTAGAATTTTAAACCAATAGCAACCCTTACACTCACCTTTCGAAAATACGATTCATGGCAGATTACACCGGCCGGGGCTTTGGTACAAGTCAAAAAAAAACCCAAGTTGCAAGCAATGGTTATTGTGAGTATAGAATCACTTTCTTTTCAATTATTCAACTACCCGTTATCCACTTGCCGTTTACGGAAAATTCCCATTTATATAAAAACAAATAAATTAAAATAAACATCAGAAACTGTACTTAATGTGGACTGGATCAATTTAAATAAAATTCCAACCTTTTGCCCAAACAGTTAGTTAAAAATGTAATGTTTCTCTCATCTCAAGAGAGAAAACAATACCATACTTATACAAACTCTTACTCATTGTATTGACGACTATGAATAGATGTAACGTTGTAAAAGGAGTTATGACCACTTCGTCTTGAATTAGGCGTTGAGCGAGAAATTAAAAAAGAGCTATATTTTATCTAATATGAAACAAGCCCGGATGCACAATTTAATTAAGGATCATCTTGATTTAAAAAAAGCAGCGGCAAATCTGAGATTTTTTTTCACACCATCAATTTATTCTGACAATTTAATGCTCAAAAAACAAAAACAAAATAAATAATTATGAGGGGTGGTATAATACCTAGTCTAGGGAAAAAATGCAGAGAAAACAAAGAACAAAAAGGAAACACCAACTCTGATTCATGCAGTATATCCAGGAATGCATTTACGACTCCGATTCAACACTCTATTAACATGCCAATACAAATGATAATATCAATGAAATAAACAATTTGTGGCCCAATAATTAAGAGCATAAACCAAACTTCCCCACAACCTCCCACCCCCAAAACAAAAAGGGAAAAAATGTATTTGCACCAATGTTATGTTTTACAATACGACTTTTCTGTGTCTATTATAAAAAACTTTTTTTTGAGTTTTCAATCTTCATTCAAACTCAATGAGAGTTCAATTTTAGTTTCTTATTTCGCTTTTTCATCTGTTCCACTCTCTCCCATTTATTCATTGATTCTCATTCGTTATCTGCTTTCTCCTCTTTCCCCTTTCTCCTCTCAATTTCTCTCTCTCTCTACTTCGTCCTGTTTCTTGTATGCTTGTTTTTTATTCATCTTTTTACCTTCTACTTATCCTTTTTTGTTCTAACCCGGCGCTCTCCTAATCTGGTGTCTCTTCCGATTTCCCTCATTCTTTCACCTGTCCAGGCTTTGGTTATTATACCATACTCCTAGTACTCTAACATAATAATGTTTTTATTTTCTTAACCAAACTTAAAGGTTTAGATTTCCTTAAAATAACATAAAAAATACCACTTGACGAAAATCTTATCAAAATACTTCATGGCATGACTTAGAGTATATTACTAAAATAATAGCTTAACATTTATGTATCACTTTATTACATGATATCCTTATCGGTCGCTATATAGGGCTTTAATGTCTACTTACTATTAACGCAGCTTAGTGAGGACGCACTCTGATAAGGCCGCTCGCCAGCATTTCAAGTTTTATTGATCTAATTATAACAATCATTATAATATAGCTAGTTCCAAACCATGACAACTAAAATTAAAGAGACACACAGTATAATATTGAATTAACATGTCGATTGATATTATCCCATAATCTCTTCTCCGACATAATTATGATAATGGAAGATTTAATAAATTCCATTGTTATTTTTTTAAAATTTTAATCGAGGAGGAACAAAATCGATGCATTCAAAGATATTGATTTTAAAAAATGAAAAGAATATTAATAAACCATAATTGAAAAAAAAACTCTCGAGATAGATTAGACGCGTTTGGCACGACCAGAGAACGACGACGGGAACGATAAGAACGACAAGGAACGAACATCCCAACGCGCATAAGTTCACACTGCTATACTGCCCAGCGCATACAAGATCCTATTGATAAGTGCGTTGATACGCGCTAGAAAACGCTAAAAACTGTGAAACGTGTAATAAATTATTGAATTATATCTCAGCGTACATTTGCGTTCAGACAACGACTAATTGCGTATGAATAACGAGTAGCAACGTTTTCGAACGTACACACCGAATTCCAAGAACGCTGGTCAAACGTTACCTCAACACGCCGTAGTGTGAGGGCACCTTTAGTTATACATTGTACTGGTATAAATACGATGTATACTCGCGCGAGAGTTGTTCCTGGCTTTATACTGTCAAAAAATTTTTTTTAGGGATATCATGATGATGGGTTTTATGTTGGGTTAAGGATTATGGTTAAGGCCGGTCAGGTATCTCAGACTGAAATGAAATTTGGAATCTTGCTCAAATTCCCAGCCCTGGGAATGATTGTCGTTTCCTTTTTATCATTGTAAAAGATTCATGTAAGTTCCTAAGTATAAATAAGACAAACAGTTTCATCAAGTGGTCACAAAGGTTGTTCAGTTCATTGTGTTCTGAAATGGCACGTGTATATTTGTATTTTCAATTAATTACGGTTATGATTCTCACAAGAATTCCCCGATTGACAAAAGTATTATGTGTGCACAGTTATGCGGCGGTCACAACTCGTCGTAGCCTACGGGGCACGTGCCATCGACGTAGCCTGCGTTGCATGTGCAATGCACGCACAGGTCCTGGGTCAACTTCTGCGATTCCTGCGTTTGTGTAGTAAGGGTATTGTAAAAACCTCCTTTACGTCGTAAATGCATTGTACCTGCGAGGTACCTCCGCTGCACGATTTTTCTACGAAATCCGTCGTAGGGAGTTGCACGTCGAAGGTACGGCGAGTTGTGACCGCCGCATTACAGTGATATGTACAGTACATGTACCTATATTGTATAATACATTTTTTTAAATAGTTATAAAGTCTTGTATAGCTAATGTTATTTATGGGGTATTAAATTTCAAATCGTGTGTATAATTCAAAATTAGTTAAACAATGCACAATGCATAGTCCTCCGGTAGAGTGCAATCAGCTCAAATATAAAGGCATTTGAATTTCACATTTGTGAGAGTATAATGCGATATGTAAATATATATTAGGGTATATAAAAAGGTGTTATATATTATATAAATATATTATGAATGTAATAATTTGTATATAATGTAGGCATCATGATATATAAAGTGTATGCATGAAGGTGTACCGTACAATGCACGATGTACAATTCGATGTAAAAGCCATGTAAATAAATATTCCTCACTATTGGTCACTCCATTGCGACAAGGACACTGCTTATAGAACCCTAACATGTGCAATAAATATTGTGTCATGTATAAATAGATGGTGTATTACATTTAATGTATGCATCAAAATAACTATAATAATAATAATGTGATTTGTATTGCCCACGTATCCACTCTGTAGAGTGCTCAAGGCGCATCATATTATTATTACCTAAAAACTAAAGTGTATAAACAAAATAGATTGAACTGTACAATGTATGATATATGATTTGATGTAACAGCCATGTAAATAAATATTTGCCACTGACTTGTCTCTCAATCGCGGCAAGAATGCTTCATTTCAGATGTATTTTATGCTATCCTACCATGTCGAGTGAATATTGTGTCGTGTAAAAATATATGGTGTAGTCCTATTGTGCTTAAATTAGGAATATAATATATTGAAAGTGTAAAGTGGTGTACTATACAGAGTAGGGTAAGTACAGTTAGCTTTTAAGATATAAATGAAGATTCATAAATACTAAACTGCGTCTTCTTAAAGTTAATTTCATCTACTTTCTTTTGACACCTAATGCAAATCCAAAACAAAACAAAAAACAAAACAAAACAGGCAGAGATGAGTAAGACGAGTTTGAATTAGATTGTCAAAATCATATTGCGCAGATCAGAGCATTGGGAACCGCAATGGATGTCCACAGCAAGTGTATGTTTAAGAGTTTTGGTGAATGAATTATTCTAAAGAACATTTAAAAAATGCTAGTGAAAGATCCCTTCGTTTGTTAAAATACTTGCATCTTTGACACCCTTGGTCATGTTGGTCGTATCTTTCGCGCATCTGATTATTATAATCAAGATGATTAGTTTATTTTACATGAATACGTTGCTCTTTCGAATTGTATTTGGTGTCAAGAGGAAGAAGAAAATTTGAACATTAAAATGACGAAACTTTTAGTTCCTGAATTGTTTATTTCACCTAGAACATTTAGAAAAATGGCAGAAAGTCAGGGTTCTACTTTTTATTGCAGTGACTGTATGACGATGAATTTGAAAATTCGTTACTTGCTGGTCACTCCATAGCAGCAAGGGTGTTGCATTATATATAGGTGACTATAGTGTATGATATCATTGTACCGTAAAAGCCTTGAGAACTAATATTTGTCACTTACTGCTCACTTTATTACACGGATACTGGCAATAGGTTTACCTTATTCCACCCTACCTTGCGCTCAGGTCAGCAATTTTGTCACGCGAAATGTCTAATCAGATTTTCAGGTGATTTGACCGAAGGTTTTCAGGCCTGGCCATATCTTGGACTCAAAGGAAATGATTAATTTCTCTTTCTAATAATTAACCTTTGGTCAAGTCTTTAGGGGAAGGGAGGGTGCTGATTAGGTAAAAGATAATATTTGTGAGCTCTTTTTCAGTTTTAAACGTTATCTCAACCTTACCATTATCTCTCTCTCTCTCTCTCTTCCCTCTCACCTCTCTCTTTATGTCACCCTCTCACCCTCTCTCTTTATCTCCCCTCTCTGTACCCCTTTCCTCGCTCTCGCTCTACAAACTGCTCTTTTCATTTCACTATCCTCCAGTCACTTTCATCTTTTCTTCTTACCTGTTCGCTCTTGCCCTCTTAGAACCCATCCCCCCCAATAGTTCTTATACAGTATATTCCTGTTATGTGTTATGCTTTTAAATAAAAAAGATCGTCAATGGAGTTTTCGCGGGGCACGCGAAAGATTTGCGCATGAAGAAAACCCAGCATGCCCAGCAGTCTTTTTTGTTTATGCATCAAAACCTTTTTGCCATAATAACAAAAAAACTTGTTGCATAAAAAAAAAAAAAAAAATGGCCATTGGAATTCTACATATTTGCAAATCGTTCGCGTGCCCCGTGAAAACAATGTAAATTTCTGATATAATATTTGGCAATTATTGGATAATCATCTTAATTCTTTAGGCTTAATGTTAAATCACTCCACCTTGTTTTGTTCTTGAATTGGGTTTGTTACTGATGTAAAAATGAGTCAGACTTTCATTCCCTTTGTTTGTTTGTCATTCCACTATTTCTTAATGCTACACAATTCCTTAATTTGCATGCATCATAAATTGTACAACTTGATTTATTATTGTATGCTGCTAAAATAAAGAAATAATACTGAAAAGGTGTCTAATTTCTACAATAGTTTCTTAAAGGTGGTATCTCACTTTGCGGAGACGTCTCAGCCACTCCGACAAACAGAGACGTCTCGGATATTTATTTTTTTTCGTCGCAAAAAAAAAAAATAAATAAATAAAAAAATCCAAGATTTACGCACGTTCGAGTTTACCGCGACTCATCAAACGTCGCGGAGAATCGGGAGACGTCTCTGAGGCGTCTCCGCGACTAGTTTCAAAACCGTCTCAAATCCGTTTCAAACCTGTCCCAAACTAGTCTCAATTTCGTCTTATGGCAAATGAGATACCACCATTAGTGTACTCTTTATATAAAACGAAGAAATACAAGTTCGGAATATCAATGATTTTGTACAAAATATATCTTTTTTAATCCAAGATATCACAACCTAAGGTGGTTTCTGAATAGAAAATTATCAATATCATTATTTACACCTCTCTTCACAAACAAACATTTAAAATGAAATGCAGATGCCCAGGATTTACCACCAATCATTGAATACACTCTATATAGACTACATAGAATAAAATGTATGAAAACACATATCGAATCTGAAAAATAATTCAAGTATTCCAAGATCAATTATTGAAAGAAAAAAAATATATCTAATTAGCTGTACATATCACCAAAACTAAATAGTATCCATAAATTTACACATATGTGGGATACATTCTAGAATAGAAAAAAAACATACAAAATTACAATAATTTCATATTACAAACGTGAAATATACAACAATTTCTGTGAACGGCATAATAATGTTGGATCATAGCATTACTAAAATTGTTTAAATTCTTCGTCTTGGCATTGAAATTGTTGAATCGATGCCACGAAGAAGGGGGAAAGGAGATTATTGAGAAAGAAAAAATAAACGACAGCTCTTTCAGCCTTGGAGAAACCAAATTTCTATTTAAAACGGTGATTAATTGCAAACGTGTCGTTATCAGGAGTGCAAGCACACAGCATGTCGATATCCTGGACAATTAATTTGTCATGTTGGCCCAATTTTGATGTTCAATCTCTGGCATGATTTCATACACTTGGGTGACGAATTTTCATCCACGACATGATTAATCAGAGAAAGTGGAATCATAAGCTTGGTCAGGATTTGGAAAAAATAAAAAGCATGGGAGGGCCGTTCTTTCTTTCCAATTACAGAACTAATTCTATAATCTTCCAATATCATGAACCCCATCCAGGAAAAAGGGAATGTTTTGCGTCACCTACATAAAAGCCGAAAATTCGTAAATGAAATAAAGGATTGCAACTCTGCATCACAATTTGCCAAGCATGTTCCTTCAAAATACATAGTTTCTATCCAAAACTTTTCAATGATGTAAAACCATGGTGATAACGTTCCGTACATCTATTCCACACACCAAAATTCAAGTCAAGCAATGTTCAAGTTGATTTTTAACAAAATCTCTGATGATATACTCCGTCACATTCAAGCCCTACTCCAAATCAATCGCTAATTTGCCATTCGCAGACATTTTATTTACTTTGTCAGTCCGGAGTTGATTGTACAGGTGTGACTGAGATAATTATTTTAAGATGCATAAGAAGTGGAAATTTTCGCCATGTGGACATTTTTACGCATTTCTTACACCAAGTGCGGGGTGCGAAAATGAAAACACGCGAAATTTTTCGCTCAGAGATATAAGGGTGTACGATGCAAATTTGCATGTAAAAACGTGCAATTTTTTTTCTTTTTCGGTCTATCAGCGCGAATATTTCCACCTTTAAAGTGTATAGCAGCTATATTTATAAAATTTGGCAAGGGTTATGTCACCGGACACCTCGATTGCTTCTGGACGTACCGTTGCCCACGCCCAAACTTATAAATGCATTCAATCAACAGCTTATAATCAAAGGCATTGACCTTGCTATTATTAAAGGAGGACTCCGGGCTGAAATTTAAAAGTTTTGTAAAGTAAAGTAAAATTTAACAAGTACAACACAGAAAATTTCATCAAAATCGGATGAAAAATAACAAAGTTATGCATTTTTTAGGTATTGAATTTTTTTCGTAAAACAGTTCTTGGCATTGTCTCATTGTCTCATTTGAATATTTGAATATTCAAATGAGCAAAATGATGATGTCACAGTCCCCCTACTTCTTGTGTATTTTATTATATGAAATCCTATTTTCCTCATTTTTTCATATATTGCATATACAGAAAATCTATCCCACATACTGAAATAGGTAAAAGCACTAGTGACCTTGAACATTCCACAAGGATTAATTCCTGTTTTTATGTCCTTGAGGGAGAAAATCTTGATAATTGGTATTTCATACAATAAAATACAAAGAAAGTAGGGGGACTGAGACATCATCAGTTTGCCAATTTGAAGATGGCAAAAACTGTTTCCTAAAAAAAATTCAAAACCTAAGAAAATTTATAACTTTGCTATTTGTGATCCGATTTTGATGAAATTTTCAATGTTGTGCTTTTTAGATTTTACTTTATTTTTCTAATAATGCAAATCTCCAGCCCGGAGGAGTGCTTTAAGGTAAGCATGGATCCTAGACAGACTCTCTCTCCCTCGGACTGAAATCAGAGAATCTCTTCGTTTTACGAAGTCTTGAAACTTTTTTTAACGTATAATTGCGATTCTGGTTGACAGTGAACATAAAGTATGCGACAGGCGTATAGCTTGAAATACATCGAATTTGAAAAACACCCAAATTTGTCTTTCCAACTAATGACTTTCAGGTTTGATACTATACATTAACCTTTTAGCAGTCCCCTTTAGCACCAAGAATAAGAGATAATAATTTATTCTGTCATGCACAAAATACTACGAAACCAGATATATATTTTGTTTGCAAACGAAATACAGTCCATAATTAAGTGTACATATTTTCCTCGTATACTCTACAAGGAAATGAATATCAAGGGCTAGAAGGGCCTAAGTCCCGTGTTAAAAATATGACTGAATGTCCTTTTGGTTCTTATCAAACTCATACAATATGCATTTGACACCACACCACGTTCTGGATGAACCCGCAGACTACACGCCAATTCCCGCGCTTTGATTCTTCACAAATTTATGATGAAGATGTGACTTGGCTTATTGAACATCCTGCGCAAGCCATCCCAGGATAAGCCTTTCTGTCACAGCCATGAAGGGATGCCTACCTGGTGAATGTCAAATGACTTCCCTCTTGATAGAAGGAGATAATATGCAGGTTCCTGGGGTTTAAGAAATAAACAACGCGGAGTGTTGATTGGGTGCTGCTGTGGTTATCAGGTATTTTGTTTTAGAAACGGCGCGCCGCGGCGTCGTTCACCTACAGTAATCAAAATCACATACAATTTTGTATTATGCCTCTTTTAGCTTGGCTTCAGGAGGGGTGTGCTATTCTAAGGCGAGAACTCGAATGGAAAGTTGTAACTGCGCGAAGGAATATATTTTAGAAGTAGAGGATTCATCAAGTTTGTTAGCATCATTTGACCCCCCCCCCCCCCCTAAAGAGAGAGAGAGAGGAGAGAGAAAGGAGTCATCTTTGTGTCTAGTTTTAAAATGCAAGTTTTTCTTTGTTGTTTTCCGTTTAACATAATTTTAGAATTTGGAAATAAAGGAAACTGACATGTTTATCAAACCGAATAGTTGCATTCTAATATTTTTAGAATGTTGGGGACATATTTTCTCCATACAATTACATGTGTCATAATAGTTTATTCTTTTATAGAAATACAACCCCCTTCATAACCATCTCCCTGAACAAAATGAAGTGTTTTTAAGTTAGTAGCAAAAAAGGTGTTAAAATTGTTGAATACACAGAAAAGACTAAACTAATATGTTCATTTTGTTAATGCTTAAGAAAGGAGATTGATATTTTGATAGGAGATTAACGTAAATACTAGCTCATTAATTAGAATGTTAGAAACAACTAAGTGACAGGTGCAATCAACAAGCATGATTTAAAAATTGAAATAAAAAGAAATATTCTATATTCTACCAAAATTCAACAAAATAAAATTGACTCTGCAAAGCAATTTTTAAGACACTTGCAGATTATCAAAATGTGTTAGGTGAGATTTTATTATAAAATAATACAAGAAGTATTTCCCATTCAATACAGTGCATTATGGTTATGATGAAAGAAGACTTTCTACTACTACAAGTTTTCTACAAATCACAATGAATAAAAGGACAGTTAGTCAGACCGTAAGGGTGACAGGTTGATGGACACATGCTTCTAAGTTGCATTAGAATGTTAAAATGTTAATAGCTTTTTAGTTGGGATGATTCAAACACGACACATTTCTGGGACTGATAAGGCACGAAGAAAGCTGACCAAATTAAAAGGGAAATAAATTTACAGATTACATGGGAGTTATTCAAAGGCCATTTGATCTTTCATGATATTATATGGAATCATGATAACCGGAAAACAACAAAGTCATAATAGCTTCAAACATGAATAATTGGCCTGGGCAATGGCATATCAAATTGGAACACTAGGGCTCTTTTAGAAATTCTTTGTTTTGTTTGCGGAATGAACGCAGGCATATTTTGCTCTCATCCATTTTAAACTTTTCATCCCTGTACTCGCAGATGCAGAGAGGAAACTAGGTTTTCCCCAAGGTCATCAACATTTGTTCGAATCAAAGTTAGAAATTTCCTTTTTCATCTATAGAGACGGTCAGGTGATCTTGTTTTACAAACAACCCTTCCGCAAATGCATCTATACCACGTATTAACATCACGGAATGGCTCAAAAGCCCTTCGCCCACATGGCCTTTGGAAAAAATCTGAAAGTCCTTCTGGATGCTGTCAGAAGACCCTAAATAGGATGTGATGGCCCAAATTGTGATCCTATGCAATGATTCGCATTTGTGAATTTGTGACATCCTTAAAAACATTACCCTTGGCCGTAAAGATCATATGTCCCTCTCATAAACATGATTAGGGTGGTGTTTCACAAAGTCGTTCTAAAAGTAACAAATGACTTTACGAACGGCTGGAACATGTTATTCGGTGCTATAATAATGACTTCCTCAATCATTTAGCACAAGAAGTGATCGTAAGATCGCAAAGAAGTGTTCGTAAAGTTGTTCGTAACGTACGAAAGAAAAGTTGGTGAAATACCACCTCAGCATGTTTTGTTTCGTTTCGTTTTGTTTTGTTTTGTTTTGTTTGTTTGTTTTTTGTTTTTTCGTTTATTGAGGGCACGACCTTTTTAGAAAAGGAGGCCTTTTATGAAACTTACAAGGAATCCCCAAGCCATGTCAGGTGCTTCTTTCAAATACCACGTGACACCCAACTGTCAGACCCAGGGGGTCACGTGGGGGAAATGATACTCATGACACATCCCCCAATTAACTTTGGACAAATATGACACTCTACACCTGTTCTTCAAAGACTCCATCACAAATTGATTCCATTTCACAATTTTCATAAAAACAAGAGCGAAAAAACGACCTTCTAACCCGACTACCGATGACAAGGACATTTGTTTAAGTGATTAATGGATGCATCATCCATGGTTTCTCTAGTCCTGGGAGAGTAAATAATTCCGATTTGTAATTAGCTCGTATGGAATAACTTCCTCTTCTTCATTCTGAACCTATTTTACTTTCTCATTTTTACAGAGGGTTGAATAATTAGTTTCACTCACCACCAAACACCTTGCAATGATCGGGATTACTTTATTTCTTCCGTGGATTAACACCACAAAGACCTGTACAACCTTCAAGGATGTGCCATCAAGAGTAAGTTTTGGTGAATTGTCATCAACCCATTATTCTGTCACAGGTGCCAATTGGTAAGAATACGCCTGAACATAAGGAAAACCTTAACTACAGGTCACATCTACTATCTTTTACGAGAGTCTGACTATATAATTATATAGCTTCACTCATCGTCTAACACCTTGCATTAAGACACTTCAATAATGCACCTTATTTCTTTTCCGAGTTGGCACCACTGAGATATGTACAGATTCAGGTGTTAACAATTGACCTTAATCATATCTTAGCTATAGAGACAAACCTTCAAATTCTGGCTGTTTAACGAAAAAAATTGTCCGTGTACCACTTTCGAATAATTCTTTCTCCCACTAAATGAATATTCCATCTAAATAAGTACCTCGCGAAAACAGTTGAAGAAATAACTTCGTTAAAAGACATTTATCAATTCTGTTGTGTCATTTACACAAGGTCATCCGACTGACAGTGACTCAAGACCAATGGAGCATGTGGAGCAAGGACCTTTTGATACAACTCATGAACTGACTTAAGGGACAATTCTCTTGATACTGTCCTTACCCTTCACAGCAAGACAATTGTTTTACAGATCTCAATAATATTTAACAATAGTTTTGATTCACCATGTGTCATCCTGTCACAGATGATTTCGTGACATTGAAACATCCCAATGGACAAAGGGATTACGTGGCTACTGGAAAATTGAATTAAAGGCCGCACAGCGTCTCAACATGATATCAGAGAAACTGAAGAATATTTTTGCAATAACCCATTCCGGCGCGGATCCAGGGGGCAGAGGGTGCGGGCGCTCCCCGTAAAAATTTTACAAGCACATTTTACAAGCAGCCTTTATCAAAATATAAAGAAGAAAGTATTCTTGTTTTACAATCATAGTGGCGACCCTAAACCGACAACGGACTGATTGGAAGATTACATTGCCATAAACTCCGTTAAATTAGTGATCGATTTGGAGTAGATTTGGGTGTAACTACTACAACAAAATAAATATTTCGTCTTCAAGAAAAAAAAGGGGGAAAAAAAACTGTTTCAAATATCATATTGACATATCAGTATCGCGACAGTACATCTTGAGTACATCCAATTGAATGTATTATTGCACTTTGGAATATGACTGTTCAACTATAGTTCACATGTTTTACAATATAATAAAAATTAATTTGAGTGTAAAGAAATAGTCAGTGATATACAAATAATTGCACTTGACAGCAGAAAACAAGTTATTGCACATTGAATAAATTTAGATATTGCACATTGTCTACTGACTCAACATAAATGATCTTAAGTACAGATATGTTCCTGATGAGATATTTTGAGTCATTGAAATACCATTTTGTTTTTTATCAAAACGTCATTCCCTGGATAGCGGTATGAGCATACTTTTTCGTTGATCTCATTTAATAAACATTGACAAAAACGTATTATGACTCGAAGAAATTACTTAAAGACCTCTTGATCACGAAAGACAAAGGGTAAAATTAATTTCATTTCCTCCTTAAATCATTCCTTAACTCCCTTGTTAGAGGTGCGGATTTGAATCTAGATCCCCATCTTAAACTTCGGAATTAGCGTCAAAGGTCCTCAGACGCACCAGTCATTACTTGGCTCTGTACGGAAAGGGGGCGTTCCTGTACTCTTATGATATACTCCTCTACACCATCCCATATTTATTAAAAATATACACCCAATGAATCTCTCTGTAACAGGAGGGATAGGGTTGGTATACTTTGAGGGGGCACACTTCTACATCAATGATCATTTTTCATATCGGGAAGATCATTAATACGGTGACACCTGCTGCCCAAGCCCCTCCCATTACCCCCAGGTCTCTAGCGCAACTCCTTAAGCTTTAACTATTATTTCGGACATACACGTGCCGCTTACTCCCTCTAAATTTAGTATCTTCACTGGAATTCCCTGGGCGGTCAGCCCCTAACTATTCTTCAAAGTGATGGACTGATTATTCATATCCGCCGAGCTCTGTTGTCTTTCGTGCATCCAGGTGCGTCTCGGGATTACCTGGCGACTAGAATGATGCCCCGCTTCCATTTTCCCCTCGCGAAACTTGCACACCTGTCTACCAAAGTATAATATCAGATCACGTATCCCAACTGTAATCCCTAGAAGATCCCTACTGAGGAGGTCCGGTGACCGCCACTGCTAAAGATAGGCACTCAGTCTTTGCAGCTCTCATCCTGCGGAGGAAGACGATTGTTTTCCAACTAATTGCTTACCCAAAATACACATCCACTTCTTGTTATGATCCCATTAACACATTGGAAGAGGATGTACGGTGACAGAGGGGTGGGAGATCCCCTCTGATGGAAGCTTCCTGCATGCAGTAAGGGCACTTAATTGGTAGAAATTGGTAAGATCAATTCTTAAGGCTCAAAATAGACTTGTCTGGCTTGCATTGTTTTTCTTATAAGGAAATCTTATAAATCCAAACTCCTGCTATTAAAAACAAAAGACAAGCGTTTATGTTGCCGTGTTACAAATTTCTTGGGCTTGTAAATGACATTAACAATCAAATGTATAGGTGTTGGAAATAGTTATGTCCCTTACAAAATATGCATGATTTTATGACGTAATATCGGATCCTGAGGTATGAAATATGAAGTTAATTTACAATTTTCTACAACCGTTTAAAGTTGAATCTTTCTTCTTTCCTCCATAGTTTGGTTGAATCCAACAAATATGCATCACACAGGAGTCCACATTTTATTAGCCTTCATCCTCCTCTGGTAGGTGCAGTATCTGCCTGCTTTTTAATTGTTCAAAGAACATGATCTTCTGCCTCGTCTGGTTCATTCTGATTTCAAGCAAACTGGTCCTCGGCTTTGGCTTTGGTTTTATCTCACCAGGTTTCAAATGTGACAATTTCTCAAAGACCTGCACTCGCGCTTTCGTAATAGAACCTAACTTATTTCCGTTGCCACCATCTTTGTCCGCAAATTCACTCGCATCAGGGATCATAGAGTCTCTAGTTGGACCTGGGTCACTATGACGGTGACCCGATGTACGGGTCAACTTTGGATGTAACTTTGTAGGGTCCTTCTTTTTGCTCATGCTCTCAAAAAGTGAAATTTTGCTTGTCAAACTCAGTCCGCAGTTATCGTCATCGTTCACACTTTCGTCATCAGAAGATGACAAGATGACTTGTCGGTCTTCTTTACCAAGGAGATGGATATGTTCGAACTCTTCGACGTCGTCTGAGAAGCGAACACGGCGAGACGAGGCACGACGGGCTTTTATGGGTTTGCCGTCACCATCGACTTCGCTGCTGTCTTCAGACGACTCGTGATGAGAACTTCTGTTGCTGAGGATTCCTGAAAGTCTTGGGCTTCTCCTCTCCGGACCTGAGGTACTACTGTTTGAAGAATCAACTGTTTCAATCTCACTGGCAGAGGCGTACCCCTCTGAACCATCATCCTCTTCTGGTAACGGATAAGATTCACGGTAGTTGGGGTTCGAAACCCCCATCTCCTCAGTCTCTGGTCGCTTCTGGACGGTATCTTCACCGCCATCCTTTTGCTTTTTAGCTTTCCCAGTTTCTTTGGCATGTTTCTCTAACTGTTCATCCAAAGCTTGCACAAAATTGCCATCTTCGTCAATGCATCCACTACGCCGGGCCTCGATAACCTTTTCGACACATTCCACAAACTTGTTGTTCTTCTTTTTCCTAAAGAGCAAGTCTAGTCGAACCTTAGCAAACGAGCGCTTGAAAAACGCCATTGTATCATCCCGTGTTTTCGACTCAACTGAGCTCGAGGAGCCTCTGCTGCTTGGGGTATTCACTTTCTGATAGATGACGTCACACTCAGGAACTGGCGGAGTGTCCTTGGCTACGCATGCGTCAGGAGGTGTCGCGGGTTCTCTCGGTTTCGGCGATAGCTGGCAGTCGACTAGTTTGTCCTCGCTAGGAAATGAACCATCCGTTGACACCGCCGAGCATCGGGCAATTGGCTGATCACGATTGCGGTTTCTCAAGAAGGGAATCTCCTCATAAACTGGCTCGATATGATCATCATTGGGTGACGCATAGATCTCATTGTCCGATCCGTGACACGTGGTGGCGCTAGCATACATGTCAGAGACTTCAGTGAGAGTATCGTTGAGTAAAAGCGAGCGCGAGTCACCGTCTGTATCAAAACTATGTATCGAATCCTCTTCTATTTGTACAGTATTCGCATCACTCCCGTAGAGAACACCCGATGCACTCCTTGTCAAAGTATAATCCCTCGGGACTTCAGGCAACAACGGACTTTCGATTAAGTCATTCAAATCAGGGAGATCGAGTTGGGAATCGAACAGGGGGTTGTACTGGTCGCTGTCTTTGCTTCGTCTGCGTTCATGGTCGTGAGCAACATGAGAATAGATGTGATCAAAGTTCTGCTGGGGCAGATCTCTTGGTTTCCCAGCGGCCTCAATCTGGGCTGGAACTCCCAACTGACTGTTATCGAGGCTGTCGCCTCCTTCCTGCGACGTCTCAATGTCAATCTTACCTTCGTTCTTTACGAGGTCCCGTCCTGCCATCGCGTATCCCTAGGGCTGGTTTCCCTTCGGCTCGATCTCCACCCTTCACGACCCTCACAAAGTCTGATAAAGACCTTCACCTCACTGACACGAAGCGTTCCTTATCACCACGTCCATTGGGTTAACAGCACCACAAACATGTTACCTGTCACTTTACAAACAGATACCAGCTCCTCCCTAGATATTAATCACTTATTTGATCTAACCAAGTTCGCAACACAGATCCACATAACAAATATCACAGTCGTATAAATTCCAATGGTAATGGAATGGTAGGGCTCAGGAGGTACTAGGTATACACTGTCGAATTAATTATTTACCTCAGATTCTCTAATTTTCCGGCTGGATCTGAGTGACTTTTCAAAGCTCACCAACTCACGTTGCGTATGTTTCCGGCCAGGTCCATTTGGCAGGGTATCCAGGTCACTTTAACACAACCCCTGCGCAGACGGTCACTACCTTAAAACACACACAGCATCATCACTCCCTGCCCGACTCCGGTAGAATATTCCTTCGAGACATAAAGACGCCTCCTGCTTCTTAATTCGATATGATTAAAGATGTCTCGGTTATGAATAATGTCGTTAAGGTGACACAACTTTTGTCATCGAAGTTAGTCCGAAGAAAGGGCAAAATTTGAACGCTCCGTAACCTTGATGTATGCAGCTTGCAGACAGCGGGAAATGAATATGAAGCTACAACGCGAGAATGTTCGGGTATGGTTCATTCCATAAGGTTTACACTAAACACTTACACATACTACGTAATCACATCTCTATGCAGAGTCACGTCCTTTTTACACAATAACGTTATGCTGTCTGCAATATAATGAAGAAATCAACTAAATTTTATTCAGCATAAACTCGTATCTTTCTTCGCAGCTCAGGTGGCACTTTATCACCAAATGGTCACATTTCTTGTCATAAACGAGCTCGAGATAGCTTCACATCGCGATGACAGGCATGATGAGGGTTATGATGACGGTGTGGTTTAATAAATATCAAATTCGATCACCGGGGTTAATATTATAAACACAATCCAATGATCATCTAACACAGATCCCTCTTGCAAGTGCACCGAATGACAGTTAGATTCAGTTTGGTAATGGCGTCAGCTAATTTGAAGGAACTTGAGCAACGGGCGAGCAGGTTCGCACCACTGAGACATTACGTAATCACTTCTGCTACACTTGACAGAGGGAGAGAGAACTACCCCTTCAGGAGTCCATGGGTGTGAAGACGAACACAGAGAGGTAAAGGATGTCCGGTGTCCAGTCACTAGTCCCCAAAGGCTGCTGTAAGAGGTGTAAAAGAATATGATTTTCTGTTCAAACTAAATCAATTAAATGGCAGTCCTGCTGGTAGCATCCAGCTGAAATGAAACCGCCAAAACCATCTGACTTGTTTCAAATTGAAGCCTAAATGTGAGGATATCCTGACGAGGGGCAGTATTTATAAAGTTTATGTCATCACAGCCGTTCCCCTTCCATGCCTCTAGCGGTACCCTCGCAAGCCTCAAATGCTTTAACTCCGCAGTCGAGATCTCGATTTAAGCTCGGCATGGATTTGGGTGATTTTCACTGCTAGCCTCTTTCCACACATCTGGAATTATTTAATACTTTCATTGCAGCTCGATTAATGTTACGCAGTTTTCATAGAAAATAAAGCGAAATATGTGAGATCTTATTTAGGATATAGATCTCTTTGCAAGGATACATAATTAAGAACTTGTATTATCTTGGCAAGATTAATTGGTTTGCTATACCCCCTTAGAATGAAAAGAAACATGAGGCGATTGAATCGGTTTATGAAAGCGAAAGTCTAGAGCGATAATTGTACCCGAATCCACGGAGACTTGGCAACCATTTCAAACAGAAACAAACCAAGTAAACCAGAAAGAAAGAAAGAAAAAAAGAAACGAAGGAAAATACGCCTGTAATTGTATTATAGACATTTCCAGTTCGATTTGGCTTTGGCACGACACTATCCTCTGAGGAAATTACATGACGTTATAAATTCATGAAATAAGGTTTCTTGAATTTGTAGAACAATCGTTCAAATGCAGACACAAAGATGAGAAAGTATTATCTTGCTCACACAGGGGTCTGTCTTATCTAAGGGTAGAAAGAAATGATGGCCCAGAAGGGAGTTTTCTTTTTCTTCTTTTCCAATAGACCCTAAGATGATTTTAATCAATGACGTTCATTTTAGTTTCGTATAAATCAACTTTATTTAAAACAAGAACTATTTGATTATCTTTGTGTTTCGTTCCTGCATTTAGCTTAAGTATTGAATTCATATTTTCGGTTATGATGTGGAATTTTAAAATTGCAAGATATTGATCTCCAAAAAGCATAGACTTCATTTCACATATGAAAATATATACTGTCACGTCTGGGATATTAAAGTTTTAAGTAAATAGTACTTGTAATTAGTGTTCACAATATGGTAATTTGGTATCTGCTTCCTTACAACGGCAGGTCTAGGACTTGAAAACAGGGGGGGGGGAGTGATATCAACATGTACGTTTAATGCATGATTTAGTTGGGGCGCAAGGCTGTTGCCTCCCGCCCCCCCCCCTTGAAACCGCCACTGCTTTTAAATAAATTTCGCATATACAATAAATCATAGCCTTGACGTTTTACATAAATTGAATAAATACATCATTACGCATTTGCCTTGATGTTTCATGACAGATATCGGATTATTATGATAATTTAATAAAGACCCAAAATAGGTTTCAGTTATCAACCACAAATGTATACTTGCAATGACAGTGGCATTGAAACATGTTGGTCATATGTGGTAATTATTAAAACATTTTCATTAACTTTTGTTCTATATAATTCTAAAATAAAATTGCCGCACATTTAGATCAGCGAAAGAGGCCAGTATGCTAGGTTTCATCCATAACCCATTTAGAATATTAATATAATCTTCTGTTTTATTTTTTAAAAATATCATTAACGTAATTTTTAAAAGGTAATTCATTATAATATCAACAATGACAATAATATCGTTTTATGTACCTAGGCTATAGCCACTTCAATTCTTATTACATTACTGTTCTCCCTGTTCGTGCGATAAGGTAAAAATAAAGTAAAATATAATATCATATAATTTTTATATCATGACAAAGAGTAACTCATATTCTACCCAGTGATGCCCAAATTTTACCTGTACTGTAATGGATGACTGAACACTCAAGTTTTTTTAAATTGTGGTCAGAAGCCATTTGTATCAAATTTTCTCAGAAGCAGCACTGGCTTTCTGATCATTTATTGTTTGTTTGAGGTCAGCCTTCCTGAGCCCATTCATTAGGACAAAGGATTACTTGGGCTATTGAAATGCAAGGGCTGCTTTTGCTCAAACTTGGTACGGGGCACTTTTTACGATTATTTTTTAAAGCCTAACTGCTTAGTCATCCGTCAAAACACAGATATAAGTTTGGTATCATTGAATGGAATATGAGTGGCTCTTTATCATGAAATAAATTTCAAAGTCACACAAGCTATAATATTTTAGTATGAGGCTCTCAAAGTTGGGTTTACTTTTTTTCTGGGACGCACTGTAGAACTAGTTATTAAGCAAGCATGTCCTGTTGATTTAATTAATATGTTTTTATTAAGATTTGTTCATTATGCAAAACAGATTAAGGGTTTATGTCTTCTTTATTAACACGGAATATGTATTGAAGAAAAAACGAGCTATTAAAATTAACACCGACGGGTGTGAACATTATAATGTTACCCACTAAAAAAGTACCACGACACGACTTTAAACCTTAACAACGTAAAGAGTGCATTTTAATCATTCTTGATTTCCATACCATTGATAAGTTCATATAATGCTTTTTATATTAATACCTTTTTGTATTGGTGGTGTCATGCTTGAATGCACATATAGCTTGAATATATTATACAATGTACATGAAAAGGGGTTTAAAAGTGTATCGTTATTCATTATTAGTTCTAAACGATTAACCGTGTGCATATTGTGCTACAATTTGCATATTCCTCTTTTGTTTCTCGATTTGTAATTATGATATTTTGCGTTATTGTTATAAGATTTTAGTATATTTTATATATAATTTGGAAACATTATCCATTATTAAATTGAATTAAAAGGTAAATGTTTAAGTGAAATCTAAATAGTAATTTCATTACCTTTTGATGCATGCCCCCAATGTTATGCAAGCTTTCTATTTGCAACTTTTCATCTTTTATTTTCTCTCATATTTTGCGGTCATGTACAAATAACATTACAAATAGCAAATCAATAAAAAGATGGCGGCCAATGAACTTTTCAATACTAGTAGTACGTTATCGGGGAATTCGTTGCGGAAGTTTTTAATTGATTCAGATCCAAGAAAGGAATTAGTATTAACGCTAATACATTATTATGTTGTTGGGATATAGGAACAACAAAATTAACACAATTTATAAATCATTAAGTGATGTGTTAAAATTAGCACCAAAGCGCGTGGAC
The DNA here is from genome assembly GCA_940671915.1 of Paracentrotus lividus. Classification (NCBI taxonomy): domain Eukaryota; kingdom Metazoa; phylum Echinodermata; class Echinoidea; order Camarodonta; family Echinidae; genus Paracentrotus; species Paracentrotus lividus. The sequence goes on from CALNVZ010000674.1 coordinate 25,162,146, forward strand.
ACACATATACCATTAAGGAAATAATTAGAATTAACACCCAAGATGTTTATTCCAATATCAAATAAGTGATAATCCTAATTTAATCTTAGTATATGTGTCCTCACGTCGTTTCGCTAATTTCAACACTTCCATTGAAGATTCATACGTTATTCCAACTTCGTGGGTAACAATGGTTACCGGATATTTAAAAGAAAATATTGTAGATTTCAAATGTTTTTTTTTTATTTATTTTTTTAAAATAAGTTCATTACTTGCCAATAGCTAATCAAATGTCCACGGGACCGAAAGTTCAAACGGGGGTAAAAGAACAACTTTATCACTAGTAGTGGTGTAATCTACGGTAGATCTGACAATTAGGGAAAGCGTGTCCCATTTTTGATAATTTGTATGACGGGTAACCATGGTAAGATAATGGTCACATGCACTTTAAGGTATAAATATATCCGTAATCTCTCCAAATGTTTATCAAAATGAGTGTTAATTCTAATTTTCACTGGTACCACACGCGATGTGCTTCATTTCAACACCTCAACTTTTGGAGTAAATATTTATTATAATCACTGAATGATTTTCAAACTTCATGGGCAAGCGCTTTTTGTTTTTGTTTGTTTGTTTGTTTGTTTTGTTTGATTTTGTTTTTTGTTTGTTTGTTTGTTTGTTTGTTTGTTTTGTTTGTTTGTTTGTTTGTTTTGTTTTGTTTTTTGTTTGTTTGTTTGTTTTTTAATGTTATGATTCTTGTAGATTTTAGCTAATTTATGATAAATTCATATCTTACCAATTTGAAAGGAAAAATAGCTAATCCAATGTCCACATGATCGAAAGTTCAAACGGGGGTCAAAGAACAACCTTATCACTAGTAGTGGTCCAATCTACGGTAGATCTGACAATTTGATGAGGAAAAACTCTGATAAGCAATTAGGAAAAGCGTGTCCCATTTTTCAAGGCGCATATAATCATCTTTAATTATTTGTACGACAGGTAAGAGAAAAGTCACATGCACTTTAAGGTATATATATCCTTAATCTCTCAAAATATCTGAAAACGTTACTGTTCAGATTTTTTTTTTCCTTAGGTGGAAGGGATGTCTTCCATCATGCATTGGAAACCACATGATTGATTGTTGTTGCTGAAATAGAAACATTAACATACTCAGAGTTCACTTCCCCCTAGTTATAATTTGTTCCCTTTGTATAAGAAATGTTGATTGCTCGACAATTTTACACATGTAGACAAAATTGTACAACTTAACCATTTATATGAAATTAAACAACGCGCATTGTCTATAATAAGAGCCTTTTAAAAAATAGGAATACAGATACAGACCTATTTTTTCTTTTGTTTTATATTTTAAGTACAATGTTTCACTAAAAAAATATCAAATGCAAAATGTATAGGTCTAAATCTATTCAATATGATCACAGATACGGTGTTCCAAACTGTACCTTTTGTAAGGGTTTATCAAATAATTTCAGAATTATATTCAGAAACAGTTCAATCTAATTTTACAAATCAATTGAAAACAATAACAATGTGAAAATAAGAAAGATAATACCAAACAAAGCATCTAAAATACATATTCTAACCCATATATCTTTCCTCAATCGTGTAGTTTTGTACTTCTTTCAAAGCAGCTTTGGAAAGGTGTGACTAATATTGATAGAATTGATATACATTTGTAATTCAATCGCATTTTTTACATTCAATACTGGTTTTTGCTTTTTCTCTTACACTTTTCCAACACTGTGTTTTTGCAGTGTAATTGTGTTAAGATCGATCAGCTAATAAGTAGGGTTTATTTGAAAGGTAAGGGAATGAGTGACATTTTCGGGCCCTTTTTTCTGCGATTATGCCACAAATCTCTCTGGTCGCTAGTCACGTTCCTATGGATATTAATAGCTTTCCTTGTTACCATGGTAATTTGGCACGTGCGAGAGAAGACGACAGAGCCATGTTTCCCTGGTGAGAGGACTAAAGTCGGAGGATGTTCAATGTGGTTTATGAACATCGACATTTCAGTTTTAATACTCACTGGGTATTTCAATGAGTCAATGGAGGAGCATGCTGTCCATAATTTTAAGTGAAATTCCGAGGGGGGGGGGGCGTAGTATAAGTATCGAAATTTTGGTTTTAAAGCAAACCCTATTTAGTTTGATGAAACGTGTACTGTATAAATTCTACTTTTCCTTCTACGTTCATTGTTTGTAGACCGTCTAGCATCTCGTCAGGTATTTTGACGTCATTATCTGGTAAAAGGATTTTTTCTCTCTCTCTCTCTTTTTTTTCCAATAGGCCTACTGGCGTAACCATCGAGAATGAATTTGAAGGCATAATGATGTTGTTCCATGCGATTTTGCATTTTCGTTGATTTACTAATAACACTGCCTATTGTATCTCAATGATAAACATGCAGGGAATTAAACTAGAAGGATTTTTTTTTTTTTTTTTTTTTCCAGGAAACCAACTGAACTGTATCAAGATTGACTGTCTGCATAATGTGTGCACCCTAGTGTGATTTTTATGATCTGATGCTGGAACATGACAATGTGATCATCCATGATAATTATGTCACATCAGCTGCTGATGGGGGCGGAGGAGGTCCCGTGGCGGGGGTCACATTGAAAATTGGGTACCGAGGGGCGCAATATGGGTTCAGATATAAGCGGCATTCTATAGTCACAATTTAAGGGGCAGATTGTTCGCGTCGGGCTTGAAGATCATACACCACTACATGCTGTTTTATTAGAGAGAGAGAAGTTGAATCTTCCTTTTGAAATCTCTAGGAGTCGTCTAAATATGGACGCAGATTCCGGGCCAATCAGAGCCTTTGAACCGAACTCCGTGTCCATAGGGCCACTTTCGGGGCCAAAAACCTTTGACTGGGTCCATCGGGGTCATACACTTTCCTGGTCAATTTGACCAGCAGAGAATAGTATACAGATATTGACTGATGGGGTGTGTAATATAACATTCTTTGGACTGCCGGATTTATATTTTCCCGAGGGGTTATACTTTCCCGAAGCGCTGAGGGAAAATATGATCACGAGGGAAAATATAATTCCTTTAGGCGGTCCAAAGAATGTTGTTTTACACACCCCATCAGTCATTATCTGTTATATTAGATAGCCCCCTAAAATTAGCCGCCCCCCAAAAAAATAAATGAATAAAAATTGGGGGACGATTTTATTTTATTTTTTTTTTTAATTAGAAATTCAAATTTAAAAAAAATAAAAAAATAAATAAAAAATTGGGGGGGGCGCAAAAAAAGGGGGCAATTTTTTATAAAAATTACATTTCACATAAAAAATGCCCTTTTTTGGGCCCCCCCCACACCAGTGTTTGTATTTATTTTTATTTTTTATTTTCTTTATGTGAAATAATTTTTTTTTTTTTAATTCAAAAATTGCCCCTGAAATTTTGGGCCCCCCCCAATTTTTTTTTTGTGTGGGGAGGGGGGCTGTTTAATAGTAAGAATTATAAAAAAAAAAAAAAAAAGGCCCCCACCAAAAAAAAATAATTGCCCCCCCAAAAAAAAAAAAAAAAATAAAATAAATAAATAAATAAATAAATAAAAATAAAAAATAAAAATAAACCTCTTGCTACTTTAGTCTCACATATGTTATATCCATAATTGGCAACATCCATTCTTCAAGAGCGCGCCATACACTTAAAAAATATATTCCTTGGACCGGCTGGTCAATATTGTCATCGAAGGTGACCGGCCAGGAAAATATGCATATATCGATCATATCACATGACGCGCTATAGACCAATCACGCTTGGCTATTTGTCTTGGCTATGTAATATTTACTTTTATTGACCCGGGACCGGCTGGATCGGAACCTTTGACCTGAAATCTTAGTCGATCGGGGTTATTCTCTTTGACACGGAATCTTGGTCAAGCAGATTCTTTGACTCAGAATTTGGGTTAAGTTTAGCCTTAGATCCAGAATCCGAATCAAATTGGCCCGGAAAGTGTATGACCCCAATGCATCCAGAGTCTGGGCCTCGAATGACCAGGAAAAGGTCAAATTTGACCCTGCATTATTTAAAGTGTTTGGACTTTATTTTTATAGGCTGGCATTGATTGTATCTGAGACAATTTGTGACAGACACAAATTAATAATTCAAACATATGATTTGGCAAATCGCCCCGTTGAAATTATCCCTTGAACAATGGGCTAGCCGCCTGAAGAATAATCCTTAAATTTCTTAAATTTAAGGATTGACGGAAACAGAAGGCCTATTATAACTTTCAACTGGCGAATTTGACTAAAGCCGAAGCTTGTCCGAATATAATTGACACGAATTTTGGCAAATTTCACAAACTGATTGCTAAATTGGATAGGGAATCTGTAATGCAAGGCGGTCAACTCGTCATCTGCCAATAAAAATCAGGGATTACTGACGTTTACTGTCTCCACAATCCAAATAATTGTTATTCGTGTCATATAGGCCTAACTAGTCATGAGTCATGATACACATTTGTTTCAATAGTGCTATCACTGTGAATGGTATGTTCATACATATTTCGCACTTTATTTCTAATAAAGGACGATTCACCCCGAGACAATTACCCCCGGACAACTGTCCCCGCCGAAAATATACCCCCTAGCCGTACTCCTTACCCTATTTATGGAGGTGGTTGTCCAGGAGGGCGTTTCATGAAAGGACTTGTCGGACGTTTTATCCGACAAACTGTTAAAAACTACTGAAATGCTTGCATCTGATTGGCTGAGAGCAGATTTGACGGATAAAATGTCTGACAAGTCCTTTGATGAAATGCCCTCCAGGGGTAGTTGTCCTGGGGGTGTTTCATCACTATTGAAAATCGATTTAAAATAAATTTTAAAATTTGCAATTGACGTTTCTTAGTGAAACACCCCCTGATACGACACCCAAGCAATAAATTGATTTATCATCGGGATACATCTAAAATGCAGTGAAACCACAGGTATGTGGGCTTAAAATATGGGTTGCGGCAAAAGTAACAGGCTCGTAATATAACAGTTGACAACAAAACCGCGTATTATGTTCCATTTTCATCAGAAATGGTTATGTCCTCATGTTCAACTTTGCGAATTTGCCCTTTAGAGGCAGCTTTAAAGGGATTTAGCAACTTTCCAGAAACGAGTGCAGAAGGGACCGAAATTAGTAAGATCTTAAATGCTCTGACAGTAAAAAATAAATAAATAAAATAAACACTACCGAGTGTTTAAGAGGAAATGGAATTAATTTACTATCCTATTTAAAAAAAAAAAAAAACGCAGTATCAGCGGACGGAAGATGAGTGAGTGTGGGGACAGAGAATATGCTGTACGTTCTTTGCGGCGGCGGAAGGATACTGTTTGAAAAGCGTTACGATATAACGGTTTTTAAAATCTAGATAATTATTTTCATTATGAAATCCTAGATATATAAATATAAAGCAAGCAATTGGTTTGTATATTGCAAAAAAAATCCAGACTTGACCTATCTGTTCATAATCATGTAGCAAAATGATTTTTTTTTTTTTTTTTTTTTTTTTTTTTTGTGTGTAAATTACGACTTGAATTCTCCTCGAATGTTACTGCATTTCTTTAAAGGTTGCGTTAGCGTTTCGTTAAACTCAACTACAACTAGAATACCTCAATAAATTACAGGGTCTACTTTTAATTAATCAATTAAGAAGACCAAATAGCTCTTTAAAAGTTAAACCTAAATTCCCCCGATTTCGTGCTGAATTTAAAATTTGTCCCAACTAGCTAAATACGTATCCTTTCTTTTGATATAAACAGTACTCCATGGCATCTAAAGCCTAATTCCTTTGCAGTGCTGACGTACAAGGCCCCAGGTCTCAATCTGTTGAAGAGGCCTAACATTATTCCAATTACTTCTCGAAATCTTGTTAAGTCCCTCATGAAACCGTTGCAGGTTGTTAAAGACAGTTGAGAACCCTAATCCTGGAATAATAGTATGTTTAAGCTCCTCACAGGAACTTCATTGGGATTTGATGAATAATATAGTAAAACAATGATACAAATTTGATAATTGAGAAGATTTTGTTTGTAAAAGGAGTTAGTCCCACTTTCAACTAGTCTGAGTGCTTCTTTTTATTTTGTATGCGTTTCTTACATTTCTCCCATAGTTGCAATATTTTTAATGGAAAAAATGCATGATACCATACCATACCATGTGATGTATATAAAGCTGACTGAGTATAATCCCAATATTTTTATGATTGTTTTAATGACTTTTGTGGACTTCAACCCTTTTGGAAACAGACTAAAGACTGTAGGATTTTCGTTTTTAGCCATATCAATTTGATTACTTTTTTGTCTAAAAATGTCAACTTTTCTTGGTAATCTGATAGAGTTACGTGGTGAAAAAATGAACATAACTCCTTTTGTAATTGAGTTCTTTATATAGGTATAACATCAAGGACAAATAAAAAGAAAAAAATATTCTTAACAAAATTAGGAGGGAAAGGTTAGTGTCGATATCACACTGAACACCCATCGCAAAACCTTTGAAACTCAAAACTGGTTCTGTTAGAAATCTTATGTCAGAAGAATATCACAGTGACGCAATGGCTTCCCCAAAATCTATCCAATGTCCAGTACTTTTCCGGTCAGTAGAATTAATCACTCAGTGGTGATCCCTTTCTTCCTAAATTCGGCAACACTGATAGGTCATCCGATGAGTGATCTGTCCTTTTTAAAACTTACCTTTGAGCGTACCCCTTCCCCTCCCCCCCCCCCGGGGGGGGGGGGCAACTCTTTACCCCTCCTTTCTCGTTTGGCTCCGCAGGTGTGACTACAGAGGTTTTGGATCACATGTGTATTGAATAACAGTCAATTTACGCGCGCTGACGCATGCGTCAAATTTCTTTGAAAGGTCGTCAGATGACAGATTCAAATTAAATCCAATACATGGGGGAAAAATTCCAAACATTTTAAATATTTTCAAAATATGATATCCATTAAATGTGTACTATTCCAATTTTATTTCAACGTTATTACATTGTTGCACGGTCGAGGTATTTAGATTTGACACACACTCAAATATAAATAATCAACAAAACGAAAATAGGCCGTAATATATTTGTTGACCCGTTTTTTGTTGTTTTTAACCGTACATGTTTTATTGAATCTTGATCATAAAATATACAAATCATTATTTGCTTTAGAAATAAACAAAAAATCAATACAAATTATAGAAAATAAATATATAACATACACATAAAGAAGTGACAAGAAAAGATTATAAAGCCACATAGAAAATAAATTATGTGTTTTTTGTGAAATAAGAAATTACGCATCTCGTGACCCATGTCCTTCGGGTCCCCGAGGGCCCATTCTTAATATTGCCAAGAGACTGCCAGCCCCCTTAAAATATGATAACAATAAACACCTAGGCTCGAAAAGATGTGGTTGGAAATAATTATTTTTATGGCTTCGCTGCAACAAAAGTGTCCCCGAACACGCAATTTTTTCAACTTATACATTGTTTGCAAGTCATATCGTATGAAACTGAAACTGAATGTTGATCGAGAACATTACAGCTAACTCAAATGTCATCATGTGGGACTACACATTTATGCGGGGGTTTGCTGGTCGGCTCTCGAAATTGGATAAATTGTTTCCCTTTTTAGCCCAAAATCATGACTCAGATTTAGCTACCCCGGAAAACCTATCTTTCAGTAATCAAGCGGATAGGATCTATGTTTTCAACATTTATTAAAATGAATGAGCTCACATTAATCCTCAACACGCAATCCAGCTAAGTCTGATTTGGGAGGTAAATTTTAATCCGATGTAATCACACTGACCAGGTAAAATGCTAGATTTTTTTTTTTTTTTTTTTTTTTTTTTGAGAAACGCGGTGATTTGCAATTTTTGAACCATTTCGCAAATTATCATTTTAAGGGAGCTTTGAAAATAGGAGGGGTTGGAACATCATGATCACGATGATAAGATTTAAAGCATCGTGTCCGCTGTGTTGAATTTTAGTTTGTTTGAACAATTATTAGAAACTTCAGAATTTCATTGATAGTTTTATTTTTATATCTCTTTCTGTTGGTGGTGCTTTTTTTTTTTGGGGGGGGGGGGGGAGGGGGTATGTTTTCATGATGAGTTTATCATTTTTTTTTTTTTTTTTTTTTCTATATTGCAATGTGAAGATAAGATTTGTCATCATGCTAAATATGATATGTTTTTGGACATTCAAAAACAACCTTGGAATCATATTGACCACATGCGTAAAAAGATCAGTAAAATGGTGAGCTATTTGTGTAGACTAAGAAAATATGTAAATATGTCCGAATCGAGAGTTAATCTATAATTCAATTATATACCTCATTTTGATTACGGAGATGTTAATTTGGCAATCTGCCAGCAAAAATTGTTTGACACAACTTCAAAAATCCAAAATAGGGCAGCAGAATAATACTAAAATTACCCATATTCTCATACTTCTATCAGTCAAATTCATTTCTGTCTTGGATGGCAAATGTTACCTGAAAGACGTAAAATCCATCTTTTACTATTAACATACAAAATATTAAACAATATGACCCCGAATATTTGAAAAGAATATTTCATTTTAAACACACGCCATATTCCCTCCGTAATCAAAATAGCCTTTCATTACCTAAGCCAAATACTAATTACTGTAAAAGAACTCTCGTATACAGAGCTTCATCCGAATATAATAATCTACCCTCTGAAATGCGTCAACTACCTGCTTTTACCACCTTTAAGTCTAACTAAGCACACTATAATTTCCACTTTTGTTGTACCTTTATATGTTGTGTATGTAATTTTAGATTTTTTTTTTTTTTCTCTTAAGTATTTTTTTAGTTCATCATATTGTTACTTTTTCATGATGTTATATTGTTTTGTTATGTAAATTTATGTAGTTTAATTAACTGGCCCCGGGGAGACCAGCAGCAACATTATTAGTTGCAGCTGAAATGGGCTACCAGCCGTATTTTTAATCTAGATATATGTTTATATTTCATATGTAATTGTATATGATTTTATTATACGGAAATAAAACCAACCAACCAACCAACGTTGTTTAAATTTCAAAATCATTAAAAACGAGAAAAGGGACATGGAACGATATGACACTGGGCAGGAGTTGTCCCATAACAATATTCCAAAGGTATAATTATCAATATACAAAAATTGCATTAATTCCCTGTATCTGTCTATTAAATCTTTATGAAATGTTTTCGAACAGTCAAGCTGCTTAACTTTAGCAGAAAATTGATGAATCTATGAGAGAAAGTGCAGCATGCCAAAGTAATCGATTTTTCATGAAGGCCTATTTATTCACGCACTATATAACTATTATAAGCACCGTATTTATCATGATTATATTTATAGATAATAATCCTCTTATTTAAATGCCACATCGCTTTTAATGAACTGATTAGAGGGGAAAAATATTACGCCCCCACCATGGGAATTTGACGGCTTATTACAACTGTGTGCTCTTCCTATTTATTTGTTTTCTCAAAATAGCTTCGATTCCGACATCTAAGATCCCCGGAAAGGCAATCATAATCCTTCTCTGAAGACTCTTTATTAAAATTATGTAAAAAATTATCAGGATTGATTTTTAAGGTGGATCCCCGCTAATTTGATATTCAGAACTCTACTGCCGGTAGGTACGGTATAGGTATAGGGGGAAGTTCTTAAAACTCCATGCGACGGAAGTTAGCAATATAAATATCTTGCGTTTTAGGGAAGATGGTATTTTTGAAGAGGCAATCGGACGCAATCATCTGCTTTTTTTTCAAGTCACTAAGACAGGATATTCCCCAGGCGAAAACTGCTTATAATTATTGGCACGATGTTGCCTTTTGATAGAGATTTATGATGGGATCATGTTCCAAGTGTTCCTATTGGAAGTTGTTTATCTTTTCCGATGTGTAGATGTCTTCATCGCCTATTTCCTCATACGCCTTAGTTTGTTTAACATGTAGGCCCTAGTTTGATTGCCGAAGATTTTCTTCATTTGAAGATCTCTGATTTAAATTCAATCGAATCATATGGAGGCGATTACAGCTTTTTTCTTTCTTTTTTCTTTTTTTTTTTAAAGCAAAGTGTCATCATTATTTTTTGTGTTATATATTATATATAAAGGGATATACTAATGGAAAAAGCAAAGAAATTCTGTTTTGATATTGCTGAAAATAGGCAAACATAATGTGTAACATTCCTTTCAATTCTTTCGAAATTAAAGTGTTTTTGTCGAAGTAGCATACGCCAACCGCCGCACCGCCGCACCGCCAGTCGAGACGTCGGTAAAACTCAGCAACAAGCGCGGTGTTTTTACACGCACGTTTACGGGTAAAAAATATATATATTTTATGTATGTATGTGTGTGCTGGCAGTTGAAGTAAAATGAACGTGTACCCACGTCCATTGAGAGGTTTGATTTTTTTTTTGATTTTTTTTTTTCATATGGAAAACGTGAACAACAAAAGAAGCAGTGTCATTTATACCAAAACGACAGTTCCACACTACAGTGCACTAACGACAGAAAGAATCTTACGGGACAATGTTACTGGGTATAGACTCTCTCTACGTCTGACCGTCGATATCGCGATAAACAATGCCCTGAATAAAGACCGTGTAAAAAGGAGAGTGCAAGCTGTGCAGTCAGATCGAAGTATTTATCATGAATATTTTTTTATGATATCAAAAACGCGGGGGGAAAGATTGATCAATCACAAAGAAGTTAAAATCATTGGAAAGAGAAATAATATATTTCTTCACTCAGCGTAACTAGGAAAATCGATGCGCTGCTGAATTTTACAGAAAGCTTTTAGTGACTGCAGTTTGCCAAAATATCATTTCACACAGAAAAACGACACCAAAATGACTAAAATGGGAGATTGTTTAAAGCTCCAAAACGCGAGGGTTTTTAGGGGTAAAAAATATATCTTCCTCAAGGTTTATCTTGTTTATATACATAACCCTCATAAAACCTGTGTAACTAAGTAAATGACTTCTCGATTTTTTTTATCAGTATATTCAACAAAACTCCGTTTTCGGGGCATTCCTCCATTGACATTCGGTGCGTGAAAATGGTTTCCAAGAAGCCCCAACGTTTCATATGAAATATTTATTCCAGTCGTTTTTTTTTAACGGTGAATATATTCAAAATGAGAAACTAAGATCATATTAAAAAAACAAAAAAAAACTAATTAACCCCTTTATAACTGTTCAAATTTCACAACTACATTCTCGATAAGTTTGACCAAGATAATTCATATTCACTCGTTCAAGCGATCGTGGCACGATGAGTTGACTTGTGTCCATTTGTTCGGCGTAGCTTGTATATACGCTTTTTTTGTTCTTTGTTTTTGCTTTCTTTCTTCTTTTTTTTTTTTACAATTAAAATAACATAAATTTTATGATGAACCCGCCACATGACGGATACCAATGGAGCATTAAACTTTCTTTCGTTCATTGTTAATATATTAGAACCACACTCATGGGTGAGAAACATTTAATAGAAACTCGCCTTCTTTCGTTTATCGGGGGGCGGGGGCGCGGTAATAAAATGCAAACGTATATGATAGCACTCAGCCCATCCAGTTGACCGAACACATCGAACAGGTGAGATGTTGAATCGAAGCCAAAACAACATGTTATTCCTGCCCTTAATTTGATAAGCTTTTAAATTTCATCTAGTTTTTACCCGTGCACCATTAAATAACGTGATTAAAAGGTCTCTTATCCTCTCCATATTTCGTACGCAATTAAGGCAAGTGCAAAGTTTATGGAGCCCCCCCCCCTCTCTCATGCTCAATCTTTCTTGAGCTAGTGAATTGATCTATTTAGTTTGATACCCCCTTACTTTGAGAGAGAGAGAGAAAGAGAGAGAAGAAAAAAAAAAGACATATCGATGTCTGGCCTCTATTTCATTAATAGAGCACATTCTGGTGCATCCAGGATTCATGTAAGGGGCCCAAAATTGGAAATTAAATTTGGTACATCCATTGCTTTCACGTCACACTAGCCGGCGCGATAATCGGGGGGGGGGGGGGGGCTTTAAAATTTTCGGCCTTCGGCCATCAAGAAGGTCATAGGCCTATACTCACCATCCAGCATGCCAAATCCTCATTCTTTCATCATTTTCAAATGCCCCCTGGATCTGCGCCTGGACATTGCAAGGTATCGGCCTCCCCTCCTCTCCACCACCCTACCCTATCCCTTCTTCCCATCATTTGTCATGTCGGTCATCGAACAAGGAGGATGTCGAATCCGCCGGTGTCGAAGTATCACAATCCAGGGTCCCTCGGAAGCGTTTAGCGCAAAATATTTCCAGGGGGTGGTTCACCAAGAACGACTGGAACATGTTCTTGGATGCTTTTCTAATCACATGCTGATAACTTTAGCATAAGACTGATCACCAGTTGTTCGTAAACATAGCCCTGATTTTACTTTTTAAAGGGGATAATGAGTGGAATCAACAGTTGGTTATACTCGGCGTTGATTCCTGGAATGAAAATCATATCAGGTTCTTCAGTAGCAGATTAATGATTTAAAAAATAGGGATACCGGTCCAATAGGGGCTCCGCTGAAAATTTTCAGATTTTGATATGTCTGCACAGTCTATAAGTGGTTTTTCAAATTTATGGGGGCGTCGTCTGTATACCGCCGCCTGGATCCGCCCCTCTGGTCTCTATATAAACTGCAAAACGGTATAATAAATCCATTTGTATTTTTCTTACACAATAATAGAAGTCAATGATGATTCAAATGATCTCAACAAACGTCAAATTGAGTGAAACAAAACACACCTATGCACAAACTTCACAGAGGAGCAATCCCCAGTAGAGCTTCATCGGACGCCTATGATGATGAGTAGCCGGATCTCCCCCCGGCCGATCCTGCTGTGACAAGGTGTCTGGAGGGAACAGATTAGACAGAGACCAGACACGACTTGCTTAGTTTTTAGGTCTTTATAATGAAGTCGAAATTATTGACTCACTCAGCGAACTCATATTTTAAATCACACTGAGAATGTTGCTCATATGCAGCCCCTGGGAAATGTGATTATCAATCAGGAATTTCTTCAAATACTCAGTGGAATATTACATAATGTTATTATCAATGTTTTATACAAAGTTTATAAAAGTCATGGAATAATGCAATATGTCATGTATGCTGTGTATTCGTCACTTTTCTGATCGGTGAAATTCGTATATAAAAAAATAATAATAATAATTTTAAAAAAGATACCTAACAGACAGCATTGATAGACCCTATCAACATAAATCGAATGGTTCAATTATCCTTACAATGTTTTTTTTACAAAACAAAAACGAAAACAAAACAAAACAGAGGCCGGGGAGCGTTTTTGAAAGAAGAAGGGCTAAACCGAAATAGGAATTGGAAGGGAGGTTAATATTACTTTTGTTCTCACTACAGCATTCTCGTACAAAAACAAAAACAAAAACAAAAACAAAAAAAAAGTGGCGATATTGAAACTGCATATCATTTTGCAGTATAATTTAAGGCATAAAAGAGGGCAATATTGTACAATCATTGAGTTTTAGTTTTGTCGTCAGTCAGTGCTAATTCCATTTGTCAATCATATTTATCGTGACCTGGTTTTGTCAACGGATATCAGTGTTAACACAAATTATTCCTGATCGTCAGGCTCGGGTGTCAATCTAAATGAACATGTGTCATTTTTTTTTTTCAAATTATGCTCCGCTGATATCTTGATATGTTTATGTATGTAGGCATATGTGTAAAAGTAAAATCATATTTAGAGTAAAGTAAAAGGGTGTCGAAGTGTGTAGTATTAACATCTTTATTCCATTTGAGACAACGATTTTAGAATTAGATTAGTCTGGTGGGATTTAAAATTATCTTAAATCACAAAATTAAGAAAATCCGCCTCATGGGAAAATAATCGGACTCGTGGACCCTCGGCCTCGTGGGCCCTCGGCCTCATGGGAAGACCCCGCGTGTTTAACAGTTTTTACAATATTAGACAAATTATTTTGTGAGTCTTTCATCCGTATTTACATCAGTAGTTTCAAACCCGAGAGAAACATTTAAAAATACATTTTCATGAATTATCATATCATTATATGAATCATGTTTATTCGCCCTCAGCATGTTCATTGGTATTTGCTAAGAAAATGTCAGCGTTTGCAAAAACTGAACTCCATATACATTGTAGCTTTCGTCACATGACGATGACGTCCTCAGTACGTTAACTCACGGGGTCTGTCATTGAAATCACAACATCCAGAAATACATTTTTGACACCAATGTGATAAGGTTGGCCAAAGTTGTAGACAGTATGGTGAGAGTCAGAAGGATCTTAACAGTATAATTATAGAGTGCGTCCAAGAAAAGAGTAAGCTCGATTTTGAGAGCCTAATATTAAGATTATATCGCCTATGTGACAATATATTTTAATTTTGTGTGAAAGAGTAACTTATATTCTATCCAATTATATCAAACTTATACCTGCGTTGTCATGGATGACTGAGCACGTGAACTTTTAAAAACCTCTGTCAAAATCACCTTGCACCACGTTTGGGCAGAAAAAATCCTGTCTCTCTGATCTTCATTCATTGTTTGAGGTAAGCCTTCCTGGAATCTATTCATCATGTTCATAAGGAACAAAATGTTACTTGGACTTTTGAAATGTAACATGGCAGCTTTTGCCCAAAATTGGTCAAAGGCAATTTTGAAATCGTCGGAAAACCCACTCAGGCATTCGTCATAGCACATGTAAATGTTTGGTATAACTGAAGAATACAAGTATACTCTCTCACATAATTTATTAAGATAAAAATTAATGTCACATAACTTATAAAATGGTGACACGAGGCTCTCAAAGTTGGGTTTACTTTTTTCTTGGACGCGCTGTATACATAAAGCCTACTGCCTTTTCACTTTTAACAGGGGTAAAGCCGCTGACAGAGTATGTAGGCCTACTGATTCCTGTTTTAGAACAACTTGCATGATTGTGTCATCGAGAAATACCAATGCACTCTAGAACGTTAATAATTTTATTATAGAGTTCAGAGAGAGATGGATGCCATTTTCGCCAGAGAAGACATTGATATTTATGTTGGACCACGTTTAATTTGATATACCACGAGCTAATTAACCTTAAACATTAAAGGGGAATAAAACCCTTGGAATAAGTTAGCTTGTGTAAAAACAGAAAAATGAAAGATTAAAGTTTGATAAAAATCGGATGAGAAAATTTTCAGATCACTAATGCTATGTAGATACTTTCTGCCTTGAATGAATATCTCATTTGATGGGCAAAATCATTCTAAATAATGATTAACAAAATAACGACTGAAACAAAATACTGTGGGGTTCAAGTTTGTCAGCTAATTACCAGGCCGCTACCCCTCCCCCCCCCGCTCGTCTCTCTCTCTCTCTCTCTCTATCTATCTCTCCCCCTCTCCCTCATCTCTCATCTCCCGTCTTCTCTCTCTTCTCCTCCCTCCCTCTCTCTTTCTCTCTCTCTCTCTCTCTCCTTCTTTCTATCTCTTTCTCCCCTCCCCCCTCTCTCTCTTTCTCCTCTCCCTTTCTCTCTCTCTTCCTGCCTCTTTACTTCATCTGTTGTCTTTCCTTTCTCACTCCCCCTTCCCCAGAACAATCCCCGGGTGGCTCCCTGAATTTTATCACGACTAAAAGCCCGCCAAGAAATATGAACAAATCCGTCTAATCCATGTGGTTTATGATTCGATGATACACTATGAGATTAGCAGACGACAATACAGACTATCGATCATCGATGCTTTGCAGACACAGACGACACCCTTCCGAATAATGGCGGATTTAGGATATTTTGGCCGAGGGAGGGGGGGGGGGGAAAGAAACGAACACTTTCCCCAAATATTGTATTCACACTCTCTTTAAATATTTTATATTTAACGGTTAGGGAGGGGGCATAAGTCGAAAAATATTATGCGAAAGCCCAAATTAAAACACAACTTTTGCATGACATGACGACCCCTCCCTTCAACTCTCCCTAAAATGAATCATACATAACATTGACAACAACAACAACAACAAAAAATAAATAAATAAATAAACAGGAATAGAATATTTTTTAATAATTTAATTTCTTCAAGGGGTTGGTGGATTGTAAAAACTTAACGCAAATATGTTAATAAATTACATACTAAGAAATACTAACAATTACCATTCTCAACGCCTTGCATGCATGTTGTAATTCCTCATTTTGTTTGCAATGGACATATTGTTTTTCTCAGTTGTATTAAAAATAGAAGTCATGGTATATCTGAGGACAGAGGTGGTAGTGGGTGGTGTACCCCTACCCCCTGATTCCTCCACTGACTATTGTCATTCTCCCCCGTTTCTCTTCCCGGAAAGACATTTGCTTATTTTTATTTGTCTCCTCATGTGCATTATCATTCTAAAATTAATGAGTCTTTTCCAAATAAAGCCCGTCTACTCTGTCTCATTTACGAAATAATGATGTTCAAGATTATCAATGGTATCATATTTTCAATTGTCATTCTATTCGGTTTAAAGTGATTTCATTTCGAAAGCTTTGCAAATTTTGTTTTTTTTTAATTTTCAAATAATGTGCCTCAGGTTTGTTTTGAATTAGTTAATATATACAATATATAATTATAAGTTTAAATGTTACATAATAGTATGATATTACAGCGAAAACAACTGTATCCTTTTTTATTTTTGTTATTTATTTTTTTTATTTTTTCGCGTCATCAGTTTTAAAGTCAAATCCTATAAGCCAGATTATGATGCTAATGCGTGTATATATATGGTGGTATTTTACCAGCCAAGAGGTTTGAGACGGGTTTCAGACTAGTTGCGGAGACGTCTCCTGAGTCTCCGCGACATCTTATGAGTCGACGTGAGAATCGAACATGTTCATTATTATCTGAATGAGACTTTATTTTCGCACGGACGTCTCGAAGTCGCAGAGACCTCTCCTATTCTCTAAGTCTCAGAGACGTCTCCGAGCAGTGAGATCCACCTTTAGACGATTTTACAACTGAAGGCAACATCTTTAATGACCTTAATAATCTATACCCCCATAACCTATTTAACTGTACACTTGGCCGCCTAAACCTTTTACAAAACCGGTAACCTTGACCAATACAGTAATTTGCTTTTTAAAGTGATTAAAAATATCTATAAACAGGTTGTTTATTTAGGACAGCGGCCAGATTTTGTGGTCCTCCTACGCCAGCCATGTCCTACGCAATCGTACAGTCATTCACCTGCTGTGTGTGTTATAAACTCATACCCCCCTGAACTTTTTATTCTTTTTATGGAAACTAATTATCAGAATATCAAAAATGGTTGTTTGTTGGTCTTTCCGAGAGGTTTATTCCTCCTACGATTCCCGTACAAATATAAATTGGGAAGATTTTGCCGATAAACCTTCACTCACTATGAAAATATTGCGTGCAAAAGGCCTTAAAGGGGGCCGTCCACCACATGAGGTCCGTTCTATAACGTTCTTGCCGCCGTTTTTGCCCGTTTTTAAAAAAAAAATGCTGAACGGGCTTTGGTCGGGTTGGAAGCTTATAACTTTGAAAAATAATTTCTTGATATACGATGGCTAGGCAGCTTCATAAATAGTTCTCGTTACGGTCAATTCCGTCTTTAATCGCGTCCGCAATACGTTGTTATCAGTTCAGAAGCAGTAAAAAAGAACTTGGCTCGTTCACTGTCTATACCGTTCGTAGCACGTCCAAACGGTCAACTAAAGGTGCCTATGGCGCAGCATGATAAAAAGTTAGGTACCACGTTCGTAGTACGTCCTTCTCTGTTCAGAGTAAGTTTCCTACCGTTTAAGGAACGTTGTCACTACGTTTTAATTTTAGAACTTGAAGCCAGTACGATTTTTTTGAACATGTTCAACAAAATCGGAATGCCTTTCCGTTCTCTCCGTTCGGGCCCGTTCGCCAAGTTGTAAACAGATTGTAAAGGTCTTGTACTAGATTCTAAAAAAGGTCTGCACTACGTTCAGTCGCCGTGTGTAAACAGATTGAGCCCGTTCACCAAAAGAACTATCTAGAAGCGAGTGAGAACTAGCTCAGTGTGACGGGAATTATGACATGCCGTTTCTGTTAAAAATTGAAACGTATGTTCGTAGTACGTCTTCTCGTTCAGAGTAAGTCTACCCGTTTAAAGGAACGTTGTCACTACGTTTAATTTTAGAACTTGAATAATTAATATCCCCTTACAAAAATGTCGTGTGGTATTCCTATGGTAGTTTCTGAATGTCCTGTGGTATTCATATGGTATTTCTTAATGTCCTGTGGTATTCTTTATGGTATTTCTATGGTACAATAAAATACGCATAGAAGTAGCCAATAGGGAAAATACCACACAGGAAAAGGGTACCATAAGAATACCATACAGCGCGTGCTGTGGTATTTGGCACAAATACCATATGTATGGTATTGCTGTATGGTTTTTTTGGCACAAAATACCATATGTAATGGTATTTCTGTATGGTTTTTTGGCAGCAAAACCATATGTATGGTATTGCTGTATGGTTTTTTTTTTTTAGGCACAAATACCATATGTATGGTATTGCTTTATGGTTTTTTGGCACAATACCATATGTATGGTATTGCCTGTATGGTTATTTGGCACGAAATACCATATGTATGGTATTCTGTATGGTTTTTGGGCACAAATACCATATGTATGGTATTCTGTATGGGTTTTTTGGCACAAATACCCATATGTATGGTATTTCTGTATGTTTTTTTTGGCACAAATACCATATGTATGGTATTGCTGTATGGTTTTTTGGCACAAATACAATATGTATGCGTATTGCTGTATGGTTTTTTTGGCACAAATACCATATGTATGGTATTTCTGTATGTTTTTTTGGCAGAAATACCATGTGTTATGGTATTGTGTATTGTTTTTTGGCAGAAATTACCATATGTATTATTTTTTGTATGGTTTTTTAGCACGAATACCATATGTATGGTATTGCTGTATGTTTTTTTTTTTACACAAATACCAATATGTATGGTATTGCTGTATGTTTTTTTTTGGCACAAATACCATATGTATGGTATTGCTGTATGGTTTTTGGCACAAATACCATATGTATGGTATTGCTGTGTGGTTTTTTTGGTAGTAGCGGTACCATACAGCAGTACCGTTACAGCAGTACACATAGAGCAGCACCATAACATCAGTACCATACAGCAGTTCCATACAGTAGTACCATCCCATCAGTACCATTCAGCAGTACAATAGAGCAGTACCATAAAGCAGTACCATACAGCAGTACACACATCAGTACCCACGGCAGTACCAATCAGTAAGTACCATACAGCAGTACCATACAGCCAGTAACGCATATAGCGGTACCATACAGCAGTACCCATACAGCGGTACGCATACAGCAGAAGCAATACAGCAGAACCATACAGCAATACGCATACAGCAGTACCATACAGTAGTACCATACAGCAGTAGCATACAGTAGTACCATACATCAGTACCATACAGCAGTACCATTGAGCAGTACCATTACAGCAGTACCATACAGCAGTACCATACAGCAGTATCATACAGTAGTATATAGCTTTATGTATTCATTCTTTGAAACTTTAGAAAAATACAGGGCTTAATTTGCTGCAATAAATGAAAATGACAGTCATGTCAGATATTTTTTTTTTATTTTCTGCTCATTTTTTTTTTAATGGGA
>CALNVZ010000674.1:25195401-25224401 GCA_940671915.1 Paracentrotus lividus
TTCTTCTTCCTCTTATTCTTTTTTTTTTTTCTTCATATGATTATTGTGTAACTATCCTACACAACTCTTTCTGGGCGGTGGGGCATATATAGGGGAGAAAATACCACTATGAAATGTGTTCCATATGAAAATAAGTTACATAATCTGATAAAAATATAGAATTTTTTTTTATTCATACAACTCTTGATGAAAATGTTTTTGAAGGAAAAATTTGGACAATTATTTTTATATCGTCCTCAAAACTGCCAGTGGAGGCTCTTATTCTTATTTTTGTTCCCATTAATAATTATTATAATTTTCTGGATTTATAGCGCCTTTAAGGGCCTTACTCGGTCATCGGATTCAAGCTTGCCCACACACAATGTGTGCACATTCTCCACTAGGCCTACCTGAGGAGCATTCCAGCCAGGCACCATAGGATTTTAACGGCCCGCGGGGGGGGCGAACTACAAGACTAGACGCTTCCTAAATGTATCGCTTTCATTCGAGTCTGTGCACAACGAAAACATTATTTTTCTTTCATTCGAAAATTTTGGAAGTTAAAATGAACAATTAAAATTCTTCAGGTAATAAACCTATTTCTGCAGAAATTGGTGCGGGAGTAATTAAAAACAGCCCGGATCATGACCCTCATGAGACTGGGGTGGGTCCCAAACTGGAATTATAGGCAAATGGGGTTGAAACGCGCCCTATAACTTTGACAGCTCCAAAACTAAAAAAAACATATATATTGTTTTTTGTTGATCCGCCAATGGGGGGCGGTGGTGGGGGGGGCGGTTCGCCCTGATCCGCCAAAGCGATACATCCTGTCAATTTGCCCTCCAATATACAAAGTCATTTTTAAGCTAATATCCCATTATTTTTTGAATACTAGTTAGTATTGTCAGTAGTTATGTTAAATGTTTTTTGTTCTTTTATCTCTCTTTTTTTTTCTCCTTTTTATTGTTGTTTGGTTTGTGTTTTTTTTTTTATTCATTATATTATTCATTGCTTGAACTTGAACTTATTCATTTTTTTTTTTTTTTTTTGTTTTGTACCTAAATACACGTCCTCACATCAATTTCGGCATGTTGTATTGACAAAATTGCACAGCTTTTGCTGCCAGAGTTTTGTTGAATGGTCATGACCTATGACGTCACAAACATGGAATACTAAAGTCGAATCACGCTAAACTACAGAAATAATATTCATTCGCTTTTCATGATATTTCCAATAGTGAGTTACAAGAGTGGTAAATTTCCATTTCATTACATCTAATGGTACAAAATAGCTACATAAAATGAAAAAGCAACATTTTAATTCATTTTTAAAGGTAATCAGGGGAAAAGAATTTTAGCCGAAGAAAATAGTTCGTCGATTGTGTACAACACTATGGTTCAAGTGTTGAGTTTACCTTCATGTGTTGAATGCTACGAACATTACAGGAAAATCGCGTTTTTTGCGCTTTGTGCGTGCATTAAACTCTTTTCTGGAGGATATCCTAGGCCTTCAACTACACTGCAACGGATACTCACCATGAAATTTCTAGTGAATGTCAGAAATATCGGTGAAACTACAGAATAAACTGCCCGAGCTGAGTCACTGCACCAAAATAGATTTTGTGAGTCCACATAAAACGAAGGTGCAGCAGATAGCTCAACGTAGATGACTTCTCGGCTACATTCGTAAACACGTCCAATTGAATCTTGTGTGATGAACTACATAACAAAGTCCTTTATTTTCTTCAAGTATTTCAACTAGTTGGACACTTGCGCAGCATTAATGTGTTCAACAATGACTCAACTGCATGAATTGTCATGAGTGAAGAGCTCTTGATCTGAATTTTGACAAGTCGAGAGCTTTGACTGAGTGAACTTCGCAAGAACCAAATTTGACTCTTTTTTTTTGAGAGTGAGACTGAACAAGTTGCTTTCATCGCTTTGTTTTTTTGTCATTGCAGTTGGACTGAAAACAACTTTGTCAACATGAGTAACTCAATGAAAGCACCACCGCCTAAGAAGGACTCTCGAATGAGGATCCGTGCCTTTCCAGTATGTTTTTAAACCAATTGATTTTTTTTTTATGCATCTGAATGTATGACAATCCATTCGGCATTCCACATCATGTTCCATACATTGTTCAACAGTTAATATTGTTAAACAATCCCTGGTTAATCAGTCCACAATAATGATTGATGATCAGTGATTGTGCAAAGTAATTGTCATTGTCAAAATTATTCTTTGTTTGTGTATATGGACAGGATTTCTGGTAAACATTTTAAAAACAACATGCTAACTTAGATTTCAGTCTCTAACTTGTTAGACATTTTATGAATAGCCTATTAAATAAGATATCCAATGAATAATATAGAAAAAAATCGTAGTCCTGCCATGAATATGAATAGAAAAGAATTCTTGATGAAGACTATACAAAACACAGGTTTTACAAATTGATGACTGATATTTTTTAAATGACATTTAGATCTAATTCCATTTGCCCCCTTTTCCATACAATGTGTTTTGGTCATCTTATGACGTACATGCATTATGCACATGCATGCGCATTGTATGGTAAAAAGAAATGTGAAATGAAATTTCAATGAAATCAATAATTTCCAATAAATCGGGTTGATTAAATTGCAAAAATTGTCTTATTCTTATTCATTCAATCTTTCTGACAGGTTGTCTAATTTGGTGGTCATTATATTTGCTTTGGACATCACCACCTGAATTAACCATACCTTTCGGCCTATGTAATTCATATGAAATTAATTTTATACGTGTACATTGTCTAATTGTGTGTGTTCGTACAATCCATTTATATCGTGGAGGGGTGCGCACAACTACATGTAGGCCTACAAAAATGTACATATACATGAAACAAAAAAGAGGCCTTGTTCTTTCTTTCTTTTTCTTTTTTTGTCTTTGGATTCAGCAAAAAAAAAGGTGCTTTTTTGTAAGTCTTTTCAAATGGCTTGTTAAAAGTTGTGCGGACACCCAACAACTGGGTAGTACATGAAACATGTAACACCAGATGCATGTGTTACCTTCCAAAATTATGTTATTCTCTCAAACCTTTTTTTTTTTTATTTTTTTTTTGTAAATATTGTGCCTTTATAATTATTTTTTGCATTGTTGCTATTTTTTCATGGATATTTCTGAAATTAACCAAGGTGAACTAGATTTACATGTAGGCCTATACCCCTACATGTAGATGCATTTTGACACTTGGCAATTATTCTTTCCACATGTGTAGCCCATTAAAATCTGTGGGTCCTCCTAATTAAATAGTCCAGCACTCAGTTTAAACAGCATTTGTTTTGGTTTGCTGTGGTTTGTAGGCATGATGTAGATGTAGATTTCAATTTTAAAAATTTACATAGACCTACAGTTAGTTGTTGGATCTAAAATCATGGGCCTACATGTAGATACATCAAACGTACACTGTACAGGATATTTGAATTGACATGTACATGTATATATTTTGTAACAAAGAGTTTGTAAAAGAAAAAACCCTAAATTGCATGCTAATGCCAATAAACTGGTGTACTGTGAAAATTATGACTTTGGTTAAACATATTTTTCTTCTTTTCAGACCAACATGGACGAGAAATACGTCTCTAGCATATGGAATTTGCTGAAGAATGCTATCCAAGAAATACAGAGGAAGAACAACAGTGGCCTGAGCTTTGAGGAACTGTACAGAAACGCATACACCATGGTGCTCCACAAGCACGGGGAAAGGCTGTACACGGGACTGAGGGATGTCGTCACTGAACACTTGGTAGAAAAGGTAGGTTTTTGGATTGGTTTTGGATGTACATTGTATTGAAAGGTGTTTGAAATGTGACCACTTTTTCAATATGGACATGTAAAGCTGTCCATTGTTTGAAGACAGTTGTGTGTAGTCTACACTGTCTTTAATACTAAGTTAACCTGAATTTACAGTAGAAAAAATACCTCCAGCAGTACAAGCACAGATAAGTTCCCTAGCTGCGCCTACTGTACAGTAATTTGTTCTATACAGTTTGTGTCCGGTAAATATTCAATTTACCATAAAAATATAATAATCTTGCTAACATCACATTGATTGCCATCAAATGGCATCCCTATTCACTTGGCGTACAACTGCAATCAATCGCTTGTAATTAGCTTTGACATTAATCTCAGGCGGTACTGTACTTAGTCCATCTTAAATTTTATAATAGCCACCATGGAAATAATCTGGAAAAGGCTTTTCAGAATTATATCCTGCTAACATGAAATTTTATTATTTAGTTCTTGTACATACTGCAATGTAATATATGGACATGTGTCATATATTCAGAGTCCAAAATACAATGTGCTTTTCAATTCAGAACATTTTTTTTGTTTCTATTTTGTGTAGGTCCGGGTAGAAGTTTTGAAAGCTCTGAACAACAACTTTCTACAGACACTGAACGCAGCATGGAATGACCATCAGACAGCCATGATAATGATCAGAGACATACTCATGTACATGGTGAGTATTTGGCTGTATGATAACATGAATGTCAATATGTGGGCCTACATATTTAACAGACATTTCTATAACTTTGTTGTTGTTTAGACTATACACAAATCCGACAAATTTTAAGAGCAATGTAACTTATGGTGGCCATAGCTGGGTAGCATCCAATGTTCTATGCAATGAACCATTTCTTCTTGTTATGCACACTTTTAAGCCCCCCAGTCAGAAATTACCATTAAAAACAGCACCCAAACTGAATTGGTCTATAGCATGGCTGCGTCTGTAATAAGGGACTACAGTTTGAGCATGTGCACTGTTATTGGGATTGCTAAATAGTTATTACTTATTTCATCTTTTATATTGTTTAAACAACAGGATAGAGTATACGTTCAGCAGAACAATGTCGACAATGTCTACAACCTGGGCCTAAAGATCTTCAGAGACCAAGTTGTTAGGTATGGCAACATCAGGGACCATCTACGACAGACACTACTAGATCTAGTCATGAGGGAACGGAAGGGAGAAGTAATAGACAGGTATGTATTATAACTCTGAAGCTTCAGTCCATTGTCTGATTGAACAAGTTTTATCCCTTCAATATAAACATAGAGATCTAAAGTTTAGGGGATCAGGGGGATGTTTCTCCAAGACGTTCACAAGTTATGCACGACTTTATGAAAGACTGCTGGTCAGTTCTTGTGCTACATATGTAAATGATCGAGAATGTGAGTAGTATAGCACCCAACAACATACACTTGCCATGAAGTCATTTCTAAAATTGTTTGTAACTTTACAAACACCCCCCCCCCCCAATCATTATTAAAGCATGACATATAATTTTTGGGTATCAAATAAATGTTCAAGTGGTGTGTTTCTGAAAGGATTGCATTATCGTAATAAACATGAAAAAATGAATAAGTTAGAGGATTTATTTTGTATAATTATAATTTAGTATTACAAAGAAATTAAGAACCCATTTTGCTGACAAGTTTAATGTCTGAAAACCAATAGGCATCGACATGCATCTTCTATTTTCTAAGATGAAAGTTACAGTTGGCTCCGTTTCATGAAGTTGTGGTGTGATTGTTGCCATAATTGTCAAATCAAATACAAGAAATAATTTTTAAAACATCACACACACACACACATTTGACACATTTGACGCACTGCCAAATCTATTATTCTTATTGACATCTACTCATCTCATTTATTCTTCGGCAATTATAATTATCATCATTGTTAATATTTGTAAAATGTGCAGGTTAGCAGTAAAGAATGCATGCCAGATGCTGATGGTGTTAGGCATAGACTCAAGATCGGTTTACATGGAAGACTTTGAAAGGCCGTTTTTGGACCAATCTGCAGACTTCTACAGGGTAAGCCCATCACAAATTTCTGTTCTCTAACATGCTTTTTAAGAGTATATTTGATCAATTTCGGCATTCATGTGGGATTTGGGTTGTAGTAAACAATGTAACTATTCATTTTTTGCGAGTTCAGGCCAGGCACATCCCTGTTCCAAGCTTTTAATTACCCCAAAACAGCATATTGTGTCCAACATATCTTTTCATCCTTGAGTAAAACCAGCTGGTATCCATGAATAAAAGTTACCATCTTCATAGGGTTTCTTTTGTTGCTGGGTTAGATACAATGGTCCATCTCTTCCTATCACTTGATACTCATGAGACTGTGAATGCTGCTCAAGCTCATCCACTTAAGAAGTACTGTACTCGTGGAAATATACACGGTACATTAATTTTTTCGCGGATTTCGCGCGAAGATTAGCAGGCGCAAATTTAAAAACCCGCGAATATATGGGCGTGCTTTCTTATGCATGTATTGGGAAAGTTCAATTGCGTGGTTAAAAACATGCTGCGCAAATTCAAGAACCTGTGAACATGCTTTGAGGCTGCTCAGTGCAAAAAAATAATCGTGCGAAAATAACAGCGAATACAGTTGTCTGGTCTCTGGATCAATGCATGTTTAGGAAATTCATCCTGTAAAATTCTGTACTGTATTCCATCTTATGTTAACATCCATTGTTTATTCAATATTAAAATGAAGAAAAAAAAGAAAAAAAATCTGGATGGGGGGGGGGGGAGGAGGGGGAAGAAGGAGGTTCCATGAATAACTGAAGAATTCAAAGATGCTTCTCTTTCACTCATTTCTGAGGCAGTAAATTGGGTGTGGTTGTTTCTAATATGCATTTACAAAAATGATCAATTAGCCTACAATATCCATGATAAATTCTAGGCTAAATGCTATAAATAGTATCATGTAGATGAAGTAAAAGGTGAATATTCTCAAATGTTTTCTTTGTGACATTTTCTTTCAGATGGAGAGTCAGAACTTCTTAGCAGAGAACAGTGCATCAGTTTATATCAGGAAAGTGGAGGCTCGCATCAATGAAGAAGCCGAGAGAGCGGTACACTATTTAGACAAGTCCACAGAAGATCCCATAGTCAAGGTAAATAGACATAAGATTTTCCTCTGCTGAACTTGAATAGGATTGTTTATAATTGTTTGTAGTGTCGCGATAGTCAACCCCTGAAAATTTAAACATTGGACCCTGTGTCCTGTTACATAGAGATATGATTGATCGATCTTACAATCGATGGTATCTTATAGGTTTCACGGCACAAATGTGTTATTGATGATGTGAAATTGTTTTTTACTTGTAATTTTATTTTTAAAGAGATATTTTTTATCATTAACACCATATGAGGAGTCCTAAAAAGGACTATATTGTGCATCTTTCATGAAGTTGTGAAGTTCTGAAAACAAGTATAGGAATCAACATTTTAGCAAGTTAGAGGGTGGGTTGGGTTCTAAGCCGGTTAGATCTCAATCACATCGGTCATATTTTCTGATACACCTAACGTGAAAGAGTATTTTATGTTTATAGGGTTTATTAGACTGAAGTGTGCATTTACACAAATAACAGAAAATATTTTCTAACATCAAAAGATGAGTCGGTACTGTCATTTTTACCCGTTATATAAAAATACCATAATTTTTAAACATCTACAGGAATGCATGATATATGTTTTATTATTTTGTGTTACTAGCATTTGGCATTGAAATTAATTAATGAATCGTCCTGTATATTGGTTTCTGTTCTGTTGCTGAACACATTTTGTTCTTTTTGTTTCTTTGTTTTTACAGGTTCTAGAAGAAGAATTAATTTGCAAACACATGAGAACAATTGTAGAGGTAAGTTTGGTTTTTTGAAAGTAATGTTTTTATTATATACCTGTGGGTTTCTCAGCAGTAGTGCCCTTATTTATGTCATAAAAATCAATCCATGGTAAATATTCTTGTCTGCATTTAGTTCCCTGTTGGAGGATTTCTGTGTGATTATTCATCATTTAGAAAATAAATACTTCTTAGAAAGCCACTCGATCAAGTCTTGCTAAGATGTCCGTTTGTACATCCAAAATACCCAAGTGGTGAGGAAATTATGTAGTTATAAATACATAAACAATTAATGTTATGGGTCACAGAGAAAATATGTCATAGTTCCCCATTTGCTGCCAAAAGTTAAACATGATATTGAGATTATCAAATTCTAGGGGATTTTTATCCGAATCAAATGGTGATTTGTAGACCCATAAATCAGATTTATTTTCTTATGAGATAAACTCATTTAAAAGAAGTCGAATATCTTTTTGTGTCTTCCTTCATTTTTCTTCTTTTTTTTCCTGTTAAGTATTTATCTATTGTTTTTGTTGTGCTGTAGTTATTTTTCACTCTCATTTCTTGTATTTTCAGATGGAAAATTCAGGTGTAGTTCACATGTTGAAGAACAACAAGAAAGAAGGTAATAATGATAACAGTATTATCTTGTACAACGCTCAACACTAACATTGTTTAGGAGTTGCCCTGCAGGGCAACCAAATATTTTATTTTCCTCTGAAATGGTTGCCCCAATGAAAAATCTAGTTGCCCTGCCAAAATATACATGTAAAAACAATAACAACATTGAAGATATGATTTTTATGTCAAAAACTTTGCATAAATATGTGTAATTACAAATAAGAACGTAATATTGTAATAGTCATCATGTAGGCCCTATACATTGATCTTGTGCAAAAATGTTGTTGCAATTCAGGCAACCACTTAACCCTAATAAGACTGGCGGTGTTTTGGTAGCTGTTCAAGACTGGGGGGGCCATGATGGCCCCCCTAAGATCTCCGGCCGCCGAATTCGCAGCGACTGCGCCGAAAATTGCAATTGTGGTGGTAGTGAGCCATGTAATCTACAAGACTGCGCTGTTAATTTTCCAAAAATTATGAATTTTTTTATATGAATTAATTATATGCTAAATGCATGAAAATCATACTTTTTGCTCTAATTTGAAAATAATAAAGCTCCTAGAATGCTAATTTGTGTATATATTATTCCTCTATAGCATTCCTAACAATTGTACTAGAAAAAAATTTCGTTCAAAATTAATTTCTTATGTATTTTATGTTTTATTGAATTCTATGTATTTCTTTGTTTTTTGACCTTTGTTTTCTTTTTTTTTACGAAAAATTCATTAAGAACCATTTTAAGCAATAAATATGCTAAAATAAATTGATTTCTAGCCAATGAAAGAGTGAAAAATATCATTATCTTTATGAATTAAGGTTGAGAAACTCAATTTGCATCGACTTGTACAACAAGAATCACGTTTTTGAGCCATTTTCGGTCTGACGGATTATTTTGAAAACGTGCAGCGTTGTAACGTATCCGACGATTTTGCGCGAGAAATGCGTTTCAAAGATGCGCCCGAGCTTAAAAGTAAGAAGTCAGCAAGCGGCTCAAGCGATCAGAAAATTTCATTGACGGAGTAGTGGCTCACGGAATAATGGCTCGCGAGGGGGGCCATGATGGCCCCCCCCCCCCCCAGTCTGATTAGGGTTAATCATTTCTTCTAAATTTGGTTGCCCCAGGGTCAAATCTGGTTGCCGCAGGCAACGGGATGTTTGGTAAATAAGACCAAATTGATGGAAATAGATTGGAGCAGGCTTCAACCTCATATAATATGTGCTTGTCTTTACAGATTATTTATCATGCACTTCAGTAATCATTGGCATGAGATGCAATTAAAACCTGTACTTCCTGTTAATTTTTTATTATACACATGCAGCTCTGATATAGAATACAGCAATTTTTTCAGGAAGTCGTTTTAACCACAATGTATTGTTAAATGCCAGTGCCTGCCCAACCTACATGTTGATGATTTTAATATGTTGCCTCATAAGGATAAGACTTGGTCTGTCGCATATTGATTTCTTGGGCAAATTTAGTTATCCAAAGTGATCGAAAAGCTTTCAATGGGGATTGTAGCAGCAACCCTACATTCCTTTACTCTACATATCCAGTATGTTCATGCAAATTATTCTTTATTCCCACCACTCCGAACACAACCACCCCCGCCACCACAACCATCACCACCACTATCACCATCATTACCACCACAACCACAACCATTATCATCAACAGAGTGCTGTATGATTAACCCTAAAAAGGCCGGGTTATTTTTGCCATCTCACAGCCGGGGGGGGGGGGGGGGGGGGGGGGGGGGGGGGGGGGGGGGGGCTGATTAGGCCCCCCCTTCCGATCTCGGCCGCCGATCGCGCGATCGCCGCGAAAATTTTCACAATAGTACTGTGCGATGTAATCTACAAGACTGTATAGTTCGTTTTTCCAAAATAATGTCTTTTTAATTTATATTAATTAATTATGCTAATTTATGCATGAAATCATACTTTTTGCACTAAATCATTAAATAAGGCTCCTAGAATGCTAATTCTTGGAGTAGATATTGTTTGTAGCATTCCTAAGGATTGTATGTGAAAAAAATTCCGGTATCTAATTCTATTTCTTATGTATTTTATTGTTTTGGGAATTTCTTATGTATTTCTTTGTTTTTTTACTTATGTATTTTATTGTTTTTTTTGTTTGGAAAAGTTCAGTCATTATTTATCTCTGAATATTGCAGCAATATCAACTAATATAATGGCTAATAACCATATTTTAAATACTGAAATGTGATTTTAGCATGAAAAGCCATTTCCCATATGTTTTGTACACAAATACGGAAAATCTCCGGTTTTTGAGCCTGCGCAGCATTACATAATGTTGCGCAATTTCCGAACCGTACGCTCAATTTTGTTCAAAATAGTTTTAAAAGTTGCGTAAGATGTTAGAGTATAAAGTCATAAATGCGCGGAGCGCGAAAAAAATTTGTGGCAACATGACCGTGCGAAATGTCGGAGGGGGGGCCTGATTAGGCCCCCCCCCCCCCAGCCCTTTTAGGGTAAGAGAACCATAAAAATTAAACTAATTTCAGGATTCACTCATTAGTAAACATATTAAAAATATTTCTGCTTGTCAAAATCAATGTCAAACGATATTAAAAACATTATATTGGCCTATTTTATTTAACAACTTTCATCATAATTTCATGTTTAGTTGGTCAAAAAATAGTTAACTCTTTGAAATACATATATTCTGAATTGCTCTCAGGATAGATTTTAACAACAACCCTACATTCTTTTTATCTACAGATCTAGCATGTATGTACAAATTATTCAAGAGAGTTACGAACGGTTTAGAGACAATGTGTCGCTGTGTGAGCTCATACCTAAGGGAACAAGGCAAAGCACTGGTACAGGAAGAGGAAGGTGGAAAGAACCCTATTCAGTATGTGCAGGTAAGTTCAACAAATTCTATTATTATTATTATTATTATTCCAAATGTAAATATTTGTGCCATCTCATTTACAGCTTGGGCAAACATTATTAGACAAAGCTCTTTTCCTCTTCTTAGACAAGAGCGCCATTTACATTTGCAATGAAAGTCAATACTCACATGTCAATGATATTATTGCTGCAGATTACAAGTATAGAAGTAGAGTTAGATTGTGTTTATTACGTTTTCTTACCATAAAAAGTGAGAAACACACTCTCACTAAAAACCTTATTAAAAAAAAAGCTTGGTCTGATAATTTTTCCAGAGCTGTACATTGATAAAAGCTTTTTTATTGCTTATTACATGTAGCTTGTTTGTTAAATAACAATGGGGAAGAGCTTATTTATAAATTTTCGTTATTACTGAAAAATACAATTTTGCAAGTGTAGATATGCAGTATACATGTTAAGCACAAAATCAAATTAATGTAAATAACCTCTTTCTAATTACATCTCTAATTGTTTCTTGTCTATTTTTTCCTCTATTATTGAAAAGTACAATTTTGCAAGCATAGACATACAATGTACATGTACAGCACAAACTTAAATTAATGTAAATAAGCTCTGACTAATTACCTCTCTAATCATCATTTGTCATTATTTTCTCTTTAGGACCTTCTGGAACTCAAAGATAGATTTGACATGTTCCTGAGAGACTCGTTTGGGACGGATCGCAAGTTCAAACAGACCATTTCTGGAGACTTTGAGTACTTCCTCAACCTCAACACCAAGTCACCGGAGTACCTCTCACTATTCATCGATGACAAACTCAAGAAGGGCGTCAAAGGGGTAAGATCTTCTAGAACCTCAAAGGGAGGAACCTTCAGTGAACAGATATGGCTTCCAGATGGGGTTTGTTGGAACTATGGTTCCCGAAGTGACGCGACCATAGTTTTACCAGAACCTCTGAAGGCTGTATCTGGTTTATATCCATCATCAAATGCAACAGATGTGCAATATCATCGAATGGATAATCAAAGTGTGTATTTACTCACTCATTTTCTGTGTCTCGTCCAAATACCATGAATCCTGACATCAGGGGGGCATTTCATCAAAGGACTTGTCAGACGTTTTATCCGACAAACTGTTACAAGCTACTGAAATGCTTGCATCTGATTGGCTGAGAGCAAACTTGTCGGATATAATATCTGACAAGTCCTTTGATGAAATGCTCCCCTGACGTTACAAGCCGTAAATAGTTTTCATACTATTTACAGACTTTAACGTCACATTAGTACTTTTTACGGCTTATTATTGCCCAAGTTTTTTTAAGTTTGTTGGAATTATCTTTTTGTTACATGAAGGGGCTTAGACAATTCACAGACTGTCGGATTAGTTGTATGCCTCCGCCCCTTTATTATCATTATTATTATTTTGTACCCTTACAGCTTAGTGAACAAGAAGTTGAGAACATCCTGGATAAGAGCATGGTTCTCTTCAGGTTCCTGCAGGAGAAGGATGTCTTTGAACGCTACTACAAACAGCATCTAGCCAAGAGGTTACTACTCAACAAGAGTGTATCAGACGACTCAGAGAAGAACATGATTTCAAAATTAAAGGTACAGCAAAATGTTATAAATGTGTAAGTCCTATCCCTGAAGTATATTTGATGCCTATCAACAAGTTGTGCAATATTATCATCTTATCTTGTGAATTGTCAAGATCATAGCTTCATTGTAAGTTAGATTATGTGATTTGTATCCGGGTTTAGATATTGAAAATCAACACAAGGAGCATCGTTTGTCCCCCAAGACAGGCTTGTTCATGTATGTAGATAATTCTCTGGGACCGTCATTAGTTATGTTGAAGATTTTTAAACTCTAAAGAAAAAAAAAATAGCATGTACGCCAAAGTATAAAGATACGGCACGTAAATAGAATATAATATTTTTTTTCTCTTGTGAGATATTACATTATCTTTTTCATGGATCAGTATGAGGCGGGTTACTTGTAAACTTCACTTTTATTTGCAAAGCGAAAACTTTTGGTAAAAATATAATAACACATAGGTACATCTACATGTATGTTTATCTTTTCGTACCTATCTTTAAATATACTTCAAGAAACTCTTCAAGGATGGGATTTCTTATAATATTAAACAATTTGTCATGTATCAAATATGATTTTTGGTGTTTTTCCCCCTCAACAGACGGAGTGTGGCTGTCAATTCACTTCCAAGCTCGAAGGCATGTTTAAAGACATGACGCTATCCAACACTTTCATGGATGAATTCAAGACCCATGTGCAATCAGCTCAGGTAATTAATTGATTGCCTTTTATCATCCATAATCTAATATGAAAAATGACTTAAATTCGAGAAAACTGGGTAAATTTTACCTGGCTTCATTTGGTTTAGGGGATGTGAAATGCCTAGCTTTCATTGTACTATACGGAGGCACATGGCAATTTAAAAAATCATTGACCTCCATTATCGTATCAGCTTGTGGTTCTTCTTATGTATAAAAGAGCAATTGTAGATTCATGTCTTAACAAAGTAGAATTGGTTGGGGCTAGGGCTTGAGCCCACTTCAACCACCAAACTACTACAACTGAAAATTGGGGAGGGGAGGGGGATAATCATTGTGTGCTTTTAGAGAGGGTCTGTAACATTCGCTCCGGTGGTGATTGCTCAGCTTTCAATACCTAAAACTAAAAGAATGGCTAACTTCATCTCTGGACTAAACCTGATCCTAGCCCTATAACATAAAACCCTATTATAACCCTATTATAAAGCCGAAGCAATTGTTGCCTGAGTATTTGTCAGTTCGCCCTTGGAGGAGGGGGATACACGAATTCAGTTATATTTAAAGTAAGTTCAAAGAAATTGTTATATATAAAATTTGTGATACCTTGTACTTTCTTTCAAATGCAAGCATCCTATTTGAAAATTGTTGTTTCTGATGTCCAATTGAAGCATGTTTTATAAAGTGGACTTATATCATTTGATGGGTTACCTGGGAAAAGCAGCTCAGGCTTCTCTCAAACAAAGTTACAAAGAACAAAATTTAGAATTTATGACTCTTACTTCATGTTGCCCATGAAAATTCATGACTTTTCATTTCTTTGTTTCTTGCCTTGTCTAGATCAATATGTTTGGAGTAGATCTCAATGTCAGAGTCTTAACGACAGGATTCTGGCCTACTCAGTCAGCAACTCCACAATGCAATGTGCCAACACAAGCAAGAAATGCCTTTGAAGCTTTCAAGAGGTAACTAACTATACTTTATAATGTAAACAATAACATAATGTAGATAGGGAGACCTAGTAACTATGACTGATAATAGCAATGGAAGGTTTTGCAGTGTTTTTGCAGTGATTGGCAGTGATAACAATTTGTACAAAGGATGATGTAATCTTTCTAACATGATTTTTGAGTGAAACCTGCAAATCTTTGGCTTTGTTGTAAGTTGATTTTTAGCAGGGCTCTTTTAGCTTTTGAAATACATGTCAGCGCAATTTTTGTTTTTTCATGTGGATTTGCATGTACTAATTTGTACATGGATTAGTGTCCAAGAGTTTCCTTTAAATGCCTAGTTCCAGGAAATGAGGATGAAGATTGAGTTATAAAGAAGTTTCGTAGTCTGTTGGTCAAAGCACTTGACTGGGAATGCAAAGGCCAGATGTTTGATTCCCAGCACAGCACTTTTGTCCCTGAGCAAGGCATTTTGTGTACATGCTTCTCCCCACCCAGGCGTATATGGTAACCAATAGAGTCATCCTTTGTTTGCTAAAAAGCAATGATCAGGGTAGTAATACATTGCAAAGTGCTTTGGTCAGTTATCAATTTAAAAAGTGCTGTATGAAAAACAATTTTCATTATTATTACAGCTAATATTTAAAATCTCCTTCACCAAGTGCCACACAATGCCCCCCCCCCCCCCCCCCCCCCCCCCCCCCGGACCCAAGTTTACCACATACCTGTTAATTGTTCCTTGTTTCCCCTTTCTTCTAGGTTTTATTTGACAAAGCACACAGGAAGGCAAATATCACTACAACCTCAGTTAGGCTCAGCAGATTTACATGCAACGTTTTTCGGTGGAAAGAAGGTAGGCACAGATTAATATGTTTGTGTGATGGTGAAAATGTATGGTCCATCCTTGTAAATTATTTGAATGTTTACATGTTCTTTATTTTTTTCTGAGATAATTCAAAATAGAGCTGGGTCAGGCAGGATCCTGCCCCACCCTCCTTATTGATTGTTCACTGAAATATTGTACTTTCTAGTATAGATCTAGCCACCTCTGCTATTTATATCCGCTAAATTTGGTTATATTTATGGCTTTCAAACCTGATATGACTCAACAAGATTATGACACTCCATCACGAAATGTAGTAAATTATACTTACAAGCTTAAATCATGTTACTTTGTAACGAGTGAGCTATGGACATGGTTAGATTCCTTGATCTTATTCCATTTTACCATCAGGATAGGGTTACGGGTGAGGAGAGGAGATACATCCAGGGCCCTGTTTCACAAAATGTTCAGTTTTTGATTTGTGGTAGCACTTCTATTTCCGTTCTGTATAAAATGCATCGCTTCATTAATCAGATAATGCTCGGGATGCACTGGGAATTTCGGTATGACTTTAACCCTATTCAGACTGGCATTTTCAAGAGGAGATTTTGACTGGGGGGGGGTCAATTTGACCCCCCCCCCCCTGAGATCTCGGCCGCGGATGGTCCGCTCGCGGCGAAATTTTGCGCGAACGTCGCTGCACATGTAAAGGGTGTCGCTGGTATGTTTTTTTTGAAAAAAAATTTCACGTATTTAATTTATGCTAATTTATGCATACTCATGTATGCAAATTAGATGCTTTTTTTATGGAAATCGTTAATATTTCATTAATAATATAGTTATGAAGCCCAAATTTTTTCTAAAAGTTGCTGAGTAGCAAAGACAACAGTATTGAATTGACAAATTCAGAAATTTCAAATTAATTCTTTTGTATTCTATTGTTTTATGAATTTCTTATGTATTCTATTGTTTTTATTTCTTATCTATTTCTTTGTTTTTGTAATTTTGTATGCGTAAGATATGTATTTTGATCAATATAAAGACAAATTTAATCAATCAAAAGGCTCAGAAGGCACAATTATCAGTGTTATAAAGAAATTTAGAAAAAAGCAGTATTTTGTACACAAACGCATGCAAAATGACGATTTTCGTTCAATTTAGGCCTGACATGCGATTACGTAATGTTGCGTAACGCGACAACGGAGTATCCGATTTTTTCGAACTTGGTGTCAAAATTTGCGAGACACTTGAAAGAAAAAAGTCATAAAACGCCGGGTTGCGATTTGCAGCGGTTGCGCGGCAGTCGCGGATTTCGTACAGGGGGGGGTCAAATTGACCCCCCCCCCCCTCAGTCTGAATAGGGTTAAGTCAAACATAATGAAACAGGCCCCAGGTGTCCACCTAACAGATGTTTGTGTTCAAGCTCTTCCACGTGAAGAAATAGTAGACGTACTAAATAATTATTACATTTCATCTTTCGATCAGGATGGTGGTAGGAGCGAGGAGAGGAGACACATCATCCAAGTGTCCACATACCAGATGTGTGTTCTCATGCTATTCAATGTCAAAGAACAGTGGACGTACGAAGAGATGTGCTCAGAGACAGATATCCCAAGCAAGGACCTGATCAGAGCGCTCCAGTCCCTGGCCCTTGGTAAACCAACACAACGTATCCTCGTCAAAGAACCCAAAGGAAAAGAAATAGGTAAGCTGCATGCATGGCATGATATAATGCACTGTCTCACATATTAGGCAGGGCTTGGCTTTGAGGGGAGAGGGTGTTTGGGGCACGGTGGATGCCAATTTTACTTTGTTCACCCCTCACCTCCACCCCATTAATAAAAGACGTTTAAACAAGTCCCCATACATACGGACCCTAATCGTTTCAATCCTTGTGCCCTTTTTGAAAAAAGAAAATTTGTGGGATGGGGGATATGCCCTCTATTTCTAAGTCAATGAAATGTTTAGCTTTAGCCTTTAACCCTATTCTGACTGGGGGGGTCAATTTGACCCCCTCCCCCTGTACAAAATCTGTGACTGCTGCGCAACCGCTGCAAATCGCGACTCGGCGCTCTATGACTTTTTTCTTTTTAAGTGTCCCGCAACTTTTGACACCGAGTTAAAAAAAATCGGACACTCCGTTGTCGCGTTACGCAACATTATGTAATCGCATGTCAGGCCAAAATTGAATGAAAAATGTCATTTTGCATGCGTTTGTGTGCAAAATACTGCTCTTCCTAAATTGCTTTATAACACTGATAATTGTGCCTTCTGAGCCTTTTGATTGATTACATTTGCTTTTATATTGATCAAGAAACATTTCTCAAGCATAAAAAATTACTAAAACAAAGAAATACATAAGAAATTCACAAAACAATAGAATACAAAAGAATTAATTTGAAATTTCTGAATTTGTCCATTCAATACTGTTGACTTTGCTAATCAGCAACTTTTAGAAAAAATTTGAGCTTCATAACGATGTTTATTGATGAAATATTAACGATTTCAATAAAAAAGCATCTAATGATACATGAGTATGCATAAATTAACATAAATTAAATATGTGAATTTAAAAAAAAAAAAAATATATATCAGTGACACCCTTTAAATTTTGCAGCGATCGGACCATCCGCAGCCGAGATCTCAGGGGGTCAAATTGACCCCCCCCCCCCCCAGTCAAAATCTCCTCTTGAAAAGCCCAGTCAGAATAGGGTTAATGACGTATTTAAAATATCTGAAACATTAATGACTTTGTCTATTTACTTGCTTTTCCTTTCTTTTACAGAGAATCCTCACATGTTTTCAGTCAATGATGCTTTCACATCGAAACTCTTCAGAGTAAAGATCCAAACAGGTAAGTCACAACTGTCTAACTTTTGTTTTACCAATTCAAGTCTTATTTTTAAGAAAATTAAAAAATGCTTTTTGTTCAGGTGCATACAGCTGTAGTCCCCTCTAAATTGTATGGATGGATAATCTCATTTGAAAATGGGAAGAAAGAAAAAGGCAATTCTTGGGGTACTTCCATCCTTAGAATGTTGGACCCTTTCTATGAAATCTGTGATTATATTTTGTGGAGAGGAAGCTGAAACACCAGACACACTAAACACGTCTTTGTATTATGTTGGGTATTCATACATAATTTCAAATTTGTATTGCATTATAAGAGAGGCTGATTTCATTGCGAAAATAAACTCTTCTGTGACACTTATACAGTAACCTGCCTATGTAAATTGTTATGTAATGACATTTTTGCAAATTTGAATTTCTAAGGTCACTCAATTTATTCTTCCTTTTTTTTTTTTTTTTTTGTATTGCACAGTTGCAGCCAAGGGAGAGTCAGAACCAGAAAGGAAAGAGACAAGAACGAGAGTCGATGAAGATAGGAAACATGAATATCCTTTTACCATCATCATCAATCTTGCATATTTTTTTTTTTATGATTGTGACAAGAACTTGACAAAGAATTTTTTTTTTAATCCATGTTTGTTTCCTTGTACTGTACATTTTTATGCCTCCGCCACCGAAGGTGGTGCCGGAGGCATTATGTTTTCGGGTTGTCCGTCCGTCCGTCCGTCCGTCATGAGGTCATGGGGTCATGAGGTCAAAGGTCACAGGTCATTGTGTACGTGAAAATGGCTCTCGTTCTTGCGATAACTTAAGAACCGTTTGAGGGAATCAACTTCAAACTTGATCATATTTACATATGGGAGGCAAATGAACTTATCAGATTGGGTCATGAGGTCAAAGGTCACAGAGTCTTGTACATGAAAATGGCTTGTTCTCGCAATAACTTAAAACCGTTTGACGGATCAATTTTCAACTGGTCATATGTGCTATGGGACGACATAAACTGATAGAATTTAGTCATGAGGTCAAAGTTCAAAGGCCACAGAGGACATGTGTACGTGAAAATGGCTTGTTCTTGCGATAACTTAAGAACAGTTTGATGGATGAACATCAAACTTGGGTCATGTTGCATATGGTAGGGACAATGAATTATTATATTTTGAGGTCATGAAGTCAAAGGTCAAGGGTCACCAGACGTCATTGTATACATGAAAATGGCACGTTCTTGCTGTAACTTCTGAACCGTTTATGGATCAACTTCAAACTTGGTCATGTGGGAGGAAAGATGAACTGATTAGATTTTTGAGGTCAGGACATCAAAGGTCACTGGTTATTTATGTAAATGACTCGTTTGTGCAATTTCTGAAGACCTTTGACAGATCAACTTAAACATGTTTATCCTTTTTATATTCATCAGTAGCCATCCTTCGAGTTGGAAATAATTCTGATGATACAACTTTATAGATTTGGGGTCAATATCTCAAAGATGTCATGGTATAAAGATGTAAAATACTTCAACAGGCGCATGCCTTTTTTTTCCGATGTGGCAATACGGAGGCATGCCTTCCGACCGTGCGCGGTCGAAGATTCATCTAGTTTCAAATAAGACTGGTCACAGCAAAGTTAAAATACTTTCAATTGCAATCAATTTTGCTCTGAAATTTTGAACATGCACATGATATTTCAAGCGAACCCATTCCTCATATATTTCACTTTACCTTGTTCAGTCTGATAGATATAATCAAAGTGAACTTTTTAAAAGAAGCTATTAACTAAAAATCATCTTGATTATATAGCATTAACCCACTTTTCAATGTTGTCTGTTACAGTATTATGAAATTTTCCTTAACCCTCTATGTACGATTGAAGCAGCCATCGTGAGGATAATGAAATCAAGAAAGAAAATGCAACACAATGTACTTGTAGCAGAGGTAAGAAAACAAATTCTTGGAATCCTAATTTACGTACCATAATTCACAACTCTAAGGGTTGTCTCACCAAGTCGTTTTTTATGTTATGCAAAACTTTACAAATGACTTGAAATGTGTATATCCAAATGGGATCCCAAAAATTCATGCCAAGGTTTTATTGTATTACCTGTAATCTCATTTACATTGTTGCTAAAGAGATCCTTGTCATTAAAAAAGTTTCTCATTAATAATAATAGTTACATTCATATAGCACTTAATACAGGGTTCCCACAGTCATAGAAAATCCTGGAAAATCCTGGAAAAATTTGTGGTCATGGAAAGTCAGGGAAAAGTCAGGGAATTTGGAAAGTTTGTGAAAAGTCATGGAAAAGTCATGGAATTTTGTTTTCAAATTTCTGTGGGAACCCTGGAATGGCTGTGAAGGGAGGTGGAGGCCATCATAACGTGTCTGATTTTTGGAAACCGTGCCAGAAAGGAAGTCATGGAAAAAATCATGGAATTCTGTTTTCAAATTTCTGTGGGAACCCTGTTAATACAATATATCCACTTTAGTGTTTGTGAGCGCTTTATTATTCGGCTAGGCTACCTGATAAGGTGCACACAGCATTCAAGAAATTTCTTCCTACTGGTACCCATTCACCTCACTTGGGTCGAATGTGGCAAATTTGTCGATTAACAAATTGTCAAAGGACATTAGTGGAATAGATAGAATTCAAACCAGTCCGCTGACTTATCCACTTGACCACACCACCTTTACATTAATAATGATAATAATGGTCTATATCTGCATTATTCAACTTTACCAGTTGGAATTGAAAATGATCTGAGGAGTCCATTTCGCTCTTCATATTTCAAGTTGTTGTTCATAAGTTGTTGATAACTTACAAACAACCTTCTCAAACAACCCCCTCCCCTGGGCTTTTCAGTTTTAGCTGTAACATTGATTTGTATGTATTAACTAGTACTGCCAAATTTTATGGCCTCCATTTGTCTAAAAGTGAAATCTAAATATAAAGCAATATTTCGAAAGGTTCAAAGTAAAGAAATTAGCGTAGAGCATCAACTTTACAATTTGTAAGCTTCAGTATGATTTTCAATTGTTTGGTTATCAAGGATAAACAGTGCCGAGAACACCTTGTGCATTGTACACATTGGCAATTATCAAAGAGTCTAGCTCCTGTGATTGTTGCCACCTCTGGATTTATTCACCTGTGTTCTGCATGGGTTCAGTAAGCCCTAATTAAAGGCTTTCACTTTAACAAAGAAAGCTATTGTTATCCTGAAAGCACATCCTGGAAGATATGAAGCTTGCATGGTTTATGCACTACCATTCCAGCACTCTATTGTTTGCGGAACAATAGCTCTTTTTAAGCTGGTGTGCTGGTACAGGTCTGGAATGGGGCCCATGCCCAACCCATTTCAGGTGATCGAGTCTCCCATTCTGAACCCATGCGGAACACCAAGTGAATATATCCTTGATCCCAAAAACCAGTATGAGTTGTTCAAGACAAGCAAGCGATCGCAATTAGGACAGGGGAAATTATATAAATTTTATATTTATGTTTATTATTATTATTATTTATTAAATAGAAGACAAGGAATTCACACTTTAATGACGATTTATTCATTACATTTGCTTTCTAACCGTCTCTTGTGTTCATTTGTGACATTTGTAGGTAACAGAGCAGCTCAAATCCAGGTTTCTACCCAGTCCTGTCGTCATCAAGAAGAGAATAGAAAGCTTGATAGAACGAGAATACCTCGCTAGGGCACCAGAAGATAGGTAAGTCATTGCTCATTCCTATGACTAAGGGGATATTTTCGAGAACTTCGCTATACAGTTCTTCTCAGAAAAGGTCAATCCAACTTTGAGCTCCTCAAGCTCAAAATTTGTAATTTTTGTGACCTTCATTTTTATTCATATTTAAATGATAGCAGATTTATACCCATGCTACCGTTGGTAAATTTGCCAATTGGCCTAAACCCACTTTGACTAATGGTCTCATCCCACATAATCTAATTCCATTTCGTCTACAACCAGTTTGTCTGGTTATCATTTGGTCTTATCGTCACTGTGCCTATTTACCATTTTGTCTAATTCTCACTTCGTCTAATGTCCATTTTGTCTATATTCCACTTGGTCAATTCCTAATATAACAAACTGGTAATAGACTTAATATTCATTTCGGAATTAGAAAAAAAAGCAATTGGACAAAGTATTATTAGACCAAGGGGAAATAAGACCAAATTGTTAGACCAAATGGGTTTAGCCAATTTTGTATTAGACAATGAGAGAATTATACCAACTGCCAGTAGACCAAGTGGATATAAACCCTAACATATAATGGATGACTGAGCATTTTTTTATAATCTGTGTTATATTCAAGTTTGAGAAAACTTTACCTGTGGCCTGCTGATTTATTGATTTATGTAAGCTTTCTCACTTATTCACACACAAAAAAATTTTTAAAAGTAATTGACATGTTAGTGTTGAGCATTGATTAATGCAATTTTCTTTTCTATTCTTCTTTTGTTTTTGCAGGAAAGTGTATACGTATGTAGCATGAGGACGGCACTTCTTTATTTGTACAGTCAGAGAAACTTCTTCTACTTCTTCAGAGAAAACAACAAGATCTATTTTGGTCAGACTCGGCTTAAATTATGTTTTTACTTTTCTCATAGTATTCTATGCACCAATGTTCTTTATGTTCAACATTTTCAAGTGCAAAAACTAGACAAAAATATAAGAATATTTTTTAAAAGCTAGGAAAAAAATCCCAAGTGTGATGATTATGAAATAAATCGTTATGGAAACTTGTCAAAACTGTACAGTAGCATTTAATGTGGTTGTTTCCAAACAGTTGTTTTCAAGTTGTATCCAAGTTAATTTGCATGAGGGCAGACTATTGTACTATCTTTTATAAACTTTTTGCTTTTTCCGCTTTTCTATTTCCTTTGCTGCTTGACTATACTTTCGTAATTCTAACTCTTGGTCTTCGGTTTTTTATGCTTTCTGTCAAATTTGGTTTGTGTTTCTCAGCACCTGATACTCCCACAAAATTATATTGTAAATTTTTAGAGAGGAAAAAAGAAACGTTTCTTTAAAAACAAAAAAGTTATTTATTGGCTGCAGATTTTATGATTTTGAATGGAGATAAGTAAATATTCACACATTTACTTCATTTGAATGCTCAGTTACAAATGTAATGATAAAGCAGGCCACAATTTGCCTACAAACAATATATTGTTATGGTTCATTCCAAAGCTATGTTGGTTTGTAAGTTAAACAAGACATTTCCGACACCAAATAAAATCATGCACTGTAATTCAGAGTGAAATAATTTTCTTTTATGTTGAATTGTGTTCAAGAGGCCTTATAAAATGTAGTGTATAATGTTTCATCAATGTGTTTTTTGTGCTCCCAGAAACTTTTTGTTTTTCTATTGGGTTGTAAAGTAAATTCACTTACTATTACCAACATGACAGATTTACTGGTACTTACAAAACGACATGTCATGTCATCTCTCTCTATATATTTATGTTAAAGAGTAAAGCAATGTAATGTCAGTTATCTGCTTGTGATAAAAATAGAAATAAGGAATGTGAAATTCTGTTGTGCGATTCTGGTCAATTTGCATTATCCTTGCAAGTACCAGAAACATTTTTCCTGCTTTTGAATCTAATTTAAAGGGTCTGGAAAAGAGGAATAATCTCTCAAAGAGGAAGATACCTTACCAATATTGAGCTGAGAAAGGGTATTGGGTTGTGTAAAGAATAAATCATAATTTGGGTTAAAGTTTGACAAGGCGAAATGGAAATAAAATTTTGCATGTCTTGCCTTCAATATTGTTTGCTTTTATTTTCAATGATTTTAATGGCTTCTTCTTCTTCCATTTATGTAAATGTAAGGACTTAGTTTATACTGTTCTCTTTTTCTACTCTTACCCCTCCCCTTTACCCCCCCCCTTCCTCAGTTCGCTTTCTCTTACCCCCCCCCCCCCAATCGGCTTTCCCTTTCCCACTGTTTGTATTCCCCATTCCAATTTCATTCCTCTCCTTTATCTTTTCATTTTATCCTACTTGTATTTATATATCTCCCTTCTCTCCCTCCCCTCCTTCCTCCCCTCCCAATTCCTCCTCTTCCCTGTCCACTCTATCCCCCTCCCTTCTTCCCTCCTACCTTTTGTATGCCTCCTCCACTTTCCCCCTTCCTACTTTTCTTTCCTTCCTCTTTATCTCTTCTTTTCACCCTACTTTTCTATCACTTGCCTTCTACAAGGTTTAGTATGTACACTGGTGATTTGACATCTATTTATTTATCCTAATGTGTGTTTCATATACATGTATGTAGATATTTATACCAACAAATTATAAATGCTTTGGCATTTGATATTTAAGAAGGAAGATTATATTTTCCACATTATTATTTTTTTGTTTCTTTAATTGTTTGTTGGGAATATGGAAAATTCAGTATGGTTCTGCAACATTATGCAAGACATTGGAATACAATTGTTTTATAGAATCCCTGGGTAAATGCTCAAGTTAGCTTAGGCATGTTCCCACTTTAAGCTTTTCCATACAATATTGCCAAGATTCATGCACTCTATACATTGTTGGTGGCTGTATGAACGTACCCTTGCCTTTACTGCACGTAAAATGGAGGAGGATATCAGAGGGTTTAAATCGCGGCAACATTATCCAGCGTTCTTCTCTTCTTCACAATTGTTTCCTTTCTTACTTTGACCATAAATCTGTTATTTATTCTCTTATGTTTGATTTTTTAATCATCATTTTATGCAGCTTTAAGTAATAGAAGAAGAAAGAAAACGTTATCTGAATGCTTTTTCT
Organism: Paracentrotus lividus; assembly: GCA_940671915.1. Classification (NCBI taxonomy): domain Eukaryota; kingdom Metazoa; phylum Echinodermata; class Echinoidea; order Camarodonta; family Echinidae; genus Paracentrotus; species Paracentrotus lividus. Next base: position 25,220,254 of record CALNVZ010000674.1, read on the forward strand.
ATCATGTTATGTTTTCTAGATGAATATGTTGTTAAATTGTCATCTCTATCTGAACTTTCAACATATCTGTTGACTTCTTCTGGGGTTAACACTAGACCTGTCCATAGAGACCAACCAAGAAGAAAGAAATAAAATTTTACCATTGTAGACATGTTCATTTCATAATCTCATTCTTAAGGGGACATTATAAATAACAATAATGGTGACCTCTATATAAAGGTAGTCACCAATAGGTGTAAATGTTCAGTGAACCTTTATATAAAAGCCGTCAGTCGTTTGAAACACAAAAGCCAATATAGACCGGTACTATGAATAATTAATTGCAAATTTGAAACGCCTAATCTGATTGGTTCAGAATGGGACTTTTATGTAAGAAGTGCATGCAACAAGGTTCCTGATTGGCTAATCATTGTTCAATTGATCGCAACTCTTTAATGTTGCAGGGCACTGCACTGGTATAGGGTTACCATCTCAAAGAAGGTATGAAAGACATCTATTGAGACAGTTGGTCTTTATAGGGAGGTGACTACAATGACAGGTTTAACTTATTACACTACCATACGAGTCTCGACCTCAAATCTCATTGCTTGCACATTGTCATACTGTAGAAACATTCTCTCTATTTTAAAAGGAAGAAGTTTAAGAATACTTTTATATTTATTATCATAGTGAGACCGCATGCTTCGAAGTCAGTTGCTGATATAGCTTCATGTAGTCTTACGAAAATTATTTGTTTAGAGCTATAATGATGTTACTACAGTGTCAGTACCCTTATAGCTCCAAACAAATGAAAAAAAAGAGGCATGTAAGCGCCACAGGGGAGAGCCTATTTTTTGGAGTGTGTAGCAAATGATAGCAACTCTTTGTAATGTTAACTCTCCTTAAGTGGTGGAATGGTACATTTACTTTCACAATTTGCAGATAGTAAATGTATATGACACTTCAATGCAGCGTATTTCATGGAAATTCTGCATTTCGGTGTTGATAAAATGTCAATACAAGTGTGATAATCTATTGGGGCCTCGCTTTTTCTGAGGTTCTGTTGTATTTGCAAAAAAAAAGAAGAAAAAAAAATGTTTGAAACTTTCTTCATTGAGCGTACAATTTCTTATCAGTGGGCAAGACAATATTTGTACTATCCTACAACAACAATGAAATTTTAAAATGTTTGAAGATATTTACGAATGTGAAGAAAAGGTAAAAAGAAAAAAAAAACATTAAAAAAAGAAAGGGAAATATACAGAGAATGTACACGTATAAACGCATGGTGTTCAATCGAATAAACTGTAAATGTGTTCCACTTTATGCTGGAAATAAGTCACGGATTGTGCAGTATTTGTATGTTGGATTTAGCGTAGTAGTAGGTGTAAAATAATATTGGTGTTTCAAAAGCCGAAATGTGTCGTTTTGTGTGAAAGCTTCGGATTGTTTCGACAACGTCGAACCGATTGTCGGCTTCTGTGGTACCGAATTCTTGTTCAAGATTTGGTTTGGTGTTGACTAAGCATTCCGATGCTTATTGGTGTAGTCATATCAGATTTGCGTTGCCAATATGAGTGAGACTGACATAAATTGCCTCTAATACAGTTGTCACACCGGTGAGCCCGACTCCAAACCGACCTCTAGCTTGCCATTCACGGCAATGTAAATTTTTGGTCGGTCTGGTGTCGGTTTGGAGTCGGTCTCGCCGGTGTGACTACGGTATTAGGGTGGTATCTCACTTCGCGGAGACGTCTCCGCGACGGAATCGTTTCCTCCACGTATAAAAGTATTAGAAATGTCTCTGAAACTTAGGAAACTGAGGAGACTGGGCTATGGCAAAGCCATGCTGACAAATCCGTCTCAGATTTGTTTCAAAGTAGTTTCCGCGAAGTGAGATACCACCCTTAGTCTGAAGCCACTGACTAATTCCCATTTGGCCTCATCCTGCATGTCCTAATTCCATTTCGTCTACCATCAGTTCGTCCAATTATCAATTAGTCCAATTCCCATTTACCATTTTACCTAAGTCCCATTTGGTCTAATTTCCATTTAGTCTAATACCACTTTAATAGTCTATTACTTGTAACATATTAATTTGCTACTGGATGAAAATGCAATTAAACAGTTTGGTTATTAGACAAATTGGCAGTTTGACAAAGCGGTCAGAGGACCAAGTGACAATTATACCAAGTATGTATTCGATCAACCAGAAATTATACCAAATTGTTTGTAGACCAAATAGACTGGGCCCAAATCTAGGACAACTTTGCCCTGGACAATTACCACCGGACAACTACTTCCACCTAACCCTACATCTATGTGGGGGTACTTGTCCTGATGCGGTTTTGCCCATGTGGCATGAGACAGAGAAATGATGTTGGACAAAGTATATATCGGACGGCACCACAATGTCACAGCCCTAGCTGCCAACATAAGATCAAACTGAGTTGAAAATACCGGCATCTATTGGTCAAGTGGTCTGTCTGGGAAGGTTGAATGCTGTATTCGACAACAACAAAGTGAGAAATCTCCGAGAAAACTACCACAATAGTCAAGGTAGGAAAATTTGCAGCCTGAAAAATGGCCTGATGTAAAAATTGACATTTTAGAGAATGTGATGGTATAAAATAGAATGGGGCATGACCTCTATTTCATGCATTATGGACATGTGTGGAGGGTGGGCCAAACGTGTATGGAGTGTTTGCACTGTACAAAGCCTGTGTATTGGGGTGGCAGTGTGTTGAAAAGTGCTAGTCAGTCATTTTTTTTTGTGTAGGAATACCGGACACACATGGACGGTTGTGTTTGTTTTACTTCCGGGTTGAGTTGCTAAGCATGTAGATCAAATAGTAAGTTGCATATATAATGTATTATATTGTTTATTGAATTGTTGACAATTTTGAAATGTCTATTTCTCTTTAATTATTATTGTGATATGTCATGATCTACATGAGATATTAAAGTTATTCTGAGTGTTTTGAAATTTTGTAGTAAAATGCATATAATCTTCTAAAAATGAATTAATGTTTATAAAAAAATCAATACAACATGTTAAGTTGATGGATTACATTCAAAATCAGTGCTTCCAGACAGATCTTATATACAAAAAAAAAGGTAAAACATACTGTCCGGTATTTCTCACACTGTATGTGGAATGCCGGACAATTTACGATGACGTCATTAGTTGCATATAACTGCCTCAACAAATGTTTGATTACCTCAATTTTTTTGGAAAATAAAATGTTGAATGATGTAGCCAAGCAATGAGAATCTTTTCTTTGTGATTTTATTGTTTTCATGTGCTAATTAAGCAAATGAGCTTAAGTGGCCGGTATTCCCTACATCTACCCTATTATTATTAAAATATTATTAAAGGAAAGGAAGAAAAAAGGAAAAAAAAAAAAGGAAAAAATAAGAAAGTGTGTGTGAGAGAGAGAGAGAGGCAGAGATAGAGAAAAGGAGAAAGATAAATATAAAAGAGAAAGGGAAAGAGAAAGCCATTAAGATAAGATCAAGTAAAAAATCATTCGAAAAACTTGCGACAACCAGGCCAGACTCACAATGGCGCCGCTTGATTCCAACATCAATTGCCGGTGGAAAGGGGGGGGGTAACTGTCCGCGAGGTAAATGTCCTCGGGGGGTAATTGTCCGGGGGTAATTGTCCTCGGGGGGTAATTTTCCTTGGGTGATTGTTCGGGGGTAATTGTCCTGGGGATAATTGTTCCGGGGTAATTGTCCTTCGGAGGTAATTGTCCTGGGCGTAGTTTGTCCTGATACGAAATATAAAAGAGAAGAGAAAGAGAGAATTCATTAAGTAAGATCGAGTAGAGAAAATAATTCGAAAACCTGCGAGCGAGACTCACAATGGGCGCCACTTGATTCCAACATCAATGCTGTGAGGGGGTAATTGTCCGAGGGGTAATTGTCCGGGGGTAATTGTCCTCGCGGGGCGGTAATTGTCCTCAGGGGGTAATTGTCTGGGGGTAATTGTCCGGGGGGTAATGTGCCGGGGTAATTGTCCGGGGGTAATTGTCCTAGGGGGTAATTGTCCCGGGGTAATTGTCCTCAGGCGGTAATTGTCCGGGGGGTAATTGTCCGGGGTAATTGTCCTCGGGGGGTAATTGTCCGGGGGGTAAATTGTCCGGGGGTAATTTCCGGGGGTAATG
>CALNVZ010000674.1:25227370-25355837 GCA_940671915.1 Paracentrotus lividus
GTATATAATATAAGTTCTAGGACAATTACCCCACATACAGGACAATTACCCCCCAGGACAATTACCCCCGGACAATTACGCCCCGAGGAATCTCTCTCGGTAATTGTCCTGATACGATAATATAAACCGTTTATGAGTCTACTTCCACGAATGTTTACAGTGAAAATCTGTATACGACAAATTATCTGCAAATACATGTACATGCAACATGTGTTGTTTTATTTAGCATGGGGGCTTGACATATGCCGATTATTGCCTGGCTAGGCTAAGGTGAGAAAGGGAAGAAACGGGGCAGGATAAAGACAAATTTGAGATTTAAAAAAAAAATGGTAAAGAGCATATCAAGAAGCTATGGAAGCTTAGACGTGCCCCCAGATGACGAGACGAGAAAACCAGGAAAGAGTCGAGATGACAAGAATATAAGATCCTGGGGGGTGTTTCACAAAGAGTTAAGTAGACTTAAAGTCGCACTTAACTTCTATGTGCATCCTGTTTTAGAACTTCTCAATGGCGCGCAGACCCTGGGCATGTTCTGACCAATAAGGTGTTGCGTAATAAACCACACGCAACTAGGCATTTAAGTGCGATTTTTAAGTCTACTTAACTCTTTGTGAAACACCCCCATCTTCGCCAGGACGAGAAGACAAGATCCAGGATCTCGACAAGTCGACTTGTCGGGACGAGAAGACAAGAAGAGAATATCCTCAATCTTGTCAAGTCGACTTCTTTAGAACAAGAAGTCAAGATCCTGGATATCGTCAAGTCGACTTATTTAGGACGAGAAGACAAGAAGACAAAATTCATGGTCTTTTCTTCTTGTCTTCTTGTCCTAACGAAGACAACTGGACGAGATACATTATTTTGTCTTCTTGTCATTCGTCTTAAAGAAGTCGACTTGACAAGATCGTGGTTCTTGTATTCTTGTCTTCACGTCCTCGACTTCTTGTCATCTTGACTCTTTTTCTGGTCTTCCCGTCTCGTCTTCTGGGGCAGGTCTAAGCTTCCGTAAGAAGCTGAATGACAATGGAATGCAAATTGTCTGAAGAGAGAATAGTGGAATGGTTTAGTCATAGAGGATACAGCAGTGGGTGAAATAGGGGTGCCCCCCTTTTTTTTGGGGGGGGGGGTGGGGTGGGATATCGAACATACATGAAAACATACAATTTTGGCTAGACCCGTTGCCCATTTTAAAACCTCTGGTATTCGCCGATGTAGATCTATCAATGTACAATTATTGGTAAAGAAATTAGTTTCGGATCCTCGAAATGAAAAAAAAAAAATAATAATAATAAAATAAAAGTGACCGTTATAATCTGTTCGGCGTGTGTTTAGTCATGTTGAATATGATCCAAACAGGACTTTGAACTCGGAACAATCATTATGGTAGCTTATAGAAAGATAAAATTATTGTTTTAGGGTTCATGGGCGTTTACTTGCGATGCCTATGAGGTACGCGTTGGGGGCTGCAGCAGTGGCAGATCCAGTGGGGGGGGGGCGGTTCTTAAAATATCAAAAATGAAAATATTCCAAACAAAAATGAATAAATGGTACACACCCCTGACGTCCATGTATCTCCACTCTTGCTACATGATTATGAATGAATTTAATTTGTAAGGTTTTGACAAAATATATTTTAAACACACCCTATTCTTCCCCTTGACTACTCTATCTTATCATATCAAATTGATATCATGGATAAAGGCCTATATCGCTCAATTCCAGTGAATCAAAACGAAAAGTAAATAATCACCATAATCATGATTGTCCCCGAGTCGGGGTTAACTTTACGAAAACGAAATTCCTTAATAAAATAAACAAAAGAGAGAGAAATAGAACTTAGCTTTGTCATGTAGTCCAAAGGTCTCAATGAGCATGAAAATGAATGATTGTAATCGTTCAATATTGAAATTAATATAAACCCTCTTGTCAGGATAGCAAAGTTCAAGTGAACACACATAGTATGTGGAATAATATACTAGGCGGTGTATTAATTGCAGGAAACCGTTGAAGAAAAACTATAGAACTGCGCTTTTTAGGGTTGTGACAAGGACGTGGGTTCAATTCCCCTATGCTTATGGTTTGAGGGCAGCGGTAGCTATATAACACTGTTCCGGTATTGGGTACGTTACACCCGTTTTCTTTTAGTAGGCCTAGATGGAACAAGACCTAGTGTTTGACCTATTTTAAAGTCGTATCAGCCGCAGTCATTCGCCGCCACAATGGGGAAGTCATCGTCGAAATCAGCAACGCCGAAATCATCGAAAAAGAAATCGAAGAGTCCGGAGTCTACAAATACGCAGACTTCCAAGGAAAGTTCAGCGACGTCACCTTCCGCATCAACATCGAAGTCGGCCGATGATCCTCATACTTCGACGTCAACAGATAAAAGTGAATATATCCAAGCAATATCATTTCTGTTTCTTTTTTCTGTCTTTACTTTGGGAGTTGACATTGTTTCATAGGGCCTTCATTGCTGTACAAGTTATATTCTTATAAAAGTATAAGCAAACATTGAATAGAAACCATACAGTCATGCACAGCATTTAAGCCTAAATTAGGGGGAAAGATGGTCATGACGGTTCTAGGACAACTACCCCATCAAAAAGCTATCTTTAACCCTTTCCCTATTTCAGGGGGGGGGGGCAGTTGTCCTGCGGGTTACTATTAACAGTCAATTTGATATTTCCACCAATTAATTTCGTCCGGAATGTTATCGCAATTCAAAATCAGCCTTCAAATTCGTTTTTGAGCGCTCAAAATAAGAAACACGACAACCAAACTGCAAATTGCACCGCTCAATTTGACATAGCGAGCAATTGTATTCGTCAATCGTCATTTATTATTTTATGCGTCGATTGGTATCATTTCCGTCTTTCTTAAACATGTTAAATTGACTGCACGAATTTTGAATTTCGCACTCATGAACGAAATTCAGGTGGTCTTAAACTTTTACAAAATAATGATAGTAAGCAAATAATCACCGTTCGATACAGGTGATTGGAAAACTATCACTTCCAAGGCAAACTGGATAGCTACGTTTAAAGAGTGTCCCTGACTGTGTTTTTACTAATCTCAGGAATGAAAAGGGACAAATATCCTCTTTCCGAATATGCACAAAATATTCGACAAATCTCTATCCATAAATAGAATATGACAACAAAAAAGACTTGTAAATATGAAAAATGCATGCATTTAGTCATGTTGTAATGCCAGTGCTAAAGGATCGTAGTCTTTGTGTTTCCCATGCATGTGATGCATTAGTGGTTTTATTGACTGTAGATCACAGAAAAACGAGACACAAAATATGTTTTCGGGCACCGTTTTGGGAATTCACTCAAATATTTCAAAAGAATTTAGTTGTAAGGGGACAAAGAGCTACCCTATATACATGAACGAACATTATGAAATGCTTTCCATTGCATGAACTGATTAAATGCAAAATCCCATCCAGGTGCCATTAGATTTGAACTCCTCTTTCAATTTGTGCATTAAAAAGACATAAAACCAAGGAACATCATTGTTGCCAAAATAGTTATGTATTGAGCACAGGTTGTGCAAAGCAAAAAACCGGATTGGGAATTACAACTGAGCACTGCTGATTGTGGTTAAAGAAATTACCCAATCACGTAAAATATAAAAACAACAACAACGTAATAACTACCAAACACATTATACATGTACATGAATTTATTTATTGTATTATCAAAGTGAGTTAAACGAAAGACGTAGAGGGTCCTGGAGATTAGAGAAAAGTATGATAATGATATTCATCTTGTAATATAAACATGACCAATAAAAAAAAAAAAGGAAAAAATGACCTAAAATATGCCGCTCCATTAAATGTCATTTGACATGCCGCATGTGTTTGTGTTGTGTGTGTGTGTGTGTGTGTGTGTGTGTTATGCAAGCTCAGGCTCCCCATGCCCAGCCTCTTTTCTGACAAAAACACTTCACGGCCCCCTCCCAAATATTATTTTCCTACCCGAACCTAAAATTCCTAATTTGTATACAGAAATTTCTAATGTGGATGCCCCAAAACGAATTTGAGCGAACATTGACGAATGCGACTGCTCACAACAGCAAATTCATCGGCGCAATTCGCAATTGGATTGAACGGTGTTTGATTTTGGCTACACATAAACGAATTTCATTGCAGATTTGTAATCGCGATCACATTCCGGACGAAAGCGCTCGAAAGAAATGTCAAATTGATCGGAGACAGTTTAAACTTGACCGGGAAAACCTATATTATTCTTTTTTGGAGGGGGAGGAGGCGGAAGAGTTTAAATGAAATATATTGCCCCTATGTGGAGTTCAAAGCAATATGTCATTCTACAACCCTCTTATAGCAACTTGCTTATAGGCTATTTATGATGGGGCTCTCCCATAATAAGGAGGGGGAAAAAAATCAAAAATAAATGAATATGCGCAGGAAGAGGGATGAGTAATTTTTTTATTTATTTATTTTTTATTTTTATTATTATTATTATTTTTATTAGTTTTTTTATTTTTTTATTTTTTTATTTTTTAAATTCTTATCATTATTATTATTTTTTTTTTGGGGGGGGGGAGGGGCTACTGATACAATTAAATACCTGTTTATGTTTGAAGGGTTCATAATTATCATGCGGCACCTCAGCTTTTGGTGAATATCATTTGAGTCCAAAAATTAAGGTCCCAAATATATATATATTTTTTAATATCTCCTTTTGGGGGAGGGGGCACTCAGGCATATGCAATTGGGCTTCCTCTTCGCCTGTTTGCTTTATTAATCAATGGGTCTCAATGGCAGAAAAGTGGCCGTAGGCAAATCACAGGCTTGTTTTACTGGTGTCAAATGGTCCAGTAATTGGTTCAACGGTTCATAATTAGGTTATAATCTGGTCATATCAATTGTAAATTAGCTCGTCGTAGATTGGTCAATACATGACGTCATAATTACGTCACAATCTGGTCATACAACATTTCAAATTTAATCGTCGTAGATTGGTCAATAAATGACGTCATATTTACGTCATAATCTGGTCATACAACATTCAAATTTACTCGTCGTAGATTGGTCAATAAATGACGTCATATTTACGTCATAATCTGGTCATATAAAATTTGAACATACACTTGTCGTTGAAAGTGGTTAAAATGACGTCAAAAAGACGTCGTGCATACGACGTTTGTCAGCTTACGACCAGTTTTCCCAGTTTACGACCAATTTATGACGTCATTATGACCAGTGTCTGCTATCAGGGTATCTCTCCGAAGCGAAGCTAAAGAGAGATAGTGTGTACATCCTATCATTATGAATATTATTCTCCTCCAAACTTTGAAAAAGGTTCAGCAAACGTCTCATCACAGCCCGCAAATCTCCTGGACGACATTACTAAAGCAGGTACGGACGTCCAACGCGGCAATGTCGAACCACCGAAGAATCCCTTCGATGAATTCCTTCCAGCCGTGGTCATCGACAACGGATCGTATTCATGTAAATACGGCTTGGCAGGGGAGCCGTCCCCGAGTGGCGAAGTCCGGACCATAGTCGGCAGACATCAACAAGACGTAAGAAAAGGGTTCCCTTAAAGTCCCTTCGTATCTTTTTTTTTTTTTTTTTTTTTTTAAGAAAAGGCGCTATAAAAATGCTGAGTATTAGTATGAAAGGAGAATGAAACCCAAATAATCGGTTAAGTTATATAGTAAAATCCTAGTCCACTGCCTGGACCATCCTGTATTTTCTCATCAACCCTCAAAACACATGATACATGTATACTTATACATGTATACACACTATCGTTTTGCAAGCACATCAGGGACTCTCAGCATTGGTTTGGGGAAGTGAATTTGTGATGGAAAGAGAAATGGTGAGAAGTAGAGTCAATAGAGAAAGGTGAAAGTTTCAAACGACCAATGCCTGGTCTAGTAAAATCGAAGAAACCTATTAATGAAAGTTTAAAGGGAAAAAAAATGATAAGAAAGTTATGATCATTTGAATCTTTGTGATCACTCCTGCTGTGGAGATCCTCAACTTTTACAACGGGCCCAAGATATGTGATGTTATACATGCACAACTACCCCAAAGGTTTTGTACATATTTCACTTAAATTGTCTTTTTCATAAATTCTGTCGGTAGATCAGTTTTTTGTTTTTTTTTTCATTGGTGGGCATGTAAAACAGGTTTCATAAAATGTAATCATGAACAAATTGTCTGTGCTACCATTCGAATGAGAAAAAGAGAGATTTTTTTTTTTTTTTTTTTTTGGGGGGGGGAGGAGGGTCCTCCAAAAGGGAGAGTTGTTCGTGTCTGACATCCCATACTTTTGAGGCAGTTGCCAGTGAGAGGATCTTCATTGCGTTAGTGATCACAACATTCTAAAGCTCATAACTTTCTTATTATTTATTCAATTTTTCTTAAACTTTTATTGATCTGATTCTTTGATATTTTTTTTTCATACAAATAAACTGAATCCCAGGGTTTTATTCTTCTTTGAAAATGATAAGCCTACGATCGTGGAGTTTGCGACCGTGGAAACGCTGCTCAATTTATTTATTCTTTTCCATTATAATTTCAAATTTCCCAATCTACCAATTGGTCTAAACCCACTTTGACGCGACTAATGCCCATTTGGTCTCATCCCACATGGTCTAATACCATTTTGTCTAAAACGAGTTCGTCTATTTGGTCTAATGGCCATTTCGAATATTTACCATTTTGTCTATTTTCCATTTCGTCTAAACGCCATTTTGTCTAACACCACTTTAGTCAATTCCTATAACAAACTGGTAATGGACCAACTAATTTATGGTTGGGAATTATACGAAATGCGATTGGCGATTAGACCAAGTATGTATTACGAGTAGTATTGAGAATATTGTTATATTGCAATTAATAGCATTATTATATAAGAAGGTTCATAAATATTACTATAATCTATTCTCTTTTAATGCTAATCACTATTTGTACATAGCAAGATGATTCGTACGTCGGCAACGATGCACTGAACAAGCGGACTGTTTTAGACTTGAATTACCCTATTCAACGTGGACTTGTAACCAACTGGGATGACATGGAAACTGTATGGGACTACATCTTACATCGCAAAATCCGAACGGATCTCGAATTATGTCCAGTCGTCCTAACGGAACCGGCTTCAAATCCGAAGGAAAATAAAGAAAAAATGGCAGAGGTAAAGAACAAATCGAAACTAAAACAAGAGAAGTAAAAAAATTTAAAAAATTAAAAAAATACAAACATTTATTGATCATTTAAAAAGCCTATAGATAATCAAATATAATTGAATCACAAGAAATTGGAATTTCAGTATTAACTTTTTATTTAAACATTTCATAACAATACAAGAAGGTATAAATTAAAAAAAAAAAGGAAGAAGAAAAAGGAAATTATAGGGTAAAAAAAAAGAGGCTAGATCAAAGGTAGTCAGTGCCCAATTGGGAGTGTGCACACGATCTTTAAATTAAAGGTTTCTGGGACGAACACCGTACTAAATGTTTGCCATATAGCTCGGTCGGTAAGAAGGCTGCATTCGGGGTTCTCGTGCTCGAATCCCATGCACTGGAATCCCCTTTTATTTGCTCATTTAATTCTTTAACAACGCAGGAAACTGACCAAGAATAATAATTATGGAAAAAATGAGTAAAGAAAATGAGGTTCCACTGGGTTTCGAATCCGAGACCTCCTGATTACTAGACAGGTGCTCTACCATCTGAGCTATGACAAGCCCATGATGGCATTCGTCCCTGAAACCTGTTGACTTTTCAATGCTCGAATGGTCAAAAGTTATTGAAAACGGCATACCCGAAGGATAGAAATCAACAAATGCGAGGGATCACGGTTCGAATCCCAATGGAACCCCATTTTCTTTCCTTTTGTCTTATTAACTTTAAATTTTGTCTAATTATTGTCAGATCATGTTCGAGAGTTTCGACATGCCAGCCTTCCACGTTCTCATGCAACCGTTCTGCGCCCTCTCCGCGACGGGGAAGATGAACGGAATCGTGGTTGACATCGGTGATGGTGTAACGGACATCGTACCATTCAAGGTGATGGTCCCCATCGAGGAATCCATCCGCCGTCTCGAGTTCGCTGGTTGTGACATCACAGAGCATATGATGAAGAGTCCCGCTGCACGCGGGGAGAAAATAACCTAGCGTAAATTATCATTCGGAACCCCCCCCCCCCCCTTACAAAATGTCGTGTGGTATCACGCAACGTACCATACAAAATACCACAGGATTCCTATGGTTTTTTGGCACAAATACCACACAAAATACCATACAGAATACCATACAGCCAAAATACCATATGATTCCTATGTTTTTGGCACAAATACCACACAAAATACCATACAGCCGGTACCATACAGCCAAAATACCATAGGATTTCCTATGGTTTTTGGCACAAATACCACACAAAATACCATACAGAAGTACCATACAGCAAAATAACCATAGGATTTCCTATGGTTTTTGAGCACAAATACCATACAAAATACCATACAGAAGTACCATACAGCCAAATTACCATAGGATTTCCTATGGTTTTTGGCACAAATACCAACACAAAATACCATACAGCCAAAATACCATAGGATTTCCTATTGGTTTTTTGAGACAAATACCATACAGCCAAAAATACCATAGGATTTCCTATGGTTTTTGGCACAAATACCACACAAAATTACCATACAGAAGTACCATACAGCAAAATACCATAAGATTTCCTATGGTTTTTTGGCACAAATAACCACACAAAATACCATACAGCCAAAATACCATTAGGGTTTCCTATGGTATTTCGGCACAAATACCACAGGATTTCCTATGGTATTTTAGCACAAGTACCACAAAAAATACCATACAGGAGTACCATACAGCAAAAAATACCTAATAGCATTATCCCAAACTAGTGCCACACATCAATACCGCACACAGTTACCAGGATTATGACATACCGTTACGACCGGAACACCACACGCCGTTAATTCAGGGATACCACACGCCGTCACCACAGGACTGCCGCTAGACACCCAAGGATACCATACTCTGGTATATATACCACTATTTAGCAAATATATTTTGGTCACAGTTAGTTATTTTCTATATCTCTTGATAATAATGCAACTGTCAAAACTATCGCTCTTGATGTTACTTTGTGTTTAGGAAATATATTTCCCTTAAAGAAAAAATATTAATATGCAGGCAATTACTAGTTAATGAGGTAAGCTTCACAAAATACTGATTTGTGCATACAAAAACATTGTATGCAAATGAGCAATTACCATAGTACCACACGAAGTACCACAGGAATACCATACGACTACCAAACTTCAGCAGTAAACTGCATAAAATCCACTTTGACTAATGCCCGTTGGTTTCATCCCTGTTGGATGTTTTGTCTTCAATCAGTTCGTCAAAATTACCATTTGGTCTAATTAATTCCCATTCGTCTAATCAAGTCGACTTGGTCAAACACCACTTAGTCAATTCCTGTAAGAAACTATCCCTTAGAAAAAAAATATCCTGTGACAATACTACACAACGTAGGTATTGCGGCGTCCCGGCGTGGACGGGGGACGCATCGAGTCACCCCCCCCCCCATCGATTTTTGTTTCGGGGGGATCGTCCACCCTCGATTTTTAAAGCTTAACAAAAATAATATATGTACATATAATAGACGAAGAGGCACAGTGTGCGTTAAAAATGAACCAAGTTCAGGTCAATAAACAAAAAATTTCGGCTCGGCGCTTCGCTTTGCAAACAAAAACCACCAGACAATTATTCAAAACTCATAATTCTTTCTTCAGGTCCCTATATTCATTCATTCTTTTTATTGTTACAACGCTTTATTTATAACTTTGGCATTAATGTGTTGAGTAGGCATTCTATTGTGAATTTTGGATAATTATTAGCCTATATTATATGTCTCTTTGGGTGCTTTATTTATTCCGATACTAGTGTATAATTAATTCCTCTCCAAAATTTCGCCTCAATCAGGGGACGTGTCCCCTTGATTTTCAAAGCTTTTACTTTTGTTTTTATTTCTAAAATAATTTGGGATAAATATTATTTGCCGACTTGTCCAAATGTGATGAAATAAACTTTTCGTTTCTTTAAATTCTTGTTTCAGTTTTCCCCCCCCCCCCCCCCCCCCCCTGCGGTCCGATCGATCTTATATAAAAAGTGACCATATTCACAAGGGATTACAACATATACAGTGTGTCCACAAAAATGCTAAATGATACTTTAGATGGGTATAATATTAAAATTTACAATATTATATCAATTATAACTCTGACACCCTTAAACTACCATTCATTTCCTGCAAAATGGATGAAATTTATCTGATATGGTCAATAATCACCAAGATATGAGCATTTTTTCATCGACACATCAGGAAATCTCTTCCCTCCAAGTTTGTATTGAGTAGCACCGGATGTGTCGAATAAAAGAAACCCAAGTTTGATCATTAATACTTTGAAAAATATTTCAGGAGTATTTATGAAATGTATATCACTGTAAAGTGCATTTAATTACCATTCTAATGATATGTCTCTCAGCTCACTAATATTACGCATCGCTGAAACTCATTGTTCTGAAAAAGTCTTGCAAAATTGTGAGTGCTTCACTTTCACGTTAATTAATCATGTTAATGATCAAAGTTGGGTTTTTTCTTAGTCTTTTGAATAACGCATCTCAACATGCTCAAGGAGCACGAAAGTGAACACTCACAATTTTGTAAGACTTTTTCAGAACAATGGGGTTCAGTGATGCGTGGTATCGGTGAGCTGAGAGACATATCATTAGAATGGTAATGAGTTGCACTTTACAGTGATATAAATTTCATAAATACTCCTGAAATATTTTTCCAAGTATTAATGATCAAACTTGGGTTTTCTTTTATTCGACACATCCGGTACTACTCAATACAAACTTGGATGGAGAGATTTCCCGAGGTGATATGACACAATGCTCATATCTTTGGGATTCTTGGACCATTTCACATAAATAATTCATCCAGTTGTAGAAAACGAATGGTAGTTTACGGGTTGTAGAGTTATAAAACAATATATATTTGTAATTTTAATATTACCCATCTAAAGTGCCATTAGCATTTATTGTGGGACACACTGTTATATAATATTGTAAAACGTTGATTAATGAGATTTTCACTTGCTCTTCCGGAATTGTATTTTCTAGTAGTGATTATATCAGCTAGTGAATACAATGATTAATGTTATTATAGGGCCAAAATTTTTAGCTCGCGCTTCGCGCTCACAAACAAATAACAATACAATGATTTAACGATTTAACTATGTCTTCAGGTCGTATTTGTGGAATATGTATATTTGTTCCAACCTTATATTCTTAAAAATTGTCATATGTTTCTGCATAATAAATTATGTGAAATAGATCATTCTATTTCGAATTTTGGGTATACAAATATTTAGGAAGCCTTATTCCGTTCGAGTCTATAATAATTCCATTTCGGGGTCTCCGTTCTCCCCCCCCCCCCCACCCCCTGACCGTCATCACCATGAAATCGACGAGCCCCTGATGGTGGGGAGGACCGGGACAATAATTTAAACGGGCGATTGTAACAGAGGGCTCCATTACATGTGGTATTTTGTGCCAAAAAAACAAATACAGCAATACCATTACATATGGTATATTGTGTAAAAAAAAAAAATACAGCAATACCATACATATGGTATTTGTGCCAAAAAAACATACAGAAATACCATACATATGGTATTTGTGCCAAAAAAAAACATACAGAGAATACCATACATATGGTATTTTGCCAAAAACCATACAGCAATACCATACATATGATATTTGTGCCAAAAAACCATACAGAAATACCATACATATGGTATTTTGTGCCAAAAAACCATACAGCAATACCATACATATGGTATTTGTGCCAAAAAACCAAGAGCAATACCTACATATTGGTATTTGTGCCAAGAAAACCATACATATGTATTTTGTGCCAAAAACCATACACAATACCATACATATGGTATTTGTGCAAAAAACCATACAGCAATACCATACATATGGTATTTGTGCCCCCAAAAAAACATACAGAAATACCATACATATGGTATTTGTGCCAAAAAACCATACAAGAAATACCATACATATGGTATTTGTGCCAGAAAACCAATTACAGCAATACCATACATATGGTATTTGTGCAAAAGAAAACATACAGCAAGACCTACAAAGGTATTTGTGCAAAAAAAAAACATACAGAAATACCATACATATGGTATTTGTGCAAAAAACCATACAGAAATACCATACATATTGGTATTTGTGCTCAGAAAAACCATACAAGCAATTACCATACATATGGTATTTGTGCAAAAGAAAACATACAGCAATACCATACATAAGGTATTTTGTGCAAAAAAAAACATACCAAGAATACCATAACATAGGATATTTGGCCAAAAAACATAACAGAAAATACACTAATATATGGTTGATTTGTGCCAGAAAACCATACAGCAATACCATACATATGGTATTTGTGCAAAAAAAACCATACAGCAATACCATACATATGGTATTTGTGCAAAAAAAAACATACAGCAATCCATACATATGGTATTTGTACAAAAAAACCATACAGAAATACCATACATATGGTATTTGTGCCAAAAAACCATACAGAAATACCATACATATGGTATTTGTGCCAAATACCACAGCACTGCTGTATGGTATTCTTATGGTACCCTTTTCCTGTGTGGTATTTCCCTATGGTACTTCTATGGTATTTTATTGTACCATAGAAATACCATAGGAATACCACAGGACATTCAGAAATACCATATGAATACCACAGGACATTCAGAAATACCATAGGAATACCACAGGACATTTTTGTAAGGGCCCCCCCCCCTCTCCCTTTAATTTACTTTTATAATTGTTGTTGTTGATATTTTTTTAATGAAATGTCCGTCTATTAGAATATTTGTCTCTTTTAAAGTCTTCTCTCTCTCTCTCTCTCTCTCTCTCTCTCTCTCTCTCTCTCATTGTTTCTTTTAAGTTGGCATCTCACTTGATGAAACGTCTCCAGGTCACTCTGAGGCCCATCAAAGACGTCTCCGAGACGAATAAAAAAAAATCTCATAAAGCATGTTCATTTTCCCCACAACTCATGAGAATTCGCGACTAATTTCAAACCCGTCTCAAACTAGTCTCAAACCAGTATTAACACGTCTCATGGCAAGTGAGACATACCACCAGTAGTCTCTCTTGATCTCCCCTCTTTTTCTCTCTGTGTCTTGAATTGATGTCAATGGCCCGTATTCTCGAAGGGTGACTAAAGTTAGTAGGCCTTCTAAATACGTCACCCTATATCCAACGCTATTGTTCGAGACAATAGCAAGGCTAATAACTTTAGTCACCCTTCAAGAATACCGGCCAACGTTTATAATTCTTTCCCCTTTATTTTTTACTTGCCGCATTATTTCTATATCCTATCTTCAGAGGTGGCTCAGACGATGAAGACTAGTACTTGCGAGGTCGTATCGGACTTCGAAGAAGTGACTCGTCTCCAGCGTGAAGGTAAGGACGTCCACCATCTGTACGCCACCGAGGCTCTCTTCACTCCCTCCATCTTGGGCCGCAACCACCCCGGCATCCACTCCACTATCATGGACAGCATCATGTCTTGCCCGGGAGAGCGTAACCGTGCCAACGTCGCTTCGAACGTCGTTCTCGCCGGCGGCTCCACCCTCTTTCGAGGGTTCCACGACCGGATGGAACGGGAGCTCATGGAGTTGGCTCCTCCTACCATGAATGTAGGGGTCCTGGATCGACAGGATAGGGAGAACCTGGTCTGGGCGGGGGCGTCCCTGTTCGCTTCGGTGTCAGTCGATATCTTCCAAAAGTACGCCATCACCAAGGGAGAATATCGTGAGGTCGGACCGGAGGTCCTCCACCGCAAGCGTTGATGGAGAACTTTCACGGGATTCTTGAAAAGTCTTCTTTCTTTTTTTAAAGATTTTAAAAAATATATGTTTGATACATGGTATATCTGGTTCGTACTGAATATATTCATTGTATTGAAATATTAATATAAATTAAACTGTACAGTGTGTATCAAATAAGATGGTAAAAGCGGAGGGAAAACCACCGAGTATTACAGCATTCCTTGTATTTTTGAGTATTTTCGAAACCTTCCGCTTGTATATTGTTCATCCTCTAATAAGGCCTTGATATTGTTGCATGGTATATTGGGAAGTTGTGTTAGTGTTTCTTTTTAAACACCCTGTAGTTTTGAAAAATGCAGAAAACTAAAGAAAAAAAAATATGAGTGAGAAATGGAAGAAAATCGACCAAAAAAGAGGGAAATTATAAATAATGGAAGTTTTGGTTTTGTGACGTCACGTGCGATCAGCTATCCCATGTGTTGTGCATTTAAATTCCATAAATGAATATTTTTTATTTTTTATTGATAAAGGAATGGGTCAATTTGATAGGGACATGTATATGAACATAGGTTTTGGCGATATATCGACCGCACAGGTGAAATAAATAATATTGCTCTGGAAAAATGACACTTTATGGATCTTACATCATATAACACAGGAGCTCGCACGTGACGTCACAATCAAATATTTAGATCTTCATTACTTCATTATTTTTTGGTCGATTTTCTTCACACCTTCACTCATATTTCACGGAATAAGTTCATCAGGATGGTATTTAACAATTATTTATAAGTTCTATATACACATCCAAAAAGTTTTTTTTAATTTCTACTTGGCGCCAAAACATTAGTCGCCGTTTGAAGAAGATGACGGCCATTCATCGAAACTGTCACAGGTAAAAAAAAAACTTTTGGGATGTGTATATAGAACTTATAAATAATTCACTCATATTTTCTTTTATTTTTCTGCATTTTTTAAAACAAATTAAAACCCAGGGTAAACTTTCCCCTTTAAGGTACACTGTAAACAAAAGAACAAAAAATAGAAAAAAATTAAAAAGTAGTTTTGTAGTCAATGCAGATTTGCTCCGGTTAATATAAATATGACAATTCTGATGTATTCTGTATTTGTTTTCATCCCTCCCTGTATTGTGTATTTTCATTGCCCTTCCACATTATTGCGAACCGCTAATTTTTGCAATCGTATTCATATATGCCTTTTTTTGTTTAATATTTTTGTTGATCAAAAAAGAAACATGATTTTGAATTAAAGGGATTGAAATGTAGTATTTTACAGAATATAAAGTATTTTACAAAATACGCCGAATATATATAATATATTCAGCTTATTTAGAGTTTATATTTAGATAAAGAGAGATGAATAAATAACAATTTAGAAATGCGAACCTACACTGCCTGAATGAAGCACCTCATCATTTTCGTTGTTTTTTCTTTAGACTTTGTTTTAATATAAGGGTTCGAGGACAATTACCCCCGGACAACTACCCCGCCAAAAAACCTACCCTTACCTCTGCTACACCTAACTCTAACCCTATTCCTGGGATAGTTGTATTGGGAGTATTGTCCAGTGGATAGTTGTCGTAATGTGTCTTAAGCTCTAATGGATAGGGAATATTTATTTTATTTTTTTTGTATTCTTTATTTTTTTTAATAATTAAAAAAATATTTTCAAAAAATTATTAAAAAACAAACAATTCAAACAAAATGAAGGATCAAAACGACTCTGTTCTGTTCTGGGTCCATTGGGAACATACACAAACCAAACCAAATTTCTTGCGATAAGTGACACGGAATTGCATAATAACACCAGTGGACCCAGAATGCGATCAGTATTTACCTTGTTTGTTATCATTATTATTATTTATTTATTATTTATTTATTATTTTGTAATCATTTATTTATATACAGTGTACAATATTTACGAGTACATCAACACATATGCTCAATGAATGCATTTACAGGTTTTGTGTACTCTAAGGCCCGAATTCACAAACGTGGTTTAGTTAGTCCATGGTCTAAATCAATTGTTTAAACTACGGATTTAGACCATGGTCTAAATTTTTGTATTCACAAACCACCTGATTTAGACCATGGACTAACTAAACCACGTTTGTGAATTCGGGCATTAGTGTAAAACTCAAGTGAATTGGTAAGTACTGCGGGGGGGGGGGGGTGAGTCGATAGCCGTAGACCTACATTTATACAAGTTGCAACGAACATCGATCATATTAACTTGGGGATTTCCCAACTATGACCAAAGTGGGCGTGGCATTATCATATTTTTACATGTATATATTTTATTTTTATTTTTTTATTTTATTATTTATTTTATTTATTTATTTATTTATTTATTTATTTTTTTTGGGGGGGGGGGTCGGGAAATTATGTTACTCCCGAAAGATAATTATCTCCCAAAGAAGGCATCAATAATTCTCTTATTTATTTATTTAATTTTTATTTTTTAATGTCATGATTAACCTATAATGCAGACGCGGCAATAAAAAAAAAGTGGCCCTATAAAGTTCGAACAAAAGGTATTCAAACCATACAAATAACAATGCTCATCACCTTCAGAGAGCTAAATTGATATGAAAAGGTTAGTTCTTTTTAACCGAACAAAATATGACAACAATAGACCTGAATGAAAATAACTGCAGTGGGGGTCTATGAAGGCTTTATGGAGAGGATCCATGAATAAACCAAAATAAATGAATTCATGTTTTCAATACCGAAAATGCATGCACGTGCGGTAACCACACACAATGTTAATCGAATATACACACATAGCCACCAAGTCGAAATCGTTCTATACACACACGCATCTCTCACTGGAAGTGCACGCAATATCATTACGCCTGTTTCTCGCTCCTATGTTCTGTGCTGTAGATAAAAGACTGATATATCATGGACGTTTTGTTATGATCGTGAAAAATATACTAAGTATTAGGAATATGCTCAAAATATGAGCGGTAGTATTGAAGTAGGATTTGCATTGGTAGCCTTCTTTACCCAACTATATGATTTTCGAGGAATGTAGGATTTTGACAACGGGATAGCGAGTTTAACTAGAGAGGCGTGGTCATAGCGTACATAACCGAACATTCATCACAATTCGTTGTCATCATCATCATCATCGTCGTCGTCATCATCATCATCACAATCCAGACCACCGGGCACCTACACCGTCTCATATCATTCATGTGAACGTCAACACCAAGTCCGATACATATATTTTATCAAGTCTGTAATCTGTCGGTGATCTATATAGTTCAAGAATGGGGAGTAGTCAATCTGATTTAGATACTAGTAAGTATATTACAATGTGTTCATATGTACGGGTACGGATGCACTACTGAAACAACAAGTACAGCGGTGCATATTTAATGCATCTAAAACAAGGCATCCACCGACTATAGGAGAATAGCTCGGGGGTATTTTAGACACATATTAGCACTCGCAGTATAGAATGAGCTCATAATATCCCCCGTTTTCTCTCTCCCTTATTCTGCCGCAATTTCCACTAGTATAGCGAAGAATAGTCATGGTATTAGTGTTTTAGTGTTATATTGTTGCGCTGCCGCGTTGTACACAACTCTCGCTGTACCAGTTTGATCTTTGAACTCAATGGCCTGCGACAGGTATCTGACAATATAATTCAGTGAGAATATATATATGGTTCAGTCATGATGCACTCTCGGTATGAATCATGGTTTGTAGATAAATATGATGAAACGTTTGTATTGGTGATTGTTTAGCATATAATACATTGATTTGTATCACCTAATAAAGTCTACAATAGGAGGGGTGGGGTGGGGTGGGGGTGGGGTGGAATCGAATTGTTTATTGCACTGCAAACACATGCCACACCGAGATGGCGATAAACTTGCGGTGTTAGATTTTTTCGATATATTAGGGCCTACAGTGTCGATACAAAATCTGAAACTGAAACTGTTTAAGTGTTGATTTATATTTCAGCCAAAAGTAATACACCACCATGACCATTTTGATATATTTTAAGTCAAGTCAAGTCAAGTTTATTTATTCAAAACCAAAATCATCACAGTATAATCACATTAATATACATATATAAAATTGGGTACATATTAACACACCAATTAGATTACAGTGTATATGAATTGGTTTTAGGACCCCTTTAGAAGCTAGGCTTGTGAGTAGGGCCCCAGGGTAAATAGTAACATGATATACATGAGATACTAATCTACAGAATAGATCTAAATAATATGTAGATATCATTAAACAAAGAGCAACAAATTCTGTTTTAGTTAAGTAAACAGCTTTTAATACCAAGATCAATGGCTATATTATTTTGTACAAAATAATCATAGCACCCTTTGTGACTCTCCTCAGATAATTTGTTGTGGTATAAGCATTACGGTGCATCGCCCATATCGAACTAATATAGTTCCCCCACTTATAATTCGATCACTTTTTACTATCCCCGAAATTATCTCCATTTTTTTCAATGTCGGATATGAAGACATTTCCTCCCATATCATGTCACGTGCACATACATCACTGCTATATTTAGTTCAAACATTCAGCCCGTCATTGTAGTAATATACATGTACAGAATGAAACGCGAGGAATATAAAATCACTGGTATTATTTTGACGGTGCTACAGCAAGGATCGTATGACCACAGAGGTCACACTGTAAAAAAAAATAATAATAATAAAATAAAAATAAAAATAATACAGAACAAATACAGCAAAGTGATGTAAGCAGAGTCGTCATACAAAAATGTAATTTAAAATACAGTTTTGCTGTAAATTTCTACCTTAAGAATTGATGAAAGAGAAGGGAAAAATATCATTAGAGTTTTTATAGCATACGTATTTGGTTAAAACGAAACAAAATGTGTTACTCCTGATGTATATTTTGTATTTCTCACGTAATTATTTGCTGGGGAAACTTAAAACAAAACTGTTTTTTGAATTACATATTTTATGGCGACTCTGCTGACAGCAGATTTGCTGTAAAAAATACATATATTTTTTACAGTGCAGATTAGAAAGTATTATTTTACTCATTTATTTTTGTATTTGTTTTTAATTTTTAATTATTTATTTATTAATTTTAATTTGGGGTCTTGGAGAGTTGTTATCAAGTACTCACTCACTCACTCAATCCCTTGACTCTTCCGGAGTCGTTGGGGGGATTTGAGAGCCGAAGAAGCACATTTTTTCCTCCATGCCTTCCTGTCAGTTGTAGTCGACAGCAGTTCTTGCATTGTTATATCTGTCCATGTCTTTACATCTTCCATCCAGCTTGTCCTCTGACGTCTCTTCTGCGTCCACCTTCAACTGTGCCTTGTAGAATGTTTTTTGACAGGCTGTTGTGTCAGGTGAGGTGACCAAACCATGCTAGCTTACGTCGCTTCACAGTTGCGAGTAGAGTTGTTGGGGGCCCACTAGGTTTCTGACTGTGGTTAATACATATTCATTGGTTTTGTGCTCTCTGTAGGAGATGCCAAGTAGCTTCCTCAGGCATTTAGTTTCAAAAGCCTGTATTCTTCGTTCGGTCTCCTTCTGAAGTGTCCATGCCTCACAACCATAAAGAAAGATGGAGACAACAAGGGCCTTGTACAGCCTTGTATTAAGTACAGTCGACATTAAAACAAAAATATGTATGAAGTTTGAATACAGGGGCCGCGGAGCGTGTTTTAAAGTGGAGGGGCTGAGCCGAAAAGTTGGGGGGGGGGGCTGACCAGGCTAAAAATCACAAATCTATGGTCATTTTCGCGTTTTGTACTTGTTTGCTGGACAAAGTGGGGGCCGGCTGCAACCCCTGGAATATATTTAAAAAAACCATCAGCGACGGACCCATGATTTGAAAACCCGACAAATTTGAAACATGTCGAAGGGGCGAAAAAGTCATTCATAATCAGCGATTTTCAAGAGAAGGAATATCATGAATTATGGCTTTCAACAAACCGGACCCTTTTTACCCCTCTCTATATCATATATGTTTTTACTTGTCAAAAAGAAGTAAGAGTAATTTTTAAAAATGTATTAATTTTATTTCCAGGAAAAAGGGCATGATAGGAAACAAGTACCCCCCCCTCTCCCGTAAAATAGAACAAGATCTTTCTACTGATGTCATTTGTTTTATGATTTATCAAATATGTATAGTATTGAAATGACATATAATTGTTGTTTTCATTATTGTTTGATTGGAATATGTAAATAAAAAACTGAACTGAACTGAACTGATATTAATATAGAGAGAGGGGAGAGAGAGAGAGAGAGAGAGAGAGAGGAGAGAGAGAGAGAGAGAGAAAAGAAGAGAGGAGGGGGGAGAGAGCGAGAGAGAGAGAGAGAGAGAGGGGGGGGAGGGGCGCTTTCGATGTTTGATATCTTGTAGCCCCCCCCCCCAGCTTAACCTTATATGGCTTTTGAGCAGTGATGTTCAGCTTGTACTCTAAACACTAGACAACCTCCTAATCATGCTAACGGCTAACGATTCCCGTTTGTGTTGATTCAATTTATAACCTTTAAAAAGAAATAACATCCAAGACACCATATTAACGTGTGAATTAAAAACATAAATCATTTTTAATCGTAAATCGCGCGCCAGATGGCAAAGTCGTAGGACGTCCCGCTTTCCTACATAAACTGTCCGATTTTCATGAATGTTTACTAAATGTTTCAGTTATTATTCTGATTTATACATATTTATACATATTAACATGATTCGCATCCGTTTTTCTTTCCCCCCCCCCCGATAAATAGATGGACGTAATACAAACATATAGATTGGCTTCAGAACACATAATTGTGTTCTGTGGGAGTGGTGTGGTCGAGTGGATAAGTCGGTGGACTTACGATCACAAGGTACGCGGTTCGAATCCCGTCCATACCACTAGCATCCTTCGGCAAGGTGTCAACCTGCAAATTTGCCGTACTTGACCCAAGTGAGGTGAATGGGTACCGGTAGGAAGCAATTCCTTCAATGCTGTGAGCGCCTTTCGGGGTAGCCCAGCCGGGTAATAATTAGTTAACACTATAAGCGCTTAGAAACACTAAGGTGGATATCGTATTAAGCGCTATATAAATGCAACTATTATTATTATTAATTATAGAGTAGAAAGAAAAGGTCTACATATCAAAACTTATAGTTCACACTTTAATAGTTTACTTCTTCAGAGTTCACCTATGATAAGTCGGCGAAAAATTCATGGCTTGTTTGAATGACAAACACGGCAAGTTTCACTATCTGAGATAGTATACCTAGAGGGTCTTCAGATATTCGCAGTTTGGACCTTTTCAGAGGGCGCCCTTTTAATTAAAGCGTTGATTATCATTTCATTTCATTTCATTTATTTATTTTCACAATACAGCAAAAATAATGTACAGAACAAAACAATCAGTGAATAAGATAAATTAAGCTTACATAGATATAGTCAAAATACAAAATACATTTGTAACAATATCCAATATGTAACTTATCAAAATGAATTATTAAGCCGAGGCTGTATTGCGATGGAAACCAATGAAGCAAAGCTTGTTATTAAGGTTCCCAGAATATCAAATTTGTGTTGAAAAGAAGGAAAAAAATTAAGAAGACAAAACAAGATACACACAAAACAGAAAACAGGACAAGAACGGCACAAAGACAAGACAAAATAAGGAATGACCTTCTGCAGACAATGATATTTAAGCTGTATAAGAAGCTATATGTTTAGCTTTGAGTTTACGTTTAAAAATAAAAAAACCTGCTATCAAGAATAAAAATTTGTTCCATATATTCCTCTAGCTATCTCGGAAGTCCAACTATGGCAAGTCAGCGAGAAAGTCATGCCTGGTTTGCAGGAAAAACTGGGCGAGATACTCGGTCTGAAGTCGCAGGAAGTCTCGGAGATCCGCAACTCTTCAGAACTCTCGTCCTCAAAAGAGGCCACTCTGAAGATCCTCATTGTATGGCAAGATAAACAGAAGAACAGGAACACTGCGGATACCCTGACAAAGGTTCTGAAGACCTTG
Source organism: Paracentrotus lividus (assembly GCA_940671915.1). Lineage (NCBI taxonomy): Eukaryota > Metazoa > Echinodermata > Echinoidea > Camarodonta > Echinidae > Paracentrotus > Paracentrotus lividus. The sequence continues at coordinate 25,249,352 of CALNVZ010000674.1, forward strand.
GACATCTGGGAAAAGGGCCTTATCAAACCAGGTAAATTTATCAAATTCAAGTTCTTCCTCATATCTCCATTCTTTTAGCTGAACCAGTAAGGTTTCTGATGACCTAGTATTATCTTGACGGGACGGTTTCGAAATGGTTCGGACGGTGGGAAACTACCCCCAGACCCCGGACGACTCCACATGGAAACTAATCAGTAAACCTTATTCTGGTCTGGGTGTAAAAGCCAGGGGATGGGGTGTCCTAGGGTGGTTCTTAAGATACTGGTACATACATCGTTCCCAGAATGTAGACGAGAAACATAACGGTTACTTGCTTGCTCATCAGGTAATTTGTTAGATTTAAAACAATTCTTCGTCTCTTTCAAGAAACGACGCACTTCCACGGATTGCACATCCGTCTATATACGAAACAGACGTTGAAGAGATATTATATTGATAAAAACACTTAATTTTTGTAAGCAGATTATAATGTATATATGTGGGTTTTCCGTCAAGACGCAATGGTAGGGAGTATTGCCTGTCAATGATCGTTAAAAACACAAAACAAAAACAAAACTAGATTGACTTGGTTGCGTGTTTGTTCAATTATTGTGATAATAATCTGCTGACCCTGTTCCAACTACATAAATATTTTTGTCTGAATTCTTTGAATTAATGAAAATTATAAACCAAAATACATTAATTATTTTTTCCGAATCTGTACAGGTGACAGCGACCATCTGAAGTATATTGTGACGTCAAAGAAAGACGTTACCGGGACGTTATCCGAAATGCAGATACAATGCGTAGCCAGCCGCATCCCTACCGATAAGTACGTACCGGTCGGTCTTAACCTGGGTCTGGCTTACCGCGACGTCGCGGCTATGTGGACCGCAGCGGGTGGTCACGTCAGGGGAGCGGCGTTTGAAATGCTGACGGCGTGGAAACGTCAAGTTCAGCCGAACGTCAAACAAGCAGAGACGTTGACGAAGGTCTTGGAAGCGACGCAACAGATGAAATTGGCAGATGAAGTCCGTGAGTGAAGTGTTTAAGAACAGTCATGACCATTTATTCTGATAGCAATGTCGGATTTGCCTCACTTTGAGCATAATCTTCTTTTTTCGCTGCTGAACATGCTGAAAGTCAACTTGTTATACCGGGGAACCGACATTTGGTCCTGAGATATTTGCTCAGGGTTGTATTTCGTCTAAGAGCTATGGTTTAGGAATATAGTTGTATATGTTCTTAGGATGGATTATGGGTTAGGGTCCGGTTAAGTATATAGTGTTAAGTCCAATACTGAAATCAGTTATTCAATAAGGGTTAGGAGCAGTTGTCGCCGGAGCAAATCCCGTATTTGTCAACAAAATTGTTTCACCAACAACAATTTTCCTGCAAACAGAAAATATGAAAGCAAAAATAGTTTGTCGATAAAACATCTTTTCCGTCATAAATTATGAAGAAGTTGTAACCCGTTGTACTTGCCTGGGGGTGTTGTTGTTGGTGGTGGGGGAGGAGGACGGGGGTGGGGATAAATAACCCTTTCGGAAACAAGCCTTGTTTTGTCTTGTTTATAAGTCAGACACGTCTATTAAACTTCCTACTTCATGTTTTCTGTCCGTCAGGTAAAGGGATTGGCATGAAGGTGGATCTTTACGAGACGAGGAAAGTTCTTCTTCGAGCAGAAAAATTGAACAAATACCTCGGGCTTGACGAGTCAGGTAATCTTAGCTTCATCCCAGAGAGTGAAGATATGGCAGAGCAAGAGAGATGTGAGTATTGTTATGACAATTATCGTAATCATTATCATCATCATCATCCTCATTATCATCATATTGATCATCATCATCATCATCATCACCATCATCACCATCAACAACAAAATCACAACTGTGACCATTGTTAATATCACTGTTGTCTTTATTACCATAATCATAATGACAAACATTGACAATCCTCATCATCATCACCACCACCATTGTCATCACCATTGTTATTGTCAATATCATCTACATAATCGTCATCGTCATCATCATCATCATCATCATCATCATCATCATCATCATCATCATCATTACCACCACATCATCATTATCATCATCACCGTAATGACCACCACCACCACCATAATCCTCTTTGTTACCATCTTGATAATTACAATCATGAAATTAATCATTATTGTTGTTGACACCATTATCATCCTCATAATCATCATCATCGTCATCAATATCATCTAAATGATGATGAAGATTATAATTATCATTAACAGTACCATTATTATCGATCAACATCATCACCATTACTATCATCTTTCATCATCATCATCATCATCATCATCATCATCATCAACGTAATAATTCTTGCCGTAGTCATCTTCATGTTCATCCTCTTCAACATCATCACCATTATCGTCGTCGTCATCATCATCATCATCATCATCACCACCATCATCATCGTCGTCAAATTTAAATTGTTAAATTTCATGAGTCATTTGACTGTTTTAGAAAACCAGTGAAGGTTTGACTCCTGTACCAACATAATGATTATGTATGCTGTTATTAACGTTCTCTTTGTTCTATAAACAGGTGTAGTAGGGTTGCACATATTTAACACGAGTAAAACGGATAAAAGCAGTCACGGCTCACCAGTTGTCATCTCATTTTCAACGCAATGCATGACGGTCAACGAAAGTGGCAACATTTATTTTCAGGTATATTTTAATCTGTTAATGATTTTCCTTTATCCCATCCATCCCATAAACAATCTGTCTTATGGTAGTATCTCGCTTTCATGCATGAAACGGGTTTGAGGTGGGTTTGAGACCTGTCGTGGAGACGTCTCGGGGATGTCTCGGAGTCTCCGCGACGTCTTATGGATCACAGGAATATTAAACATGTTCATAAATACAATATTTCATTCGGTCGCGGAGACGTCTCTGAGACGTTTCGGAGTCTCAAAGACGTCTCAGATACACCTCCGAGGCGTGAGATACCACACCGTAACTTTGGTCAAAAGCGTGTGTCCCCGCAGCTTGCATGCATCGGCCGGTTTATAATTCCTGCGATTTCTTTCGTTTCGACATGGCTGTAGGAAAAGACACCTTGTGCTTGTTCCTGGGTGTCTGAAACAAATCGTGCACCTCCATACGTCCCGAAGCAAGATTCAGTAGCAGAAGTAGCATCGGCTGTGACAAAGGATTTTATCAGCCCATGCAGAAGCATAATATAGTCGCTATTATCCTCAGACAATTGAGTCGATAAAAATTCTCAGGGCTGGTGCTGGATCCACGTCTGAGAGGGATAGGGGTTTGGAATCCTCAACCATAAACTCGTCAACCAACGACATAAACGATGTTATGTAGAATGGAATGTCTTTCATTTTTGCTTGTTGTTGGTTATGTGGAAAAAAAAAACCCCAACAACAAACACAAACTAAACAAAACAAGACAGTCGATTATGGGTGCCAACATCTCGACAATATGGGTACTCTGGAAATGTGCACCGATATAATGTTTATGCTCTGTATATTTTTCAGATGTTTACTTGTTTCATTTCAATTTGATCCTTCCTCTTTCAGCCTTTAGATTCAAAGTTAAAGCAGACAAGCCAGGCTGATGAGAGATTCTTCTATTATCAGACAGAAGATGACGTTCTTTCAACTCTTAGGAGCTGTGTCGTTGCAAGTAAGTATTCCACATCGACGGATCCAGGATTTGAAAGAGAGACGGCACATACGCGAAGGTTAACAAAATATGGGGCACAACTGTATTTTTTAAAAATTATAATAAAAAAAGAAAGAAAGAAAAAAATAATATGTGGCGCTTATTGTGCCCCCATAGCACCGCCCTTGACCCGTGCGAGTACAAGAAAAATCCACAATCTGATATATTGGGGTCGAGTGCATCGTGAAAGCGCATTTATTAGTATGCAGCGTTTTATTAAAAAAAAAAATGCTCTGAGGTATATGGTCAAGTTATTTTTTAATGTCTATGTTTTAAGACGTGTGCCCAATTCATCAAATTGATTTCATAAATTGAGTTATTTACTTTTAATAATCATTAGCAACTTAAATACATCATAACTATTGTACTATGAAAAAGAAATTATTATTATTTTAAATGGCCGTTTTGAAATCTAGACGTAATGTTCTCTTCCTGTATACCTTGTCCGTCTTAGAATACATCTGTGTGGACTCTTCCAACCAGCCAGTCTTGGGTGATGAGGGCGAGACTGTGGTAAAGTTCGAGGAGCTGCCTTACAAGAGACGCTGACATCCAGCAAACATCATCTATCTGATCATCTCAGCAGAGACTTCAACCCCAAGCTCGTCTTAAGCTTGAGATTCTCCCGCCGAGACCTTATAGCAAAGAGGAGAAAACGAGTCAATGTGAGCGTTGACCACATTGCGTACAACAAAATGCACAAAATGTATTGTGCCCAGAGTCCACATTTAGTGTTATAACAGCTCCCTGTTGCTATCTTTGAAAATTTTGAATACAATAAATTTAGGTAAAATACAGTGATTCAGAATTATCACAGAGAAAAGGAGGGATAATCCAGCTATATTAGGGCATGATTAAAAAAAAAAAAAAAAAAAAAAATGGAGAATACAGATTGGGTGTGAGAAATTCGAACTCAAGCGGGAGATTTAACAGGAATGGCATGTCAGTTGGGAATGTTGAGGTCTCAGCCTCAGTTTGCTTGAGGAGGCCGGCATCAGTTTGACAACAGCCTGGTCACAAGTCATGGTTGCATAGCTCCAACAAACGGATAAGACTATATGTCGGTTTGAAGTCGGTTCGGTGATGGGATAGGGGCCGAAAAGGGACAAACATGGGTTTGTGTAACCAATGAATCGCGTATTTATTCATTTGGTCGTTAGCAGTATACTTACTATAAAGGAACGTGAGAATATTACCGTAGATGGATGCAGTTATTATAAAAGCGTCAATAACGGGTTTGAGTACTTTATGGAGTCTGTGTTGAGTACATTTTGTAAGACAGAAATTGAAAACCAAAAACAGAAACTAAAAACACAAAACAAAGAGATCCAACTTGTGGTCAATCTGAATAGATCGCAACTAATTTTTATATTGGTATCAATCACAACACTGTATTGAAAAAAATATATACAATTGTGTATTTGTGTTTGATTGGACAATTCGCGATCAAATTTAGATGTATCACAACTCATACGTCACCCAACTTCAAGTATCATAATAGATAAGAGGCTGATATAATAGAACAATCTTTTCTAAACGTGTATTATATGTATATTGATATATTTATATTTCGTCTGCAATTTTAAGATGTATAGTCATGTCTATCCATTTTTAAACTACACGACTACTTAGGCACATTTTCGTTTTTGTGGTATACATGTTCATGCTTTGGTTAAGCCGCATACAGTATACATTCTATGGTGTCCAAATTACAATCCAAACACACAATGCCATTCATCTTTCACTCATTCATTTTGTTTAGATGTTTGTTATGTGTTTTTGAAGTATAACTGTGTTGTGTTTTTGTTGTTGTCTGACATTAAATCGCAGAAATTTCTTGAGCTCTGACAGTCGTCATATTAAGGACGATCCGCAATAAAAACATAAAAATAAAACAAGGAGATAAATAAATGCTTCTTTGGCGATTTGGTTTTTATAGACACATCTTTTCAACTTTAAAGTTTTATACCAAAAATCAGAAAAAAATATGTAATGAAATTTCGTCATTATTTTGATGTTTGCTTTTTATTTGTTTCTGAAGCATTGCTGTATTTCAAGCATTCTTATTAATCATATCTATCAAATATCATATACCGTAATGATTTCATTAAATGATTTTTTTTATGGATTTATATCGAGAAGATTTTTTTTTTCTTCCTTTCTTTTTCTTCTCTTTGGTAGATACTCTATGAGAGATAAACACTAACAATTTGGGTCTTTTCGTAATATTATATTGGTTGTCATATGAGTAGGACACCAGAATTACATTGCCCGCTATAGAATCAGAATTGCCCGGAAAAAAGAGAGAGAGAGAGAGAGAGAGAGAAAATGAAACACTGTGTCAATGGCAATGGGCCGTATGCATAAAGTAAATTTTTGCTCCTGCATTTTTTTTCTTTAATTATTGTTATTGATATTGGGATATATTTTGATTTGTTGTTAGATGACTTTAACCGTTTACTTCATCCTATGGAAACTGAGTAAATTAGTATTACGAAATTGAATTAAATTGAATTTAAAATTAAATGTTTAAGCAAATCTTAATAAAAAAATGAATTGTTTTTGCACATGGCCCATCTATTTCACGTTCCCTTCAAGTATAAAACAAAAATGGATATTTTTTACTATCTCGATTTCATCTAAACTTTAATAGATCTTATTAGTTTTTGACATGTATGATAAAAGCGACAAAAGACAAACATATATATATATATATATAATTATATGCTTTTAACAAAATGGTGCTGCCACTACAAAATCGTGTGTAAACTTTAATTGAGTTTGCCCTATTTCTATGTTGGAACCCAATAAAATATCTGTAATCATTTAACTATGATTTATTTGTTTGTATCAAGCTTTACGTGAAGTGCATCATTGGTTTTAAATATTGATATCATGTTTATCTGATGTGTTTAATAATCAACATTTTGATATGAAAGTATTTGTAAATTTAGGTGTGTATTCTTCAATTGTCAGTTTTTAATTATTCTATTATCACTGTACAAAATGTATAGTTTCAACTTTATATAATATTACCAGTGGAAGATTATTCGTATCACCATCAAAACCAGTTGTTTAACCGTATCAACATCATCTCAACTGTTATCACTATCATCCCCTCTGTTGTAATTACCTTTAAAATCATTACCTTTAAAATCTTAATCATCATCATCATCACCACCATCATCATCATCATCATCATCATCATCATCATCATCATCATCATCATCATCATCATCATCAACATCATCATCATCATCATCATCATCATCATCATCTTCCACTACCACCACTACATCACCATATTCATCATCATCATCATCATCATCATCATCATCATCTTCCACTACCACCACTACATCACCATATTCGTCATCATTATCATCATCATCATCTTCCACTACCACCACTACATCACCATATTCGTCGTCATCATCATCATCATCATCATCATCATCATCCTCATCTTCCACTACCACCACTATCATCACCATATTCGTCATCATCATCATCATTATCACCACCATTACCATCATCATCATCATAATCATCATCACCACCACCATCACTATCACCATCATCATTACCATCCCCACCACCATCATCACATTTGTCATCACCATAATCATCATAATCATCACCACCTACACCATCATCATTGTCATCATCATCATCATCATCATCATCATCACAACCACCACCATCACCATTGTCATCATCATCACCACCATCACTATCACCATCATCACATTGTAATCATCATTACCATCCCCACCACCATCATCACATTTGTCATCACCATCATCTCCATCACCACCACCATCATCATTGTCATCATCATCATCATCATCATCATCATCATCACCACCACCACCACCATCACCATTGTCATCATCATCATCACCACCACCATCACTATCATCACATTGTAATCATCATTACCATCCCCACCATCATCATCTCCATCATCCCCACCACCATCATGGTCATCATCTCATCATTACAAATTATAATACAAAATCAATCAATAAAAACACTGCAAGTTTCATCAATTAGCGACTGTTCTTCATTTTATTCTTACCTAATTGTTTATTCGACAACAAATCTTGTGTAAAAAAAAAGAATATCCTTTTTTTCAACATCATAAAAAAATCTTATTCTTTGTACAAATCAATCAGTTTCACTCCCTACACCGACATAATAATAATCTCACATTCTTTCGTCATAGTACATATGTTTAGATCATCATAATTATTCTTAGACTCAATAATACTAGTTTCTATTTCAAGAGAGTTACAAAAATCAAACGTAGACAACATTCTATCAGTTGTAATAGAAAACAATGATAGGCAAGAAGGCTATTCAAAAGAGATCGAAATTGCACTTTTATTGTTTTCTTTGAAAAGGGAAGTCAACTTAGAATTCAATTGTGTAAAAAAGGCAGGAAATATCAGTGAGGGTTTTAAAGAAAATCAATCAATGGATAACAAAGTTTTGAATATTTGTTTTGTGACGTCACTTAGGAGCTGCTCTCCCATATGTTCTGTAATATAATGATAATCCATAACTTTGTCTGCTTCACGGTTTTTGAGGAAGGAATATATCTTTTTCTTACAGGCATGTACACAAAAAATGGAATGCACAGGAGCAAAAAAAAAAATCAAATCTTCTTTTTCAAAACGGCAATTCAAGGAATTCTATGGCATATAAAATAGAAGAGCAGCTTGGAAGTGAAGTAAAAAAAAACAACAAACAAACAAATCAAAGCTTAGTTGTACTTTGATACGTTTTTTCATGCCCTCACAGATATTTTTCATTCATTTTCCCGCTTTTTTAAAAATCAATTAAATTCCAGGGTGAACTTTTCCTTTAAGATGGATGAAACTCTCCCTATATAAGAGACAACAGGCCAAGAGGGCAAGTATAAAAAATGTGCAAAAAATGGCAAATATCTCATCAACTTTACAGCGTAAAAAAAAAAAAAAAATCACCTATACATCATAATACATCACATGTTACCAAAACACAACTAGATGATTAAATAAATGTAGCATATTACAAAGTATTATTTATTTGTATTCATCTACAAAAGTACGCTAAGATGTGCAGAGTTATTTATTATGGCGACACCTTTTAAGTTTAAAAAGAGTATATTATGTTTATCACAAAGTATCAAATATGAGATCTATTGCTTACACGTTGAATTGCTATGTGGCACACATACAGGCATTTTACATAGTGAATACATGTCTACAGGCGAATTTTTCTCACACGGTTCTAAACCATGGCACTGATGCATAAACAGTCCACTTCCATTATAATGAGATTCAGGACCAAACAAATGAAATCTGAACATAATATGGATATAGAAAAAAATGTGCACATATTTGAATATTGGTACCGGGAGAATCAACTTATTATTACATTAAAATAAATATTCTCTTTATATCCGTCCTGGTTATATCGGAAATTGACTGTAAACATACTGACTCTGTCGTCACGGTAACTAACACAACAACACTGCTCAACAGCCAATCATATTCAAGCATTTCAAGGAAGTTACCATTAACGGCAAAGTTACAATTTTTTATGCAAACGAGAACCAAAAGATGCTACCAATTATAGACATATCGCACAACATAATTATTGACAGTAAAATACCATCTCTATAGAAGCAAGGGCTCGAGATGAAGATTTGAAGGTAAAAAGGTCAGAATTGTTGCCAGAATTTTAGACTAGATTGTATGCTATTAAAGTTAGAAGATTATTATTTCTCTGTAATTGCATAAGACGTAATATCCTTCTGCAAAAATTAGCTGGGCGATTCCCAAAATTACGTATAAAAATGTCCAGGACCTTCATGAAGTTATTTATCTTTAGCTTTCTAATAGACATGAAAGTGTGTATTAAACTCATATTATCATGCCATTTTTGTTTCATGAAGTGAAGTAAAGACTGTGAAAATGGGAGTAGGATGTACAAAAAAAAAAAGGTTCATCACCTTATAGAATTGCCAATCTGATACACTACATGTATGCCTTCAATTAATATTCAATGGTTTTGCTTTGTATTGCTATAAGTGACTAATGCAGCAATATGACACCATAACATGAAAACTTTAAGTTGAATAAAGGAAACTCTTAATTAAAACTTTCAAATTGAGAATAGTTGATTAAAGTGCAAACACAAAAGAAGGGAAAGTTTACAGAAAAAGCATTACTCAATATTTTAGAACACTTGACATGACACATGTTTAACAGGGAGTAAGATTTAAGGGGAGTGAGAGCGATTGCTCTCCCAAGCTCCCCTTAAATGCTTTTTGGGGGAGTGATTTACAGAGCCCCTTGTAACCCCAATCTGACATGAAGAACAAATTTAGCTCCCCTAAAAATTCTCCTTGAGAGCCTCTAGGAGAGCTATTTATAGCTCCCCTGTAAATTTTAAAAATCAGTCCCTGGTTTAACAAGTAATTAAAATTAAAAATTGTAAAATCAAAATTTGCATATTATTTCTTTTGTGCATACACACATCCTAAATACTAACAACTTGCAATTTAACAGAAGTCTAACTTTTACACCAAAAATAAAAAATAAAAAATGTGACTATTGCAGTAAATCAAGATATTTTTACATGGCTTTCTACAGCGTGTATTTCCATTTTTAAGCATGTTTATATGACTATGTTTTACACAGTACTCAGATTTGAGATCAATATTAACAAATCATTCCTACATCTTGATCAAAAGTAATTATATCACAATCTTTCATATATTAGCAAAATGCCTTTTTAAATACTCAATCAACATTGACATTTTATGAATTTATACACAACAAATCTCACTTCACTAGTATTCAGAATGGATAGGTGTTCGGGAATGAACAAAGACAATATCCCTATCTTTAAAGTTTGGTTTTAAAAAAATTAAGAAAAGGAGAAACAATTGGCTTTATTATAAGTGATGTTTAATGTAAGAATGGTAGAATGATATTCATGCATGGAGTGGGATACAATGCAGAGTTTTAAAAAAAGGGAGGGGCGAGAAGAATTACAAAAAAATTGTGCTTTCTAACATTTTTTTGTTATATAAAAATGCGGAATGGAACATTTGGAAATGTTTTGTTGGCTGTAGTCTAACAAGAGATCGGGGAGGAGAAGACCACTTTATAAAAATGGAAATATTTTGTCCATTTTACATCAACTTCAGTTGGTTTAACAGACCCCCGAACCCATTCCCTATTTTTTGGAAAGTCCCACAAATGGCACATTTTCCTCCCGAATCTTGGATTTAGTGGGAAGTCTTAAAACAAGCACAAAACATACCATATTTTTCAACTAAAACCACTGCTTTCTCACTATGTAGCGATTCCAGTATGAACACATACCCATAACACTTATTAATTATGGAAAGGCATTTAATAGCAATGACCTTTAACATTAAAAGGTCACATTTTGTGGTTTGGCACATAAATAATAGTCACAATTATGGATAACAATTAAAAGCAGAAAGAAGGGGGGGGGGAAATGTACCCCCCCCCAAAAAAAAAAACACACAAAAAAAAACAACAAATAGCATGTCGATATTGCAACATACAACGTTCGTAACTTAATGAAAAATGACTGAAATTTGGGATGTTCAAACTTATATTGAAAAAAAAATCACAAAAAGCAATGGATTTTAAAAAAAAGTTGGATGAGTCAAGAAAAAAAATTAATTCATGAAAATTCAAATATTAAAGTACTGGTTGTTGAAAACTTCCCCTGAGCTCAACTTAAAAATAATCATTTTTGAGCAAAAGCATATCAGTATAAAAGGCAAGTAAATTTATTCACTGACTGTAAGACCAATTGTTCTAAATCAAATTCTGTTGCAATTTTGTTTTTTAAAGGCGGTGCTTCACTAGTTCGAAAGCAGCGAATAGCACACCATTTCTGATCGAATGAGTTAGCCCGATCAGAGAATAACAGGCTTATTATCTCAAATAGCACAGTAAATTGGGCAAAATATCAGCCTACATAATCTTGGGCTTCTTTCCAAGTTCGGGCTAGTTTTGCAATTTGGGTTGAAATATGCACGCTAAATTGAGCAGCCCTACAAGGTGGGTAATTGTGTTATTTGAAGATTTTGTTCTAGTGTAGCAGCACCTAATAATAGTGTTTTGTGATGGACTTTTATTCCTTCTCTCATTCCCAATCCTCTAATGCCTGTCCATCTACATCAGTCTCCTTTTCTTTATCTTTCACCTCTAACTCTTTTGTATCTGTACATCTTTTTTTTTAAATCTCTATATGTAGATCTTTCTTTTTTCTCTTTATCTTTCCTTCTTGTTCTCTTCATCTGCTCATGAATTTCTTCTTATCTGCCCAACCTTCTGTCTCTCAGTATCTACACAACTTTTTCTGCTCTACAAATCTTTCTCTCGATCCCTCTATCTGCCCATCTTTTTCTGGATCCCTCTATCTGCCTATCTTCCTCTCCATCGGTCCATCTTCTGTCTTTCCTTATCTGTACTCATTCCTCTCAATCTTGTTTTTAAAATTTGTGACAAAATGTTATCAGCTCACATTCTCTTGTATCTCTGTAATCTCCCCATATTTTTGTCCCTATTTTTGGTTCTTTCTCTCCCTCTCTTTTTCTATTATCTACCAGACTTTTTCCCTCTCTCTCTCTCTCTCTCTCTCTATCTTTCTCTCTCTCTCTCCCTCTCTCTCTCTCTCCTCTGTCTCTCTCTGTGTCTGTCTATCTTTATTTATTAGCAATTCTCTTGTCATCTCTCCCTCTCCCTTCATCAGCAAACTTTCATTCTTGATCACTCCATCTTCATCAGGACTTTCCTTACCATTTCCCATTTTCTGCAAATCTTTCTTTCTCTCTTTTATTTGTAACTTCTTTGTCTGTCTCTACTTATTTGCACATCTTTTTCTCCCTCTTTCTCCAATATGCCCGGTGTGTAAACCTTTCTTTCTCTCAATAAATCTCAAATTTTAGGTCTACTCCCTCTCTTACCATAATAGTCTTTATTCTCTCTATTTCTACATTTATATCTGATTCTATTCCCCTAATTTTGTTTCTCTCACACATATATTTCTCTTATCTTTACCCCATCAACCATCCATCAACTCCATTTATAGTTGCAAGTTCAACACCTCTAAATTTCTGTAATGTCCTGTTACCCCGTTGAATACCCAAAACTCTCTTTCCCATACATAACCATTTACCAATCTCTCACCTTTTTGTGAACAATCCCGCACTACATTTCACAGATCCAGATATAAATATAATCCAAATTCACACTCACCTTTTCCATACTCCCTCAATCAATATATACACTTTTTCTTCATTAACATTTCATTTCCCTTTCCAAAATTTTATCTTCATCCAACTTTTTTTTTTCTTTATTCACAGCATATCATTAAACAATTTTAAAGATTATTTTTCTGTATGTATCCTAATTCATTTCTATTCCGTCCTTTCTACTCCTACTCCTTTCATCTCAATTCATTCTTATCTATCTCTCTTTACGTCTATCATATTCCATTCATCCTTCCTAACCTGTTTGCTTCTTTGTATTGTCTTCCTTTTCACTCCATCCTCTTTTCTCTGTCTCACAATTTCATCTTACTTTAATCCTCCTTTTTCTTTTCCTCCATTCTACTTTGCATTCCTCCTTGCTCTCATCCTCTTTTTTCTTGTCTTTCATTCCATCCTCTTTTGTATTCCTCCTTCTTGTTATCTTTTTCTCCATCCTCCTTTCTCTGTCTCACTATCTAAATTCTTCTTCGTCTTTTTTTTTAAATCCACCATTCCTTTTCATGTCCTTTCCTCAAGCATTCTATATCACCTTCCTATATATTCATCCTTTTCTTTGCCGTATCCCTCTTTCTTGTTGTTCTCTTTTTCTCATCTTTCTTTCCAGTATTCTATCTCTGTTATCATCCCCACCTTTAATCTATCTCACAAATTTTCACATTGGTTTATCCCTCCTTCTTCTCTTTGTCTACTACATTTTTTATCCTCTCTATATCCTCCTCTTTTCGCAGCTTCTTTCTTCATCCGCTGACCTTTTTTCCAGGGAACTCTATATTTCCTATTATGGTTGAGGTACGCACCAATCCATTTACATAATTCCTTACCATCCTCCTGCAATCACTTGCACAAATTGTTGGATCTGGTATAATTCCAACTGGTTTTGATTAGCTGGAACTGAATCTAGTTTCTAAGTTTCTAAGTTAATACATTTTGATCTCCTGTGAAACATTTGTTACTATGAAACCTGAAATTTTTACGCGCATGATTCTTTCACAAACAGGCAAGATTCAGGAAAGTTTATGTCTACACAACGCACTGAATGCACTGTACAAGTACTTGATGGGCAGCAATTTGTGAAAGTTTCATGCCGAGAGCAAGGACATCATCATGTCGTGAATGTTTCCAGTTTTACAGTATACACACAGCTGAGGTCAATAGGATAAGGCCTAGCTGCATAGGAAAAACTATCAAGATACAATTGCCCTTATCTGGAATGTCTATGCATAGAGCTAAGCAAAACATGTTGATCATTGAGAGCAAAAAGGCTTTAAACCCTTGAAATGATATGAATGAACATGCTTCTGGCTCTCTCAAGACAAAAATACAGTCGTCAATAAGGACACATCTCTGATGTATTGCTATAGAAAATAACAGAAATGTAGCAAAAGAGCTTTTGGAAACATATAAGGCAGCATAAAAATGCATACTGTTTGCACAGATGAGAATGATAGTGATGATGATAATAATAATAATGATGATAATGATGATAATGATGATGATGATGATGATGATGATGATGATGATGATGATGATGATGATGATGATAATGATGATGATGATAATGATGATGATGATGATAATGATGATAATGATGATGATAATGATGATGATGATGATGATGATGATGATGATGATGATGATGAAGATGATGATGAAGGTGATGATGATGATAATGATGATAATGATGATAATGATAATGTTGATGATGATGATGATGATGACGATGATGATAATGATGATGATGATAATGATGATGATGATGATGATGAAGATGATGTTGACTTAATAATTTATACAAGAGTGAGTATATAATAATATGAAATGTATGAACAGCTAAAAAAGTCTATCGATGGAAAAAAGAGATGGCCGAAATCTATGAACAAAGCCTATGACATTGAAATTTGTTAGAAATAAAGGGATTAAAAAAAGAGGTCCATTCATCACATTGATGTTTTTCTTTTCATTTTTTCATTCATTTCTCATTATTTAGCGAATGTAGTGAATAAACACTATAAAATACCCAACTTTGTAATTTATAAAGTCTATCAAAAGAGCGGCTTTACACATGAAACTAATTTCCAATTTTCTACTGATTTATGATATTCTAGCAAAAATAGGAGAATGAATAATAAATGGAAATACATAAAAAATTATAAAGCAAAAAGATATCTTAATGACTGTATCAAAAAGAGAGTATTTCCAATTATCAGATTAATGTTCAAGAACATTATGATATATAAATACAATATTTTGTGCTCATTCCATTATCTTACAACTAATCTATAAACACTTAAAAGTCATAGAAAGTTGAAGGAGAACAGATTCTTCCCAAGCTTTCCAATATTTAATATACACGTTGGCATGAAATGAATGCTAGGAAAGGTAATACTTAGCAAATAGGGGTCCAGCCCCAATTTTTCTTAATCTAAAACTTCATTATAAAAAGAGAAGAAAAAAAAAAACTCAAACTATTTCTATCACTGAGGGGTCAATCATTTTCCTTTAAAAAATGTTCAACTCCTAGTTCTCCTAAAATTTCCCTCTAATCCTTCATAAAGCCTGGCTTTATGTCTAATAAGTGGCCTTCTATTAACTTTTTACAGTGCTTTTCTTATCTATTCCTTGCTGTATATGCATGCTTTCTGTACATTTTGATAGCAATCCGGTGCAAGAATATTTCTGTACAATTCGTCTCCACTCTAAATTAGCCATCATCATCGAGTTGCTTATATTAGGGATGTCCACTAAAAATTTAAATTATTTTAAAGTTGTTTTTGCTAGGCTAATTGGATAGAGCATTTTAAAAGAAAAATTTTTGGTAGTTGAATTATCACAATTGGGTGTTCCATTTCAAAGATATGACCCAAAGAGTGTCTCAGATTACAATGAGCTGCTAGAACACTTTTACAAGTTTCAGACAAAGCCAGAAAATGCAATAAAAGCTCAAGTTTATGGTCCTTTTGTCTTTGATTTATTCAACCAAATCATACCAAACATTTTCTACTGTGTATCAACATGAAATGAGATTATAGTAACATAATTGAGGCGTATGAGTAGATTATACAAAAAGTTATGGCGACAAAACTAATGGTTTGACAGGTATGTTACCGTATGTGATCCAATATGACCACCGTGGAAAAATACTCCATAGGGCATGTTTCAATAGGAACACCCTAGACAATAGGCTATTTCATGGTGGTGTGGCTCAGAGGCTGAGTGTTGGAGAGGTAGAATAATTTTTAAAACTTAAATGGCCAGTGGTAAACGTTGTTCTTTGTTTTTCATCCCAATACATTTTTTGTTCAAAAATAGTTACATTTTATAAATATCCACTTTTCCTTTTCTGAATCTATTCCAATCATGAGAAATTCCAGTCATAACACACATCACAAAGAAGCATCACTTTGAACACGCTGTATTTTTTTCATATCATTTTTCAACAGGAAAAGTTAATCACCTGCTGAGGTATTTTCTAAGGAAGAAACTGACCAATTAAGAATAAAATTTATTGATATTTACCACTGGCCAAATGACAATTTCGAAAGCTGTTTTTTATTGAAAATTTTGCTATTCCTCTGCCTGTGTATTATTGAGTAGGCAGTGCATGGGTTTATTGTTTGCATTGTTAAATGCATGGGTGACTACATCCATACAGTGAAGTGGAAACCGTTCTAGTGGCTTTTTGCTGTTGTGTGGCCATCCCTACTTATATATCTCATTCATTTGTGTGATTCCTTTATATTTTAATCAAACCCGATGGGGAATGAATCCTGTACAATGCCTGCTATTGGAAAAAGCTTTCTAATGTACCCTTATGCCTTCATTCACATCGCCATAGCAACATACCATAATTTTTTTTAAATTTCTCCCAATATGAAAAACATCACATCTAATGAAATTGTGGATCATAATGTATGTGACGTAACACAATTTGCATACCCTTTTGTTGCAATGTTAGGTACACCTTAGGTAAAGAGTCATGTTCTACATGAAATTGATATGAAAAAAAAAATCAGAATCTTATAAACGATGGAATTATTGAGTACTCATTTTGCATAGCTTTATGTATTAGGTATCTCAATATTTCACTATTATTATTATTCATTTTGCCTTTGTTGTATTTCAATGATTCCCTGCAATGGTGCATGAATGAATTCTGAATATTGACATAAATTGATACTTTGTCGAAACCCACTCTGACTAAAGATGCCTGTTTGGTCTAAACTCACATGGCCTATTTATATTTTGTCAACAACCAGTCCATCTAATTACCTTTAGGCTTAATTGCCATTTCGCCTATTCACCAATTGGTCTAATGCCTATTTTGGCTAGTGTCCACTTGGTCTAACACCACTTAGTCAATTCTGTAAGATACTGGTAATAGACCACATATTCATTTGGAAAATAGATGAAAATGCATTTAGATAATTTGTTATTAGACGAATTGGTATTCAGATCAAGTGGTCATTTGACCAACTGAGAATTACACCAAGTATATTTTAGACCAATCAGAAATTTAGACCAAATTGTAAGTAGACCAAATGGCTTTAGCCCATGTGGTTTTTCGACAATCAGGAAATTGGACCCACTGCTTTTGCACCAATTGGATATAAACCAATAATAAGGCCACCTGACTGTGCCGTTAGTATTTTTACTGCTCCCATCTTCGGAAAAACAAAACAAGACTTTGGAACACTCGCAGTAAGGTCCAGTGCCAAGAATGGACACATTTGTTTCCTAGATTCAAATCCTTTTACCTCTTTCAACATCCCCCTTGCAATGGGCGCCACATTTCACGACAAACATTGCTTGTTTAGACCATCAATGTCTATAATTTATTTTCTGAAAACCAGAAACAGGTTATTCAATTCAGAAGTTTATTACATTGCAAAATGCCCTTTTCTTTTTGTGTTGTATTGCTACGAAATACATTGTTGATTAAAAAATTAAAAAAAAAGAGTTATCCTTCAGTATCTTGCTTCATAAGCGATCTGTACAGAATGGCGAAATTCTTGTTTCCAATAAAATGACCTCCTCCATGAAGATGTATTAAATAAACCTGTACAGAGAATCTTTCTGTCTAAAAAGACAATTAAAAAGAAAAAAAAAATACATGAGTGGTCATTATTCACATGTACATGTATTTCATATTCAAACCACTTTTCCTATCTTTTCGGCATTTATTAACAATGTCATATTCAAGTGAATCATCTGTTAGGAACAGATCTGAAACCCTCTATAATTAGCCAAAATTACCTTTCATTACTGCACAATTATGCACCCCTCAGTAGACTTTGAAATAGTCCAAACACACCATCAGGTTTGACCTTTGGCCCAGTAGTGTATTGACCAATCACAGAGCCCCACTGCTTGAAGGTCCCGCCTCCAGCACTGTAGGCTCCACTTGCACTTCCCTTGGTTTGTCTAAATCTTTGATTGCCTGTTGAATGCGTTTGATGTGGCCCACTTTGGTTACTCCAATATCCTACAAAAAATGAGGAAAATCATTTAAATTTTGAGGAAAAATAGCATTTGAAGTTGCCAAAGTTGGTCATACATAAATCCTAAATAGAACAACCTTTTGAGAAATTTCGCAGAAATAAGTATGGAAAGATGATAATAAGCATGTGGAGAAATATACTTTTTAATGATATAAATTCAAGCATTAAAAAAAAAGGGAAGATAAACGAGAAAGGATGAAAAGTCATAAGAAGCAGAAAAGGAAAAAGAAGGGGGTTAAAGAGAAGAAGGGGGAATGAAGAAAAGAAGGAAGGGAAAAAAAGGATAAGGTACACGTTACTTGAGGAAAAGAGATTAGTTTAAACATATACCACAAAAATGAATAATACAAAATTAACAAAAACAAGCAGAAAAAATGGGGGGAAAAAAAATATAAAAAATTGAACACCAAGGCAATCAGTAATTCAAAAATTGACAAAGGTAGGGGTATAGAAAAAGAATGATATTAAATGACAGACCAATATTTTACCTTAAGATCTCTCCTCTCTAGGCTAAGAAGTTCTGACCCCCTGATGTCATTCCTGATAAATTGGTCCTTGTATTCACCTAGCAACAGGCCCTCAAGCCACGCCCCCACCTCTTCTACGCTCCACTGCTTCACGATACTCAAACCTAGGATGGAATCAATAGAGATTACAAAATTTAAAGTGAATTAGTAATTTCCAAAAGGGCAAGTCCAAGCTATTTTGCAACTCTGTCCCACGTGTTACTGACAAATAATTTAGCATAACTTAATTATGAAATGATACATCTCAATTATTTTTCATTTTTTGGGTAAAGGTACAGAACCCTTCACCAAAACCTGAAAAATAATCGAGATGTATCATTTCATAATTAAGTTATGCTAAATAATTTGTCAGTAACGCGTGGGACAGAGTTGCAAAATAGCTTGGACTTGCCCAAAAACAAGTGCTAAATGGATCAAAATGAAAAAAAAAAACAACACATCTAAAGTTCTAAATATTTAATAGTTTGATGTTATTTTGATAGTTTTGCATATACTTGAATTTAATTAATTAATCAACAAATTGTACACACTTGGTAATTCAATCTATTAGTACATATGTAATCAAATAAACTTTTAATCTAGTCAATCAGTCTACATACTATGTGTATTTTAGATATTCTAATTATTTCTTATGTACAATTATTGAATGATTATGTTATTTTCAACTTTGTAAATGCATCGCAAATCGGCTTTGCTGCAAAGATGTTTTGTTTTTTATCAATAAACCATTTATCTATCTATCTAAAATTCTATTGCTCTGACTGTAAAAATAAACTACTGAAAGTTTCAGAGCAAATAATAGCTATTTGCTACCTTTAAACAGTGAAAACAAATAAGGCTAGGCATATTGCCATGTCATAACAACAAAGCAACAAGTTGGTGAGAAATATTAATTTATCATTTTTTCTTTCTGTTTCTAGCTCTCTTATTTCCAAGCTCTTTCCCTCTCTTTTAGGCTTAATAACCAACATGGATAACAAGAACAATAATTATAATAATTATAGTACTAATAGAACAAATATATAATAATAATACTGATTATAATAGAGAAATAATCTACTGCATTCGCTATTATTTTCGAGCTGAACACCCTAAAACATTATTTGCTGGTTCTTAAATTTGTACTGCATTTACGTAAGAACGCAATTGAACCTATTCAAAACGTGCATAAGAAAGCGTTGTCATATACTTGCATGTTTTTAAATTTGCACCTGCCGATCTTTGCGCAAAATCTGAAGAAATTAATGTACCACAAATATTTCTACAAGTACAATATTCTCCAAGGTATATACAAAAGAAAAATTTCCTTCTGGAAAAATCTTATCTTACCTCCAGTGGACGAGCCTGACGACTTGAAATCCTTCTTGGTGGGCTTCTTAAACCTAGACACCATAGGAAGCTTGAACTTGCCCTTGGTGTGGTGCTTCCTATAAACGTCTACCGGTAAATGAGCGTGATGATGGTGCCCCTCCTCCTCCACGTAGCAAACAGCTCCCTCTATGGTCGACACCTTGCGTAGCTCGTTGTCGACGGCGTTGATGTCGTGGTTGAGAGCTTCCAAGATGTTCTCTGGCAATCGCTGTCAAAAGGAGGGAGGTACATATGATGATTCCTATTGTTTCAAAATTTGTCAGTTTTCAGTTGAGATGGGTAAGGAAATAGTAAAAATTCTTGTAAATCTGCAACCATGCATCTACATATAATTTTTAAAATTTTTTATTTAAAATTTCATTTGACATGTAGTAATGGTAGTAATGGTATTTGATATTGCATAGTTTTTCAATGCACAGGATAACCATAAGGATAAAGATGCAACGACAATGGCTATCATAGAAATCATGAATTGTGAAAATCAAAATTTATACATGTAGTAGATTTGATAATTATTGCAACAATGGTGATAACGATGATATTTCAATTGAGGATTGAAGTCATGAAAAGTTGGGTCCATTGTTGAATATGGTATAGCTCACATTGATTACACTTCTCTCTTCTTGGTTAAAATAACTGCCTTACAGTCACAGATTAAGTATCGACTCTGAAAAAAGGATTTTATCAACCCATGCACAATCAAAATATACTGTATAAGTGGTTATTTTTGTGGTGGTTTTATTTTCCCGGATTTCGCGAGTCAATCTTTGCAAAAATTTCCACTTAAACTTAAGGCTATTTATAGTCATTTAAAAAAAGATCTTTAAAAAGTTGTGTAATTATCCACTAGCGAATTTCCGAAACTAGCACAAAATCTCGAAAATATCTGAACACAAAAATATTGGTTTATACAGTAGCTGTTTTTATCCCAGGCAATTGGGCTGATAAAATCCTATGTCAGAGGAGATGCTGGATCTATGCCTGCCTTACGCCTCTCACGTCCTTACCAGTGCGTACGCCTTTCTGGCCATGAACAGACTGCTCTCGCTGTACAGATTCCTTGCACTGACCACTACTTCATTAAGGACCTTTCTGCTCATTCCCTCCGTTGACCTCTCGGTGCTAAAGAGACGTTCCTGGCAGGCAGCGGTCGCCATGGCTTTATGGAGAAGCTCTGATTGGATAGGACTGCTGTGCTGAGCAGCAATCTTGATCCTGTTATAGAGGGGGTAAGGATGATGAGTGAGTGCATTAGTTATATTATAATCTTAAGTGAGCAAGTTTTCTTTTTTTAATCAAAATTGCTTCATCCACACAAAATTAATAACAAAAAACAACAACAGCAATAACAACAACAATGATAAGAATAATAATAAGCATAGTGCTGATAATGAATTTGCTCCTCCGTATTCACCATATTCATCCTTCTTATCCTCATCGTCGTCATCATCATCATCATATCATCATCATATCATCATCATCATCATATCATTTCCTCCTCCTCCTCCTCCTCCTCCTCCTCCTCCTCCTCCTCCTCATCATCATCACCACAATCACCCTTATCATTGTATTTCTTATCCTTACAGACGTCATCAAGATCATTAGCATCATTTCAACAGTAATCATCATTCCTAATATCATCACCATACATGTACTACCAAAGAGAAATCTTTCTTACGTATCAATGAGCTGGGATGTTGTACCACAGAAGTGCCTCACGATGTCGATCTCCTCGTCGATGAGGGGCTGCAGCGGTCGTTCCACTTTCCTCCTCTCAGTCCATGACTTCAGGGTGCTCTCAAATTGCTGAAATATAAATGTGTCCACAGCTTTATAGAGTAAAAGTTTGTTGATGTTTGCGGCTCTGCCTCTCTTTTTTGTTGTTAGTCTTCTTCTCTTTCCCCCCTGCCCTTTCTGTCTCTCAATCTACCTGCATCCATTTGCAATCAACAATGCTCTTGTATTCTTACAGAAAGAAAATTTCTGCCAAGCATTCATTGTTGTCCAGGATTCTAACTGAAATATAAGTTACCCTCGCCCCGCCCATTCTGTTGTATTTGCTTTTTGTTTTGTTTTGTTTTTACAAAGTTTCCGTTTAATTATTCCTCCAATTCACTGTTTCATTCACTTTCCAATTTAGCATCTGAGGGCTGAAACTAGGCCTCCCCTTCCCCACCCCAATTTACAAATCTCCTTCAATCTCTACCCTTTCCTCTCTATCTCTTACCTTATTCCTAACTAGCACTGTGTAGAAACTTGACGAGGCCAGTAGGCTGAAACCAGGCGCCACCTCCCCCCAATCTACCAACTCCTTCCAATCTACCCCTCTCCTCTAACTCCCCTATTTCTTACCTTATCCCTAACAAGCATCTGAGCTCTGTTCTTGTGTAGAATCTTGACCAGACCCGGTGGCTGAACCCAGGCTTCACCATCAACCTGAACAGGAACTCCTTCTTCTCCTAAAATAGTGATTTTGACTACACGACACTGTAGAAGAAATAACATGGAAAAGAAAAATGTTTTATATTTACAAAAAACTGTCAAGAAAGGATTGAAAACTACACTACACATTGTAAGCTTTCATTTTCACAATAACAAATTAGACTAAAAATTTTAAATTTCAAAGATTGACTAGATACGTGTAGGAGTCACTTGATAAGACAGCAGTAAGGGTATTCTTAGCTGCTCTATGCCCACTGTATTTTGGGAGTTGCTTACACCAGTTTCAACATTGATTTAAACATGATGAATTCAAACAATATTTTAATGCTTGAATGCTATTTTAAGATATCTAGATACTAACCTGGGCTATCCGGTGATGTTGAAGCGTTATCAATTTTGATACTGCCATCTGCATCCCACCAAAGACTGCTACGACTTCCAGGATCTTATCGTCAAAAGAGGGCGCTGTGAAGGTCTGAGAGGGTGACAGAGACGCAGGGATAGAGTGCTTAAAGAAGGGGAGCTGAAACACATTTGGATATGTCTCCATTCTTTTC
Source organism: Paracentrotus lividus (assembly GCA_940671915.1). Taxonomy (NCBI): domain Eukaryota; kingdom Metazoa; phylum Echinodermata; class Echinoidea; order Camarodonta; family Echinidae; genus Paracentrotus; species Paracentrotus lividus. The sequence continues at coordinate 25,272,757 of CALNVZ010000674.1, forward strand.
TTTCATCAATCATTACCAAATAATTAATATCACACATAAACATTACCAATTGTCTTCATCACTATGATTGCTATTCTCCTTATCATCATGAATTTTGGCATGACCAACACCACCACACCCATACCACAGCACTACCAGCCCATTACCACCCGCACACCCACCAATAACACCCAGTAGCGGACGCAGCCAGATTTCAGACAATGAATTTATCGGGCCCATGCGTAAACATAATAGAGGCTCTTTTGTCCCCGGACAATTGGGCCCCCGAAATGCATTCAATTCGATTTTCTTGGATCCGCGCCTGAACACCACCACCACCAATACCATTACCACCATCACTACTACCACCACCACCCCATTACCACCACGACCATCCCACTTCCTCCATCGCCTCCATCCCTGCCTCCATTAATGCCACCAACTTCCACACCACCACCACCACCACCACCATCGCTACCACAGCCACCCCACCACCACCACCACCAACACAACCACCACCACTACCACCATCTCCTTACCTCGTCCTCCTTAGTGGACCCCCAGAAGTTGGCCCCACCCATATAACTAGGGATGTTAAGCACCACGATGCCCTGGAGACTGGGGAGGGGTATCCTTTGACCGTCGCACTCCAGCTGTACCTTCTGTTCCAGGTTGCGGTAGGTCCGGTGGACGAGCTCCTTACCCCCTAGCATCCCGTACCACATCATATTCTTGGTGCGACTTCTAGAGGGGATTAAAAAACCCCATAACGTCATTTTCATTGAACTTGCACATGGTCAGCATACAAAAAAAATGCAATTCTGTGATCATGGAAATTTCGCGGTACATTCAATTGTACGGATCTTGCGCGAAGATTGGCAGACACAAATTAAAAAACCTGTGAATATATTGGCGTGCTTTCTTTCGCATGTATTAATTGGGTTCCATTGCATGCTTATGAACATGCAGCATAATTTTAAGAATCTGTGAATGTGTTCTGAGGCCACTCAACGCAAAAATTTAATCACATGAAAATAACCTTGAATACAGTAGTCGTTTCTATATAATAAACCCGTGTACTAGAACAACAACTTTCAAAGAATTTTTTTTCTTCTTATAGTTACATGCATGTGTACAATAAAAATGAAATCCTTTAATAAATAAATCATTAACTAAACCTCATCTCACTACAGATATTGATCGCATTTGAATCACGACTGTTTGGATTTAAATTGGGGAAAACTAAGTAAACAAAGGGGCAATTAGACCATATGGACACTACACTAAATACCTATTAGGCTTAGCCCTAGTTTGTATTATACCAAGTGATAATTGGACCAGTAAGCGGATACACCAAATTGATGGTAGACCACATGCATTTAGCCGAGGTGGTATTACACATAGATCAGAAAATTAGACCACCTAATCGTAGACCAAGTGGATATAAACCGGCTGGTGTGAAATTCCATTTCGCTAAGATGTCACATTAAAGAGGAACGCACCTGCATTTTTCAGGATGTTCTTCTCGTTTGTTGTGAAAGTCCAGGGTGATCTTAGCATCCAATCCTATTCCAAAGTAGTTGTTCATCACACATGACTCTGAAAACCCCTCCCTGAAATATTCCAAAGGAACAAGAATAGGGAAAAATGTATGTTAAAATGGTCTACAAACAATCATTTACAGTGTATTGTATTGTATTCAGACTTTATTAATGACACATTTCTAGAAAAAGGTGAAATAGTATTGAAGAGTCTGTACAGGTTCTTGCTCATCATACAAACATAAGAAAGGGGAAAAAAATGATGATAGCATTACCAACATCCTCATCAGCAGTGGTAGTCAGGTACCAACCTCCTTTGTGCATTATGAGTTATTGCGAATAAAACAAATATTTAGCCCCCTCCTCCCATATTCTCCCTGGTGAAGATGATGATGATGATGATGATCCACAGCATTTATATTGCGCCATATTTCTGTTGAGAACATTCAAAGGCGCAGGCTCATCCAAATTAAGTTAATTACTACACATCCCACATCAGCTGTGACAAAGGATTTTATCATCCCAATGGTCTGGGGTAATAGTGGCTATATTATACCTGTGCATGAACCAATACAATCCACTGTCAAAGCAAGCCAATGCTGAATCTGTTACTGATCTTATATTTCAAAATTTAATTGATCTTGGTAACGGGTACGTGTAGCTTTTAGAAATACGATAAGATGTAGCCATAGGCTTATGAAAAAACGATCAATTGTACTATACCGTGCGCAATAAGTATTGTCACCCCCTACATCATGCTTGTATTAAACTTAGTACTTAGGGGAGTAATGATTTCAGCTTTGAAACAAATATACCAACTTAGCTGTTGAAATTACCTTTGTATGATGTATAGATGAACTCTGTGTGATGTGTATAAGTAGAGTAATGCTGGTTTGAACTTTCATGCATGAATTTAGAGATCTCGAACCTCCTTGCGGACATTGAAAAATGGTGGACAATAACGACAAGAGGAAGAAGGAAAGTATTGAGAGCGAAAGGAAATTAGCAAAAACTTGGAGAAAAGAAGGGAAACGAACAAAAAAATACCAAGTTTGCTTGGCAGGTCGAAAAGATGGGTTTAACACTGTTGCAAGGTCCGGGGAGATGGGGTGACGAATAAGCATCGATCAGTTACACCGTTTTTACTGGGTCAAGCTTAGAAAAATTGGTGAGATCGTGGGTCCAGCCAGCGTCATTGACCCCCAGGGGGAAACTATTTCCGTGAAATTGCTATGTTAGTTAATATTAATGTTAAGTGATACATTATAAGTCAAAACATAGTATTTATACCAATAAAATCCAGTCAAATAATGATTTATATTGCATTTTTGTATATTCTATGTAAGGGGCGACAATACTTATTGCACACGGTATACATATAATTAAGAAAGAATGAAAATGGTATCTATTTCTGTTATGTGATAAATTCATGCACATCACTATCACTTTTGAGTCAAAAAGAGTTCTTCAAACAAATAAATCCCCACCACCCCCCCCCCCCAAAAAAAAAGAAATTGCTACAACTCACTCTCCTCATTCTAACATACTATACAATTGGACTTCTCCAAATTTATCTCCAGCTTACACAAATACAAGTGCATGGGACCAATGATAGTCAACAAAGATACTTACACTTTCTCTGTATCCTGGTCCATAAGAGGTGACGCTGCTGCGCACAGAGCATCAGCGTTAGCCAGTAGTACCTTACTGATGATACCAGCTCCGCCCATTCCACCAGCTAGCGTACCTATACCTACAGACGCAATTGAGGCGAAATTTGAAAAATTGGAATTGGCATTGATTTTTATTTAGAATAGGTTACATAAATAAATAGAATAAGAATTGGCACTGAATTTGATTTGGAATGGGTTAAAAAATACATAACTGGAATTAGAATTGGTATTGAATTCAACATCAATTCTAATTCGTTTAATGTATCGTTTATACAAATGTATAGTATTGGATTCTCATATGTTTTGGGGTCTTTTCCTTTTTGGCTGCTGCCCACTCCTGCATAATGTTCACATGTGATGTATTCTATGTCATCATTTTTTTTACATTGTTATCTTGTATGTTGCTTTTTCGCTTGAGCCAAATAAATTGAACTGAATTGAATTGAATATAAAATTGGTATTGAATTATGAATAGGTTAGAGATATATACATGTAATTGGAATTACAGTTCATATTAAATTTGATTTGAAATAGGTTATTGTTACATAATTGGATTTAGACTTGGTATTGAATTGATTTGGAATTGGTGATTAGTACATACATGTAGTTGGAATAAAATTGGTATTCAATTTGATTTGTAAAAGGTAACTAATATACAGTGCCTCCCAGAAAAAAGTATACCCAACTTTAAAAGCCTCATATTAACATATTATAGCTTGTGTGACCTTGAAATATATATCATGATAAAGAGCAACTCATATTCTTTTCAATGATACCAAACTTAAACCTGTGTTGTGATGGATGACTAAGCAGTTGGGCTTTAAAAAACAAGCGTAAAAAGTGCCCTGTCCCAAGTTTGAGCAAAAGCAGCCCTGGCATTTCAATAGATCAAGTAATCCTTTGTGCCTAATGAATGGACTCAGGAAGGCTGACCCCAATCAAACAATGAATGATCAGAAAACCAGGGCTGCTTCTCAAACAACTTGGTACAGATCACTTTTGACCAAAGTTTTTAAACATTTGAGTGTTCAGTCATCCATTACAGTATCAGTATGATTTTGGTATCATTAGATAGAATATGATTTACTCTTTGTCATGAAATTAAAATTAATTACACATAAGTTATACAATTTTAATATGAGGCTCTCAAAGTTTGGTATACTTTTATCTGGGACGCACTGTATAATTGGAATTAGAATTGGCATTGAATATGCAGGCGCGGATCCAAGAAAGTCGAATTGAATGCATTTCGGGGGCCCAATTGTCTGGGGACAAAGAGCCGCTTTTGTTCCCCGACAATTGGGCCCCCGAAATGCATTCAATTCGATTTTCTTTGATCCGCGCCTGATATGATTTGGAATGGGTTACTGTTACATAATTCCAATGAGAATGGGTATTAAATTTGAATTAAATTGGGATTGGTTAGAAGTGCATAATTGGAATAAGAATTGGTATTCAGTTCAATTAGGAAAGGGCGACTGATGTAATTGAATTTAGAATTGGTACTGACTATGATTGGAATGCAAGATTGAAATTTACATCAGCCAGTGGAATTAAAAAAGCAGTTGAATTGGAAATGCAAATAGATTTGAAATGTGTTTACACTAAACATAGAGTTGGCACTATTTTAGAGACATAATTGGAATGTATAAATCGTTGTGGAACTGAAATTAGAAATGAAATAAGAAAATGGGATGTTCAAGAAATATATAGAAGACATGAAGCTCACATCGAGATCACACTTCAAAGACCTAATGTATGGGGAATATTCTCTTATATGTAGTGGCACATTGAGTTAGTTAGTTACTGTGCATATATACCAAATATAGACATTTATGTAATTTTCATAGACATCGATATACATTTTGTATATATACAAGATATTAAACTCCATCAAACTCACAAGAAATCTATCAAATTCCACACAAATGGATCAAGGCTCTTTTCAGCTTTGCCACAAATGTATAATAAATAAAAAAAACATAACGTGAAAATGAATAAGTGGGGATAAACAAACGCTTGACGTTACTTACTCTTGCTAAGCATAGGGTTTGTGCGTCCTAAGCTTGGGCCTAATAAAGTGTCTAAACCTGTATTGAAGACATAGGACAAAAATAGATCATTATGCTATCATGCTTCCAAACAGCAATAAGGGATTAGCAGTAACGTGGGATTAGCAGTTAATCCAATTGAATCCAGTACTAGGTGTTGCTTATTCATATTAGTAATTCTAAATTGTATTAATCTGCATACAAGACAATTATGCATCTACCTGGTACACCTGAATTCCTAGACAACCCCTTGCTCCCCCCGAAAAAAGAACGAAAGAACAAAACAAAACAAAAACAAAAATATGTTGAAACAGTGGCTTTACCAACAAATTGCTCATTGATTCAACCATGTTCCTGTCTAAGTATTTTTATATCAAGGAACATGTCAAAAATATTCTGCCATAATGTGAATAATATTACATGTAAATTATTCAAAGAGATTCATAAGTTGACAAGATCCAAACATTGCTACTACGTGTAATTATTCTACTTGTTCAACTACTTCTATGACAGCGACTATGGCTACTGCTCCTTCTGCTCCAACTTTTACTATTGCTACTACTATGATGAAAACGACTACTACTACTACAACATCACTACTATCACTGGTCCCATGACGACTAGTGCATGACTATTTCTACTACTGCTGGTATTGCTCTTCGTAAAAACTAATTCTGTCAAATTAACACATCAAACTAGCTTTTGAATGCTGTCAGTGCTTACAAAAGAAAAATCTGATGCAATATTGAATCACGAAGAAGGGGATGCACATGTGTAGGCTGACTCTTTAAAAAAATATAAATATTAAAAACATGCATAAAAAACTTTGATTCACATATTCTAAAAAAACACAATATTCACAGAAAATCAATGATCAAATACATGTAGATGAATATTCCAGGAAAACATTCAGTCAAAAAAACATAACAGTACATAATACATTACCAGTCCAAACTGAGATCATCACAGCTAATTTGCAATAAATTGAGCTCCACTACTTGAAAGGAGTCAGAGTCACTTGATTGCAATTAGCTCTGACATTGATCTAAGTCGGGACTGTACACTTAGTACATGATATGACATGCCACTATTCTGGAAGGATCTGCAACACATGCGAGAAGAATTGAACAAAAATAATGAAGCAATGTTGATGTTTGAAACTTTGAAAGTCAGGATATAAGCAATAGAGATCTAAAAGCTAATTGCCAATAGTTTGATACACCGGAAAGTAAAACAGTTAAAATCAAAGACGACAAGACATGCCACAAACAGAAGTAGATGGAGACAATAAATGAATTCGGCCATCTCGAAGCCATAACACATGGGCGCAACGCATCATCAAGCCCGAAGACTACATACCAGCTCTACATACAGGGCAGCACAAGATGCTATGAGAATCATGAAACAATACAAAGGTACAGGAAACATCTTTAACATGCACAAGAAAAACTACGAGCACAGGTTGCCGATCCGACATTTGATCTGGCGACTTTCTCTATGATGAAATTTGCTCCGGACTTGGTAATCAAAGTTATAGATTTATACTCATTACGCAACCAAGTCTACTCCCAACTAACAAGATCTCAGTCGTTCGGGATAGGGGTATTTTTGGTTCCGTCTATGGTAGGTCTGAGGTTGATCGTGGAGGTTTGAATCAATTAAAAGGGTTTGAATTGCTATTGGGTTATATGCTAGCTTCAGATCAAGAGCAGGGGTGCCAGTTCATTTTCATACACTCAGCTAGAAAAAACACCTAAACATGTCAAAGCCCTGTATGAGCTATACAAAATAAAGTCTGGAAATGCTGGAAACGGGTAGTTGTAGGGACTAACATCAAGGAAAAGCCTAAAAATTGGCATCCTTGATCTAGAGTCACATCCTGAGTTAAAGTTGAGATGTGGACGTTTGGCCTCAAAACTTGGTTCGTTACTTGGTAATGGTTAAGGGACGATGTAGAATTGGGTCAAGGGTTACGTTCATTAGTAGGAAAATACAATGCAGGTGAGTGATGAAAGTTGACGCTTGAGCAGTTCTTCCTGGAGCATGCGTCGTACAATCCATGCACAATGCAAACAAGATGACTACAGAAACAGACGGAAAGACAGACTAACTAACAAACAGCCAAGAGACGGACAAACAGACAGGCACAAGCTAGCCTCAAGAGGGCCAGTAGAAGAACAGAGAGAGACACCACTTGCCTGGCAAAATGGAAATGTTTTCCATGCTGCCAAACTTCTGTGAAACACCGACAGGCCCGAAACCATGATGTGAGGAGAGAGTGCTTCCGTGACTGATGCGACGCATTCTGAAAGGAGACCGTGGCGATTTCAGACCTATACGCTCTGCGAAGAGATGGGTTAATAGTTTTACGTCACTTTATCACACTAGACACTACTATTCAAAACGTATCAATCATCCAAGTGTTTCACAAAAGGTAAAATCTTTTACTAAAAATCACTTCGATCTTAGGGCATCCTTTATTAATCATGTAATCTGATTGACGGACTTCCCAATAGTGAATCCCCTGAATAACCATGATCTGACTAATGAGGTGCTACATACTATACAGCACTCAACTAGGTATTTAAGTAAGATTTGAGTAAAGTAAAACTTGGAGCTTTGTGAAAAAAGTTCAAGCTGAAATAAGAATGGATGGGGACTATTTCAGCTGGTATCTACTGATAGGTCTGAAGGGGGGGGGGGCACCCCTCCCCATTCGACTAAATTAAACAAAATAACTGAGTGAGATGAGGGTTAACTATTAAACCTACAGACTTCTTCATACTCCTTAACTAGTAACCCTTTCTTTCTCACCTGCTTTTTTCTTCTCAATCTTAGCTTGGTGGATGAGACATGGATAGAACCCTGATGGACCTCTTTAAACTCCTGTACTAGTTAACCCATATCCTTCTTCAAACTCCTTAACTAGTAACCCACAGACTTCCTTAAACTCCTTAACTAGTAACTCACTTACTTCTTCAAACTCTTTAACTAGCAAACCCACAAACTCTGTAACTAGTAACCCTTTCTTTCTCACCTGCTTTTTTCCTTAACTTGCAGAACCACAGACTTCTTCAACCTTAACTTGTACTTCTTAAAACTCTTTAACTAGTAAACCCACAAACTGTAAATTTTAACCCTTTCTTTCTCACCTGCTTTTTTTCTTCTCAATCTTGGCTTTGGTGGATGAGACGTAGATGGAGAAAGTAGTCCTGGAACCCTGGTGTCCCTCTTTGAACTCCTGTACTAGGTCAACTATATCCTTCTTCAAACTCCTTAACTAGTAACCCACAGACTTCTTCAACCTCCATAACTAGTAAACCTACAAACTCTGTAACTAGTAACCCTTTCTTTCTCACCTGCTTTCTTCTTCTCAATCTTGGCTTTGGTGGATGATACATAGATTGAGAACGGAGTCTTAGAACCCTGGTGTCCCTCTTTGGTGGATTCTGAAGCAGGCACTTTGGCGATCTGGTTATTATCGTCCTCCTGGTCCGACATCTCCAGGTCACTGGACGGCGTTACTATGGTTACCTTTGGCTTCACACCTGTATCGTAACGATTAAAAAAGTTTGATTAGTGGGTAAAAAAGCTAGTGATTATTTTATTTATCGTGATGATTCCAGACAGAAAAAAAAGCAGTCATCTTGAGCTTTATTTGAAGAAAAAGTGCATATTATAAAGGAGATTTCCAAAATTTGATATTAGGTAATGAAATTGATTGGTAATGAAATTGATTGGTAATGAAAAAGTTAGAGTTTGAATTTCTTATCTCAGTGAAATTCAAGAACAAATAAGACTTCAGAATGTGCACTGTAGGCCTATGTCCACTTCTATTGAATGTGATTATAACAATGTACCCAGTTACTTCAAAATTTGAAATACACCCCCCCCCCCCAAAAAAAAAAAAGGGGGGATCTAAAAAAGAAGAAAAGTCATCACTATTTTTACCTTGCGTTGTTGCACTATTGATGGCAGCAGCTGCAGTGGCTGCTATGGCTTTGATAGTCTTGGCTTCCTGCTCTTCGGTTTGCGCATTTTGTTCATCAACAGCTACAAGGACAAGAAGAAAGAAATGATCTTAATCTTTATTTGCGACCGATTAAAGCCCACAACTTCGAAAAATGGTTCATGCAATATATACAAGATACATTTTACATGTGACAAAAGTTTAACGTCTTCTGTATGTTCCATGAGTTGACCTAAGCTGGTCAAGAGGTAAACATAATCTTGAGTAAGATGGAAGATAATTTGTCCCTCGGATAGGACGTTAAATGGAGGTCCCGTGTAAAGGAGAGTCACAACCTTTGCACGTTAAAGAACCCACTGCACTATTAGTATAAGAGTAGGGGGAAACCCCGGTGCAGTGGTCCACCTGCATATCCCCAATCAGTTATATTGGGAGGAGAGACCTGCGGGTTACAGTGATTCAGTTCGCTTTTCGCCTTCCATGGCACAGGTGACGCCAAAATGAATAATAATAATAAATTATCATGGATTCAAGCAATTGAACACTGAATGCTGAATTAATAGTAGGGTTGGGCAAATAATGACTTTTTTCTGAAAAGTTATGTCAAACAAGTTATTTCTATAGTCAAATTTGATGTAGAATCAAAAAATGACAATGATTTTTGTGTACGATGCAGTCTGACGTCGCTAAAGTGCAAAAAACCAAAATAATGTATTTTGCCCATTCATCACACACTTTATAGGTATAAACCGGTTTTATTTTGTTTCTTTATGGATTTTGATGGTTTAAAAGCTCAAATCTGACAATTTTATCATGACCAAAATGTACCTAGTATGGTTATAGGTGTTAATTAGTGATTTTGATATGAGGTGATTTTTGCTCGATATTGACTGAAACTAACTACCAAACTACACTAACAGTCAACTTAGGTAGGATTAATCATGTTGGATTAATCATGTTGGGTTCCCTGACACCCAAAAGACATATAAAAACGCAATAAAAGTGGTTTATACGTATAAAAAGTATGATAATTGGGCATAATACGCTATTTTGGCGGCCATTTTGGTTTTTTGCACTTTAGCGACGTAAGACGTCATCATATGCAAAAATAATTGTCATTTTCAGTTTCCACATCGAATTTTACTATAGAAACAACTTGTTTGAAAAAAAAAGTTGAGATTCGCCCAACCCTATTAATAGGCCAAATGATTTTGGTAAAGTTTTTGAAAAAAAAATCATCTGGTGTAAAATGGAAACAGGTTGTAATGGAAACAATGGCCCAAATTCACAAAGGTGGATTCTGCAAAATCCATGGTTTCAACGCTGGGTTTAACCTAGGGTTGGACTTATAATTTTCAATTTGGTATTCACAAAGGTGGACTCGACTGAATCCACAGATCCACAGCATCATAATGCTTCAAAATTTGGGTCAACTGTTGGTGAATCAAAAACCCACGGATCCACGGATCCGTGGGATTTGCAGAATCCTCCTTTGTGAATTCGGGCCATTGAGCCTAACACTAAATGTTCAAATAAACTGTACACATTAAAGCTGAGTTACGAGCATATAATAGGGAAGAATAACATAGGTAATAATCCTGACCCATTGCTCATATACATGGCCTCTTAGGGCAAATGACAGTTACAATTTTTTTTTAATGGATAAAATTTCAAGCAATTTTGATCACTATTTTGCTAGTTGACATTTTAAATCACAATTATTTCACCCAAATGGAAAGGAAATGATCCGCAGCAGATGACATTACATTTTCTGTCTTGCTCAATGATGATGAATGAGTCTGTCTGTTACAACAACACAGAATTTTAAATCATAATTAGTTCATAACAATGGAAAGAAGTAATGTCATACCCTTTTCCGTTTGCTCGATGATCTGCCGAACAGCCTTCTTGAGACTGTTCGCTCTGGACATGAGTGCATCCCGAGGTTTGAAGACCCTGGAGGACGTCGAAGGACCAGTCATCTGCTCCAGGGTGTCCCGGTCTCCGCCACCATCCTTGCTCTCACAGACGTCCTTCTCCTGCGACTCCTCCAGGTGTTTCTCTGATCCGTGGAATGATGGGGAGCGTGGGGGAGGGGTGCCGGCTACACCCACCCCGGAGGAGGTGGTAGTGGTGGTGGTGACCGCGGCAGCGGCTGCAGCCGTGATGATGGGGAGGATGGAACCAGGTGGTAAAGGCGTGGCCTGGGCCTCTACCTTGAGGGTTTGTAGAAGGAGGTCCAGCTTCTCGTTCAGGAGATTGCACTGTAAGGGGCAAGGAAAATGAGTCAGGAAATTGTAGATTAAAATGTCCGTGAGTTTTGTAGAAAGAGATTACATTATTGGTCATGATATCGATTTGAGGCAAAAGGAAATCATGTAATAGAAAATTGTCCACTCAATTTCATTCATCATTTATAAAGTTAAATTAAATTTACAAGGTGAAGGCATAACACGCATCAAAAGAAAACTGTGTATATACGTTTAGATTTTAAGGCAGTTTGTGAGGATGGGACAGGGTGAAAAGAGAAAAATTCTTATAATAAAGGAGCTCCGATGTTTGCGTGACTCTCTGACAGTGATGGTTTATCCATAATGATATACTATGTCATAAATTTGTACAGAGATATAAAAAAAATCAAAGCCATAAAATCTGTCAACGACTGACAAAAATCACTCACCTTTTCTTTCATAATCTGAGCATCTTTGGAGTGGGAGCCTCCTTCTTCATAAGCATGTCCTATCTTCTCCACAAAGTCTTTCACTGTCTCACATAATACTCTGTAAGATAGAATACATGAGAAGGAATAGTTTACCAGTCCCCTTACTTTTAATAACTTTTGAATATTTTTTTTTCAAAGGAGTAATCAAAATATGTTGAAACAGTCAAACCAGTTTTACAATGTAGCTTTATAGATATATCACTTGGCTGTTCAGAATTTCTTTGTTTTCCCTTTGAAGATTTTTTAAATGTATTTCAGTGTATTTAATAACCAATGTTTCAAGACAAATATAATTCACCATTTACTATTCACTGCAGGATTGAATAATAACAAATATCTGAAAAATGAAAAATAATAATGCAATGGAATTGAATCCATGTAAGTCAAAATATAATCAAACTTTGGAAAAATTGTAAAAAATTCCGTAAGCATAATTCGGCTCTAACGCTGGAACACGATTGCTTCAACAAAAAAAAACAAAAAACAAAAAAAATCAAATACATCAAATAGGAACCAATTCTTTGAGCATAATTCCGCTTTAATGTTGAGACACATCATTGCTTCATATTAATAAAACCTCAAATATATCATAACAAATCGATAAAATATACATACTTTGCAGAGGAGATGACTTCGCCGTTCTCATCAGAGTGAAGAATCTTTGCAAGATGCGTTGCCACGGAATCCTCATAGCTGGAGATCATCTCCTTCTCCCGGTGGCTCTCCGCATCCATACCGACCACGCCCATCTTATTGTCCCCCTCCACCACCTCTTCTCTCGGCACCTCATCCGAATGTGCCATGGGGATCTCCTGTGTCCATATACTCCATCTGATAGAAAATTGATATTTTGAATTTCAATTCAATTCATTCTCAATTTAATTCAATTTAAGTAAGTTCATTTCATTTCATTTCAACTCAACTCAACTCAACTCAACTCAACTCAACTAAAATAAATTAAATTAAAGTAAATTAAATTAAATTAAAGTCAGTCAGTTCAATTCAGTTCAAGTCAGTTCATTTCATTCAAATTGATCTATTTTCCATTATTCAATTGTGGGAATGCATTTAAGTCAAACGATTTCTCTTTCTTGTGACCAAGATATTTGTTTTACCTTTTTCAATTCAATTAAATTAAATCAAATTCATTTTTTTTCATTATTCAATTTTGAGAATGCATTCAAGTCAAACGATTTCTCTCTTTTGTTTCGCCTTTTTCTACAATTTGCGTTATTTGGTTTCTAATTTCCGTTGTAATAATTATTTCGTAGGGTTGGCATCTGTGTGAAGGGTTGGTAGGCTTACCTATCAAGCATTTTTGTGCTAGCTATCTCCAGTTTCTCCAGTATGACCTGCAGATTAGTATCATCATCACAGGCTGTTCCCCAGCCTAGCACTCTAGCTAGGTCATTGCCTGTACCGAGGGGCAGAACACCAATGCGACACTGCAAGGATAAGTAAAGAAAATGATTTATTCATACTTCATATTCATATTATTCAACAATGGCGGATCCAAGATTTGGAGAAAAAAGGATGACGCCACCAAAATTTATCCAATTTTAATGTGTACAATAAATAAGTGGGTGCATCCCCTACACCCCCGACCTGGATACGCCACTGATCAAGGTTTTCAGGAGGCATCAAAGATACATTGTATCAACCCATGACGTCATTGCTTATTTTCTAAAAATGGGTTCCTGGCATTTTACTTTTAAGTTATTAAACTCTTCTCTGGCTGAAATGATTCATTTTAAGAGAGAGGATGTACTCTTAAGCCCGGTCTTGTGTGAAGAGGGGATGGGAGGGGGTGGGAGAGAGATGGAGGGGGCATCTTCTCTTAATCAACACTGAAATTGATGATATTATATTGATTTCTAGGTTTTAGAATTCTTCTCTGTGTCAATTTATTCTTATCAGGAATGAGAGATGATCAACTAGTATGAGGAGGGGTGGGAGTTGGGGAAGCAGAAGGCAGGAGGGGCATCTTTTTTTAATCAACACTGCACTTTGGATGCCCTTCGGTACTGGGACAGGTGCAGGGCTGGAGGTCTAATTCTGGCAGCCAGGTTACAGCTGCGAGCAGGGGAGAGAAATATATTTGATTGATGGATTTCACAGATACCATAGATAAAAAAAATACTCTGTTGAAATAAAAAGACAGAGAGTGGAATATTAGATTGCTAGATAGAGGAAGCCCACAACAGATGATGTGACCTAGAAATGAGCTTATGATTTACTTATTAAACACAGGATTTGGGGCTTTGTGTATTAAGTATATAAGAAACAGAAAATTTGGTAGTCAATGGCTTACTGATAATGTTTGGAGGTGAGTTGGTATGGAAAATCATCCACCGAACATTTTAATAGAAAGGGCAAGGGTTAAAATCTCATTTGTGTTTGATTAATGGACCTCGGAGATATGATGGGTGGAACATTGATCAAAACAGACATGCAGGGAATAGCAAGATAGTAGCAGAGAGATAGACAAATAGCTGAAAGATAATGGAATTCCAGAGTGATTTCAGGTAGGAAGTACAGAGAAATAAAACAAGAAATCAAAATTTCTATCAATAGGGCCCAGAGTCCTATTTACACCCTAGCTTCTGCCAGCCATATAACGATTTACATCTATGAAAATATTACCAAATGTAATAAAACCTATAAACTAGTAATGTTTAGCTTATTCTTAAACGTCAATGATTGTCCGACTGCAACACAATATAATGACAATATTTGTCAGACAACCAAGTACATGTAAATCCTTATAAAAGCCCAAAATACCTTTGTGAGGATAACTACGAAGCTATACATTATCCCTCTCATATCGTATACCACTTAAGATTCTAGGAGAGATTTGATGTTTTCTTCAGACTATGTATCTGTCATTATCTTCATTGCTTCAAGAATACTGTCTCTTTGACTGGAATTTGATATGATTTTGATACGACTGAATATAAATACTGGACTCTAAAACCTACACTGAAGCAGACGTTAAGGCAGTTAATGCCTACCTAAGGATTGAATATTGGACATTACAATAATAAAGCTCCTATCGATACTACTGCTTCAATTATATTGTTTTTCCACTTTAGAATATCTGGGAGGATTTGCCTGATCCTTTATGAATGGCAGAAATGTTGAAAATACTGATAAAATTGGTACATATATAGCAATTATTCAGCCGCACATCTTTGAACTATTAGTGTTAGATCCAGTACAGTGACTACTAGACCGGAATTAGATACAATGGCGACAAAATACTTTAAGCTATTACAGTAAAGGCAGCATCGTACGACTACTTGGAGGGGGAGATTTGTTGCATATTGCTCTGAAATGGATAAATGTGATATAACAACAATCAAAGTGCTAGATAAACTGTAGTAGAACTTCCTATATGAATGGTTATATGCACACTGACCATTTAACTGGACTCCTATATTAGGAAGAAATCTTTTTGTTTCAGTACAGTAGGTACTTGCCCAGATTTATTCCCAAATGGCAGTTTTATTTTTTTAATTTTCTATTTTTTAAAAACAATTTCATAAAAGAACAATACTCTGAAATGTTAAATACAATGTACACTAATAAAGAAGGCTCTGACGTGAGCTTTGCAATTCAGAACATCATGTCTTACCCACATAATATGAATTTTCAAAAATTACTGAATTGAAAACAATAATTAGTATTCCACCCAAATTAGAATCTCTAAAATTCAAGTCACATGTGAGAACATTTCACAGATTTTTAAGCATATCATTTTCATCAAATACCCCATACTGAAATGCTCAGCTCAAACACATGCCTGTAATTGTCTTTTCGCTTTATGTCAAGAATAGTAAATAGTTTTTTTTTTTTTTTTTTTTTTTTTTTTTTTTTTTTTTTTTTTTTTTTTTACCCTCAAGTTTCAGCTGCTCATTCTATAGTACAATTCAAAACAGCTTTCAGAATCCCATCCCTAATTTTAAGTTCAATGTTTCTTTCTATTGGATATAATTCAATGCAGCCTTCAATATTCCATCTCAAATTCAAAATACATCACCTATCAAATATGAATCCATAATAGATGGTGCTTCAATGGATTGAAATTTAGATTTAGACAGCAATTTCTGACCATATGAATGTCAGACCACAAAATATCAGGCATTTCCTCTTGATTAAAGTTATGCCAAATTGCATGACAAGTCAAATCACTTTATCTGGGTCTTTTTTTCCAACCATCTAACTAATTTGAGTACAGCTCCACTAGCCCGAAGCTCAAGCCTGTAGCAATCATGCATATTAATGATACCCAATACTATTTATACCATTCTTTTCCCATGAGGCTGAAAGTGTTAAGAACTTTTCATAAAATAGTCTTACATAAATACATTTCATCAAATGGTAAAGAAGTTACAGAAATTATTGAATTAATGTAATGTCCAAAAGTTAACAAAAGATATGCTTTTAGTGCCTTTATTGAAAATTGCGACTGTCAGATTGTCTAATATGAAGTGATACTCTATTCCAATACTTTGAGGCTGATATAATGAATGCCTATCACCAGATAATGTAAAGCATTTGCATCAAATCAGGCTTCAGCTCAATATAGGTCATAACATCTAGCTTGAGCTGGTAAAGTAACAATTTCAAGCTTCAAGAAATATATAATATGAAAAAAAAAAGAAATGGGATTCCATGGGCTTCAAACTCAAGACCTCTTGATTACTAGACAGGTGTTCTACTACCTGAGATATGAAAAGCTCTAATGGCGATGTTCGTCCCAGAGAACCCCTTAGCTTTCAAATTTTTATATTAAAAAAGGTGCATCACTTCGCCGTGATCCCTCACATTTATCCCCAAGTTAATTTCTATCTTTCACGTTTTTTCCAGGTTCTATTGCTTCTGATCTCTCGAGCATTGAAAGCTAAGAGGTTCTCTGAGACGGACATCGCTATTAGGGCTTTCCAAAGCTCAGGCGGTAGAGCACCTGTCTAGTAATAAGGAGGTCTGGGGTTAGAATCCTGATGGAATGCCATTTTATTTGCTCATTTTCCATTAATTAAAGTTTCAGCAGACTTCAAGCATTTTTCCCCTGATCCAAATTGAATCAGGTTATTTTGCAACTGCTTTCTGATGAAGCACAACCTTTTTATATGTCAAGCATACCCTGCGCATTGGAATTGTTAACTCGGAGAGACATCTCTGTAATTCAGTTTTTGCTCTACGCCTACCAAGTTATGCACATCTGTAAAGGAGAACAGAAGTCAATCTGCTATTTCTAATTCCATTACAGCTCCCACAAGAGAAAAAAAAAAAACCTTCGCAAAGAACTACCCAGCTGGCGAGGTAATCAAATTGTTGGAACACCCGATGGCTGTTACTGCTCCCCCACGTAATTAACTTACGGCCCGTACCGGAGTTAATTAACCATGGAAAAGACGGAGAGCGCTTTTGATCGAATTATTCATGGGATAATGACGGATGTAAAGGAAGATATAGGGACTGGTATTTGAGCTTTCATGGTTGGCCTTGAAAGAAAAAGTTTTGAAGGTAGAGGGTTAGAGGAAAGACTGTTCTCATGCAAAATAAACCTTTCTCTCATTCATGAATAATTTGTTGAAAGCTTATAAAAGCTTGCCTTATCAAATTGTTACAAAGTGAATGTCCTTTTTGGCACTAAGTTCTAAGACAATATTCCTCTTAATCTACCCATGTAATCTACCATAGATGTGAAATGAGCAGATAGAAAAAGTATTGTCAACTGGTTTAACCCACATTGAATAATGCCCATTTGGTCTCATCCAATATGGCCTTCTTCAATTTTTTCCACAACTTGTTTGTCTAATTCCCATCTGGTCTAATTACGACTTCACCTATTTACCATTCTGTCTAATTCCAATTTGGTCTAATGGTCTCTTAATCAATTCCTGTAACAAACTGGTAATAGACCAAATATTCTTTGGTCTATTGACAAAAATGCAATTGACAAACTACAATTAGACCATTTGGTTATTAGACAAATTGGAAATCGGACGAAGTGAAAATTAGACCAATTATGTATTGGACCAAGTGAAAATTACACCAAATTGTTAGTAGACCAAATTGGTTAAGCCCAAGTGGTATGAGACAATCAAAGAAAGGGAACAACTGCTATTAGAACAAGTGGATATGTAAAATAATCGAAAGAGGGCATGAAATGTATGTCTTTTGAAAGCCAGATTCCTGATTTTTAACTACAGTATTTATCTTTATATTCAAATCGCCTGCATTGGGTTTAGTCAGGTTTTGATTCAAACAAATATGACATGAATAGCTGAGCATAGGTAAAAAAAAATAATCACAGATTCTTTTCATGCACATAAATGGTATTGTGAAATTGCCTTGCCCCATTTTGAGTAAGCTACATGTACATATATTTATCAACATCAATTGCAATTAATATTGTTTTTGATTTCCTTTCGTGATTAAAAAAAAAAGGTATTTCACTCTTTCCCATTAAGTTTCTCTCCAATCGTTGGCTTTACAGACCTCTCTTGATTCTAGCTCTCTCTATTTTATTTCATTTCATTTGTCCCTTTCTTTCAATGTCCTTTTCTCTCTTTCCCTCATGGTTGATCTTTCCCGGGAACAATTTAGGTAAGTTTGTACCAAATGAACAATGCAAAAAAGTCACAACAATGGAAAACTTGTCTCACATAACAGAGTTCCCAGCATTTCTGGAAAACAAAATTCCTTGATTTTTCCCTGATGAAGTCTCAAAATTCCCTGATAATTGTTTCAACCAATTTCCAGTTTCACATGTTTTCTTTGTTGTTGCAATTAACTATTTGCAGTATAAAAACACTAGTTTGACTACAGTACTTTCAATTTTTTGGCTAATCAAAATTCCCTGACTTTTCACCTGATTTGTGGCATTTTTTATCAAATTCCCTGACTTTTCCCTGACTGGAAAAAAGTAAAATAATTTTCCATGATTTCCCTGATGGGCTGGGAACCCTGCATAATGTCATCTGCATGCACCTGGTTGTACGGCTAGGGAGATAAGAAAATTTGATTGATTCTGCGTTCAATAATCAAATAATGAATCCTCTATAGAATTTTTGATTTACCGAAGCACGTAGTTTTCCCCAGATAGATAGGATTATGTTATAATGAACACAATCAACCTCAAACTTGGCCTTGGAGGCGATTTTCTCTTCTCAATCCAATCACAAGGTAGGAGATGGAATGTGAACAGTTTATTCCAAAAGGGAATAAATCCACTTTTGTAACTTCAGAGAAAATTGTATTTGTTTACAATACTTTGAATTTGAACATGCATCAATGGAAAAGTGCAATTTCTAATGGTTGCTTTCGAAATTGAGGTTAAAACTGTCGTATGAAGACATATAAATACCTAAAAATGGTAGGATATCGCTAACTCAATTTTCATAAAAAAGTGGAGTTAGTCCCTTTTAGAATCAAACTCTTCACAACCAATCCCTTGCACCTGATGAAGCCAGCACGTGCAAGAGCTTTTCTCCCTCATCTTCCATTATATAATCTTCTGGCAGCCTAAACAGCTCTAACTGGATGATATAACGCCCTGTTGGTTCTCCAGTGACATTATTGAACTTTTGTACTTTGACGAGCAAACAACAACGGTACCCCCTCATCAATTCAGACGGCCAAAAATTAATCTAAACTTGTCAATGGCAATATGGAAAACAAATGGGCGACGTGCACCGGATGACTTTCAAATGTGCAGCACCTGTATAACATATGGGGCGCATCAGTGATCGCAAGTTCCAGATTGGATTGGATAAATCTAATACACATCATATCATGAACGCAAGAAAGGTATTTACTCTGCATTGAAGTATGTGAGTTAAGGACCTTTCTGCTCTCAGAGGACAACAAACAGGGTTAATCTAATTGCCTTCTACATGAATTGAATCAATGCCCACCAATATCCCACTCCTGACACCAATTTGAAAAGTCAGCCAAGCAAAGGTCGCATGTACTTTCCAAATTGCGCAAAGACAATTTGTCGACATCAAACGCACCCTCCCACAGGCATATGTTTAGGATAATCAATCAGGTTTGGTAGTATAACTGGGAATTGTTTTCCATGAGATGAAAATTAATGGTTTCATACGGGGAATAGTCTATTTCATCCTCTCCTGAATTGTGTTTCTGCTCATAAGGGAGTAGAGTAAATTACCTTATACAATTTTTCAATAAACGGTAATAGAATAATTTCCTCTACACATGGCCCATTTATGAGACACAAGGTGCTAGAAAAGAGAGCCAATGATATAGGCAAAATAATAAATTTTATACTTTCCCTTCCTAATTTTCACTCATTTTCTATATTACAGGGCACACATGGAACATTGAAAATTCAGAAAAATAAAACAATATTTTCCCCTTAATTTCACATTTTTGTATTATTTTACTGATTTTCGTGACTCTTTGTTCGCGACCTCAGGGACTTGTATCTCATTTTAATATGATGAATCACATCCACAAAATAAGCCGGAAGAAAAGGGGAAATTATTCCAACACAAAACCTATCCTTAATATTTTTCAAAAGTTGTGTGTGCCTATTTGTTCAGCATAATTTTATACAATGAGGTAATTGGTTTGGTCCCATGCAGCTTGTTATAACTGAAACAGATCCATTTACTCAAAGCATATGTTTCACATTTATTGTTACATTAATATGAGAATTTGCAAACACTGCATACCTTTACCGATTCTTTCGCAAGGAATGATGAGACAGTATTCTAGTACAATGTTATTGTTGTTGTTGTTTTTAGTATATATGGCGCTGTTATTCATAATATGAATATTTCCGCCATATCAGTTGCGTAAAAAAAGAAAGAAGAAAACCAAAGATTTGTAGATATTTTGTTCTGATATATGCGATCAGCTGGTGCAGTATCAAAATGTACAACTGTACTAGAGTTCAGTCCCATCGTGCCTTCCGATGAAAACAAAAACATAAAAGTATCTTTCTCTTGATCTTGCCTGTTTATGAAGTTCCATCTTATCAATCTCGGAGAGGACCCATCCAATACTACCGTCACCGCCACACACCAAGATACGGAATGTGTCAAAGTTTTGGAATAATCGCAGCCTGGATAAAGGAATAATAGATGCGGAACATGAAAATACACTTGAATTTATTTGAATGATTGAAATTGATTACTTCACTGTTAAACTGTTCCATTCAGATTGCTAAATTTTATAGTTTCGCCTTCAAATAATGAAAACAATTCAAATTTGAAACTCACCTCACATTTTGGATATTGTTCTTTAGACTTCAGACCCAAGCTTTATTGAGGTGGTTGGATACTACAGACCCTATCTCAGTTTCATATTTGATTTGAGATTCAAATTCCAATTCAAACCACTTCAAAATTTCAATTCAATTTTAATATTATTCCAATTTGAAAGTTACACTATTGCAGGCCATCATATATGTGTCAAAGTCTAAGCTGGGGTGAGGAGTTACATGTATTATGCTAACAATTTCATTTCCATTTTCGAATATATCCAATATTTCCAATATTTTTCCAATTCCAATTCAATGCAGATTCAAACTGAAATTTACCTTTTCGTGGGCCATCGTCAATGAGTTCAATATCCCAGCTAGATTGAGGAGCTATAATGCTCAAACTTCCATTACCCTTAGAAAACTCTTAATTCCAATTCTAAATTCAAATTCCCATTTCAATATAGAATTCCATTTCCGATTTGAAACTCACCCAATATGTGGGCTGTCGTTCATGAACCACATACGTAAGACATGTTGATGAGCTTTCATGCTCAAAATTCAATTTCAATTTTGAAACTCTGAATACCAATTCCAACTCCAAATTTCAATTCCCATCTCAATATCAAATACCAATTCCAATTTGAAACTCAATCTATATGTGGGCCGTCGTTCATAAACCAAATACGTAGCAATTGATGAGCTTTCATGCTCAAAATTCAATTTCAATTTTGAAACTGAATAGCAATTCCAATTCCAAATTTCAATTCCCATTTCAATATAGAATACCAATTCCAATTTGAAACTCACCCTATATGTGGGCCGTCATTCATGAGATCAAAGACCTGAGCTGGGTTGAGGAGCTGCTTGAAGCGACGGAGGAACTTGACCCCCTGGTTGTCCCCGCTCTTGGAGTTGACAAAGACGAGGAGGGGGCTGCCACACCCGTTCTTGGAGGCCTGCCAGTATCCGTCCGACGACATGGAGTTGAGCGCCGTAGGGGGTATGATGGAGAGGCGACAGTGGCCCAGGGGGCACTTGGAGGGGTAGTGGGACTTGCAGCTGGAATGGACCTGTGGGGCGTGGTGGGGGGGGGGGGGGGGGGGGGGGGGGGATTGGTAGGGGTTAAGAATGAGGTGTGATGGGGCGGTGGGTAATAAAGTAATAAACAGTTAACAACATCAAGTGGACTTTGTACAGAATGTGGGTAATGCAAATCATTATCAATTGATGACAAGAGAGACCATGCTATTTTCAAATAGTTATAACAAACAATACAAGAACATTGGTTTAAATGAACTTTTGAGAATGAAATATGGTGTCTTAAATATTGTATTTGGATTTAATAGTATGATATTGCTTTCATATTGTATGTAGCGGAATTCAGTTCATGATACAAAGCTTGCATAGAGTTCCTTGGTTCAGGGGAGAGGTCTTCAATACACATCATGGGAGGTGTCCGTAAAAGATTGTGAGCACTTCTCCCAATACATCAATGTACATTCCAGTCTAAAACTTTACGCGAATCATTGGTACTCACCACTTCCCTACACCAGAGGCACCGCCAGTCCTGTAGACGCAGCACACTTCCACAAGTCTTATCACATACGGCACACTTGGCACTGACAGGCAGGTTACCCTCCAACCATTGGTGGGGCATGGCGATCTGTACGGTTACAAGGGACAGAGAAGGGATAAGAATGGTAAATTGTGGGAGGTAAAAACTGAACAGATGGGTAAGTTACCCTCCAACCACTGGTGGGGCATGGCGATCTGTACAGAAAGGAAGGACAGAGAAGAGATAAAGACTGGTAAATTGTGGGAGGTAAAAACTGAACAGACGGGTAGGTTGAATATAACCATTGGTGGGGCATGGCGATCTGTACAGTTACAAGGGACAGAGAAGAGGATAAAGACTGGTAAGTTTTGGGAGACTGTCAGGTTAAAAAGACAGGTATGTTACCCTCTAAGCATTGGTGGGGCATGGCGATCTGTACAGTTACACGGGACAAAGACGGGATACGAATGGTAAGTTGTGGAAGATACAAACAGATGGGTAAATTACCCTCTAACCATTGGTGGCGCATGGCGATCTGTTCAGTTACAAGGGACAGAGAAGGGATAAAGACTGGTAAGTTTTAAGAGTCATAAACTAAACAGATTATAACAGAGGCATGTTAGCTTATTCAGTGGAGAAGCAGTTTTATAACTTGTAAGCTCCGGTCTGGTTTAAACCAAACCTGAAACACGAGCGACCTCTTTCAAAGCAGTTCTTCGGATAGCAACTAAAGCCATTTTCCCACTTGTGGTGTAATAACTGATAAAAATTTGACTTTTGTAGTCAGGAAGACTAGATAGTAAATCAATCAAAAATTCATCATTTAGACAAAATGTTTTCAAGAAGTTTTTCATGACAAAAGGTCAGGATTGATGACTTGCAGGAATGTAAAATCAAACAGTCTTTACGAGTTTACCCCAATCAGAAAACTCTAATAGCATACAGGATTGCAGGTTCAAGAGGAAAGACAGAACAAGAGAACTCACCACTCCATCCTCTTCTTCCATAATGTCTTTGCCAATCGAGGAGAGTGTTGTCCATTTACAGTTGTTCATTGCTCGCACCGCACATCGTTTGTGAGCTTTGACTTTACACACTGGAGAGGGAAGAAAATGAACAAACAAAAAAAACATATTGATGAAAATATTTGTAATATTATGTTCTTGAAACTATATGTGGAGACAAAATACATTTTAGCAAGTGAAAAGAAGAGAAAGCTTAATGTTTCTTGACAGAAGTTTGTATATGTGGGACTTGATAACTTGTTGACATCATTTGCTGAGAGCTAGAGGACCTATCTAGAGAACTATCTGAGTTTAAACAAATAATTCCTGCTTTCAGAATTATCATTAGAAATGATTAATTCGACAGGTTATAAAGAATTGTTTCCCCATGCCTTCCTCAATCTGTGCTGAAGATACTTTTACAAAATTTGAAAACAAGTCTGTTTACAGCATTAAATGCATTTTCTTGCTACCAGAGTAGAAACCATTTCTACTCTCAGAAGACAAATTATTACTTCTACAAGCTAAAAAGTGTGTGTTAAACCTTTTCCCCTATGATTTTCTCACTCTTTGCTGTACATAGATACTTTCAAAAGTTTTGAGAAGAGTCTGTCTAAAGGGAAAATGCCTTTTCTGGCTTCAAGTTACCAAAAAGTTCTATTACATGGATATATATGGATTTTATTATTTCTTTTTCACTGGAATAAGAAGATACATGTACTTTTCTGTGACAAAATAAAAAAAAGGAGGCTGTTTTAGAGATTCCATTAACGACCAAGCTCCGAAGGCATCCATCATTAGTAATTACAAAGTAATGACATGCTTTCTGTCGTTCCTCATAAATCTTTCCTCCCTAGATGGATATTTTCATCCATGGATCATAAGCTCTTTTGGAACTGTTTTCCTCATACATGCACCACTTCCTGGACGTTGACCAAATCAAATTCATCACTTTTATTTCTGGATATTTTTTTATTAATTTCATATCTTCTTGGTTTGCGGTCCATAGTCTTCTCTCACTCGCAAGCTCTTATGCAGGTTCTTTCTTATTTCCAATCTGCCTCTCTGCCTCATTCTCTCTGTCTGTCTGTCTGTCTGTCTGTCTCTGTCTATCTGTCTGTCTGTCTGTCTCTGTCTATCTGTCTCTCTCTCTCTCTGTCTCTCTGTCTGTCTGGCTCTCTCTCTCTGTCTCTCTGTCTGTCTGTCCATCTCTCTCTATCTCTCTCTCTGTATTTCTAATATCCCTGCATTCTCTTGTATCCCTTTAATTCTATTTCTCTTCTCCCTTACATTTTAATATCCCTAGCTCCCACACATTATCCATCCATTTAAACTCTTTGAATATTATTATCTGCTTCTAATTTGCAAATCTCTTTCTCTCCATTTATCTTCCTCCTAACCAATCCTTCACTTTATTTCTGTATATTTTTTCTTCATGTCTTATATATTTTCAGTTTGCAGTCCACAATTCTTCTCTCACTTGTCAAAGCTTACACCCCCTCTTTCATTCCCTTACACTCAGGCTATCATTCTTATCTATCCCCTCTTACTCTTTATCTCTCCCTCCAACTCTTTATTTCATTATCTATTTCTTAATTCCCATCCCAGTTGCTCCATCTCTCACAATCTCTAACTATTTCCATCCATGGATCTAAGCTTTCCTGGTGCCGTATTCCTCTGACATGCCAACTACCTGGTCATTGACCGAACCATCCATCACTTTATTTTTGTATCAAGAGACATGACATTTTCTCGAGCGACAATCGCTCTGCTGTAAATTCCATACAGTCATCAAATGACTATACTTCATCCATGGACATTATATTACCCAATCCTAAATCCAACCCAAAACCCTATAGCAACCCAAAACCCAATCCTACATTTTAGACAAAATAAATTCGGAGCAATTGTCACTGAAGCAAATTTTCTGTCACCCTTTCTTCTCCTTTGTTTTATATATTTTCTTTGTTTGTGGTCTTTCCATTTTCCCCTTACTCTTGCTTGTAAGCTCTTATATTGTTTCTACCATCCCCATTTCCTACTCCTTTTTTCTACCCCCTCTTTAACCCCTCCCTTAACCCTATCAAGACCAAGGGGGGGGGGGCACAATGTCCCCCCCCTACCAAACTTTTATACGCCATTTCTATACGCTTCGATCATTTTTCCACCAAACTTGGTGACTTTTCCTAAAATTTATTCACGAACATTTTGATACATATTTTGTGGGGATATGATATTCCGTGTTGCCATGGCAACCAAAAGTTGACAGCCATGTTTAGCCAATTTTTGGTTATTTTTTATATACATAGTTGTAAGCAATATTTGGGTGTTATGAATGAGTTTTTTTATTCCTATTGAATTGGAAAAACATTCCAAACTGAATACCAATCTTTCTCTTTTGTTTTTATTTCTTTGTATAGTAAAAATGGCGCCAAAACAATAGATATAAAAGAAAATATTGAAATATGAATTTTTTTTCACATTTTTCATTTTTTAAATGAGTTTATCCAATGAAATTCACTGAATATTATTATTTGCTTATTATTCATTCACTTTGCATGCCTAAATAGTGAAAATGAGTACAAAAACAATTATTATTTAATTATTTTAGTTAATTACCAAAAAAGCCCTCTGTTGGTGGAATTGAATTTTTCTTATTTAAGAGCATAAAGCGCCCCCATTTGGCAACCTTGAACATTTAAAATGGACGAATGAACAATGAATGAATCGTACAACATATTTGTAACAGTTTAAATCTTCAAACCATGACTTTAGAGAGTTAAAACGATTTAATTCAAAATTTGTGCATTTTTCTATGTATTTCTTTATTTAAGTGCAAATAGCGCCTCCATATGATGACCTTGAGAAATTTTAGTTGTACCAAGTTGTAGAGCTTGAGTTGCTCTATCGTCATGGCAAATATGAAAGTGATTGGTCAAATAATGAAAAAATTATGGTGGGGGGGGGGGCAAAATAAGCCCCCCTTGGGCCTATGAACCATCAAAATACCTTGGTCTTGATAGGGTTAACTCAATCTCCCCGCATTTATCAGTCTCCTTTTCTAATTCTTCTCTCTTACTCTCTATCCCTGAATATATCCATTTTCTTTTTCTTTTGTTATCCTTCTTCTCTCTCTTCCCATCTCAATATCTGTTAACATTTTAAAGATCTCTCCCCCACCTCATGCTTTTTGTCTCTTCTCATATATCTGTCTATTTCCGGCGTCCATTTATCATTTAAGGATTTATACAATCTTCTGGCTTCATTTGTGAAGATGTTCTTATTCTTGGTTAATAACCTTCTTTACCCATTCATCATCCTGATTATTATACAAAATATCCCAGAAAAAGTATACCCAGATTTGAGAATTCTTATAAAAAATGTATAAATTTAGTGGTATCAATTTTTATTTTATGTTAAAGGGTAACTCATATTCTGTTCAATGATACCAAATGTATGGGTTACCCTTTCACATGAAATAAAATTTGATGTGCAGACAAGTTATTAACTTTTAATGCACAGCTTTTAAAGTTAGGTTTACATTATTTATGGGAGGCACTTTTGTAGTCTGCGATACATCAGAAGGGAGTATGTCTTCATCAGAGTACATGAGTCCCTTTTCAACTCCAAGCATATAGACAATATTACACTTGCCACTTTCTTGTAGCTAATAATACAATTGAGAAGATCTTTTTCTCAAGTACATAAGACGCCTTCCAAGTATACAATATATAAATATCCTGCATTAGTCTTTCGCCCTGATAAGAATGAACCATTGCGATTCTCAGTTCCATTTTATTCCAGGAAAATGCAGATGGAAACCTATAAAAGCAGATTCATTCCATTTACGTATCCCTAGGATGGATTTGCTGTCAAAAGGTATCAAAACCATGCAGAAATATAAGGAAGATGGAGAAGGAATAGTCTGCGACTTGAATTACATACTCGGTCATCCATGTTACGTTTTAGGAAGCCTTCTTGTTGAGAATTTATTAAATAACTGGGAAAAATAACCACTATTCATTCCATATTATTCATCCATTTAATACAACTCTGTTTTACATATATTCTTCTTATTCACTCAATTCATTGTTTGCATTTAATGTTTTATGTAAGTTAAAGAGGATAGACTTGACTAGCATTCACATTATGTTTTTTTTTCTTATCCTTTAAAATGTTTGAATTTTGATTTTTACACAATGAGTATTAAAATGTGTTTATTATTGCATAAAAAAGGTCAAGATCAAGTTTAACTTAAAAAAAGTTAGATGTAAAATCTAAAAGCAAATACAATTCATTCTAGATCTGAAGAGGCTTGAATGTAGAAGATGGTAAGATTCCATTTTTTTGGTCAATTGGTCATTTCTGAATCACTCTGAATATAGCATTTTAGAGCGTCTTTCACATTGGTATTATAGGGAACCATTCCTCACTTATCAATAAATAAGCAAAGATAAATGATGTCTTCGGAAAGAATAGAAAGAATTCAAAAAATCTTTCACAACGGTATGAAAGAAGAACACTTTAATTAGGAATAAATAAGCAAGGAAAAAAAGAGAGAGTATAGGAAACAGTAATCTTAATAGAAAATGAGTGGTTAATAAAAAGGAAAAAGAGAGATGGGGAGGGGAGAGAATGATAAAGATATATAACTAAAAAAATGAAAGTAGAGTCTCGAGTTTAATTAAACGATTGAGATACCTTGACCTAATGATTACAGTGATATATTGCTGGACAGGTCTAATCAGAAATACAGTTTTAAAGAAACGTAACAGAAGTCTTTAGAAACCAGCAAGGATAGTAAGTTATACTAATTAATGTCCCTTGGACCCTCAAAGAAAACGGAGAAGAAGAAGAAGAAAAAAAGAAAAGAAAAGTAAAAAATAATAGTGGGGTTTTCATTTTTGTTTTATTTAGCTGGAGACAAAAATGAAATTTTAAAGAAGTGAAGGGGTGGAAGAGGTTGAGATGAGGCAACAAATAGTGGTAATAATGTGATAAACTTGGGATGTTCAGAGCAGAGTGATAAATAGAAAAAGGAGGGGTAAAAGTGAAGATAGATGCAGTGATAAAGATGGAAAAAATAAATAAACAGATACAGAGAGAGAGATAGTAAAATTCAAGATATCAAAAGAATAAGAGAGATAGATATTAAAATTCATGATATCGAAAGAAAGAGAGACAGAAAAAGGAGGATAGACAAAGAAACAAAGAGAGAGCGAGAGTGGCAGAAAGAAAGATGATAGAAAGGAGATAGTTGAGAAAAGAAAGCATTGCACTTTTTTTATAAGACAACAAAGTTACAACTTTGACAGATGAGATGCCACTCTGTAAGGGAAGCCAAGAACATCTCCTTGACCTCAAAGAGTTAATGAAACTAAAATGAGAAACTGTCAAGAGCCGCCTCTCATTCTCTCTCTCTCTCTCTCGTGAGGAGATACTTCAAGGAACCACGCTGGCCGACGGCAATTTCCGAGGGCCAGCACCGGGCGCTAATAACCGCATCACTCTTCCGTATAATCTCTGGAGGACTGTTCGGTATTGTCTGGCCTCGCAAAATAGCTTTCTAGATCGCAGCTTAGTTACAGAGAATGGTATTGACAACAAGGTGGGGGGGGGGGGGCTTTCTTGGCTATTAGTTACAGACCACGGGGTGATGAAGGGAATAGATCTCTCGGGGACGGGTCTTCTATTTTGCGGTCATGGTCTGAATGACAGAGGGCATACGTCTTCCTTGGTGGTGTTGTTTCAAGCCGCTATGTCAGGCATGTGAATACTTCATACCATTGTCAGGTAATAGCTAAAAGGCCGTAACTCAAATACTTTAATAGGATTATAACGATGTAACACCATTCTGCCTGCCATTGGACAATGTCAACCATTTGAACTGTCCTACATTTTCTTTATTTTTGAGAAATAAAAACCACTAAGAGTATTACAGTAAAGCTTGATGACTGCCGTGGTTCAAAAGTTGTGTGTTCTCTGTAACATGATTTTGAGGGATAATAGTTACTCTTTTAATTAAAAGTCTCTTTAATCATCTACATCAAGCCACTGAATTCAATTCTGAAATTCAATGAGTGAAGCTTAAATTTTCATCAAACAAAGGGAGACTAAAGCAATACGAAAAAGACATTTACCAGCTCGATGACTGCCATGCATGGTTAAAAAGTTGTGTGTTCTCTTTTTGTTTTCAATGGATAATGTTTCCTTTTACAAGTCTCTAAAAAAAACATTTCACTATCTATAACAAACCACTAAAGGCATAAGGAATTTAATTCTGAAATTCAATGACTGAAGCTTTATCTTTTATTAAACATGGGAAGGCTAAAGCAGGAAGAAAAGGACATTTAACAACTTTAAAGGGATTTGGTAACTTCCAAAAACAAATGCAAAAGAGATCAAAATGAATAAAATTCTATTGCTATGACCGTAAAAATAAAAAAAAAATAAAAAAAACTACTGAAAGTTTCAGCTCAAATGCTAGTCATTTACTATCTTAAAACAGTGAAAACAAACAACGCTATTTAATACAGCCATGTACAATTAATTTAATAATGCTCTGTTGCAAGCTTAGCAGCCCAGTAGGGATGGGGACTTGACGATGGAAAATGGGGTGTACATTGTGCTGCATTGACACGCACATGGTTTTCAAAAGCATTCTGAGAATTGTTTTCAAAATTTGAATATGAAATCATAGATATCTCGAAAGTAAAGCAAGCAATATTAGACTAACCTATGTGTTTATAATCATGGTGGTAAAATGAGCTTAATCAAATAAATTGAATATGAAATTAAATATAAAATATAATTTGAATATCATTCAATGTTACTGCATCTCTTTAAAGAAAGATCTTGCCTGCAACTTCAGGCGCGGATCCAAGAAAATCGAATTGAATGAATTTCGGGGGCCCAATTGTCTGGAAACAAAATCGGCTATATTATGTTTACCCATGGGCCCGGTAAGTTCATTGTGTGACTCCGGTCTGCGTCCGCTACTGAACTTATAAATTTTACTATGTCATTTCTTAAATGTCAGACATTTTTGGAGATTCTATCTATATCAGTCTAAAACTAAGTGTTTCCTTCTTTAATTTTTTTTTTGGACACTGGCTCATTAAACTCACCTAACCTCAAATCCTAACTCATATGCCAGGAGTGAAAAATGAATTAAAGTTAATTTCATGTTCTATAAATTGAATATGACTCTTATTATCTGACGTCATTTCATTGGAACTCCATCAAAGTCAATTTCCTCTCTAGAAATGTGATCCTTCTTTTCATTTTTTTTAATCAGGTGATTTAGTGAATGGTGAAACTGCTGTTATCGTAACCAAAATTTTTTAAATAACGAGGTGGCTCGACGGTTTAGCCAATTTTGGTGCTTATAACATGCAGTTAGTTATGATAACCCACACGAGAATCAGGCTTAATATTTGGGCTGATGAACCACCGCTGAATTAGCTTGAGTTTGAAAATAATCCCTAAATGATGTGGGCTGCCATTTCGTCCAATTTAGAGCTACCCATATAATTCCCCTTTTTTTTAGCCAATTTGTCTAAAAGCAAAATTGTCTTAATGCATAATTTTCGTCTAATTCCACATGAATATTTGGTCTATTAGCAGTTTGATATATTGACTAAATGGTGTTAGACCAAGTAGACATTAGATGAAATGGAAATAGGACAAAATGGTAAATAGGTGAAATGACATTCAGACCAATATATTTAGCAAAGTGGTTGTAGACAACATGCAATAAGACCATGTGGGATGGGACCAAACGTGCATTAGTCAAAATGGATTTAGACCAAGAGGCAATTTACCATTCTGAGTTACAATACAAGTTACAGCTAGCCTTTAAGGCTCTCTCGGGGGATCAGTCCATTCTATTTTTGGGGAGGTGACATCAGCGCAACCAATGAATATAAGGATGATAAATGGTGCATAAGCTGCTGCCATACAGTAATAAATGTTTATATTGGATAGGAAGGGGTGGGCTATTTATGTCTCAAATGGGTTGACGTACGTTGCAAATAACCCATTTATGTATTTTTAATAGAGGCTGATCATGCCTTTATCTCTTGAGTTTCTCACAATTTAATAAACTTACTGTGCTTTTATGTCTAGGAGACAGCATTTAGGAACATAAAAATTCCCATTATGATTATATTTAGATTATGACTATCATTCATTTCAAAAAGTGAACTGTAAGTTACATTTATTGTTCTTTTCTAAGATTAAGAAACACAAAAATTCCTACCATGATCAATATTGAGATTATGAGTATCACTTTTTTCTAATACATGCTACATTTTAACATAAATTTATTGTTATTTTATATATCTGAGACAGTATTCAGCAACACAAAAAATTCCCAATCTGATAAAAATTGATATTATGACTGTCTTTATTTTTGAAGAGCTATACTTTAATATGATTTTTTTTTTTTTTAATGTCCCTGAGACAGTATTCAGCAACACAAAAAATTCCCAATCTGATCGAATTTGAGATGATGACTATCATTCTTTTTGAAGGGCTATACTTATATGAATTTATTTTTCTTTTATGTCTCTGAGACGGTATTCAAGAACACAAAAATTCCCATAATTACTATCATTCTTTTCAAATAGCTAAATTTAACACAAATCTATTGTTCTCTCATATCTCTGAGATAGTATTTAGCAACACAAAAAATTCCCAATCTGATCGACTTTGAGATGATGACTATCATTCTTTTTGAAGGGCTATACTTATATGAATTAATTTTTCTTTCATGTCTGTGAGACTGTATTCAAGAACACAAAAATTCCCATAATTACTATCATTCTTTTCAAATAGCTAAATTTAACACAAATCTATTGTTCTCTCATATATCTCTGAGATAGTATTTAGCAACACAGAAATTCCCATTATGATCGCAATTTAGATTATGACTATCATTGTTTTCGAAGGGCTATACTTTAATATGAATTTATTGTTCTTTAATGTCTCTGAGACAGCATTTAGCAACAAAAAAATTCCTATTATGATCGAAATTGAGATTATCATTCTTTTCACAGGGCTATAGTTTAATGTGAATTTATTGTTCTTTTATGTCTCTGAGACGGCATTTAGAAACACAAAAATTGCCATTATGACTATCATTCTTTTCAAATAGCTACCTTCATCATAAATTGATTGTTCTTTTATGTCCCAAACACAGTATTTAGGAACGCAAAAATTCCCATAATGATCAAAATTGAGATTAAAACTACCCCACTTTCCATAAATGTAGCATTAACAGAGAGCAAAAGGTTCTTCTTTGAATTGATTGTACTTCATATTCAAGTATTTGATGGCATAAATAACTGCCCAATATGTTTTAGAGAAAGTGTACCTTAATCTCAAAGACCCGAATTCACAAAGGTGGATTCTGCAAAATCTATGGATCCGTGGGTTATGTAAATTTTGTGTAATAATTATGCTTAATTTTAGCGCGTACTGTGAGAAAGGTCCAATACGAATGCGCGATTTTGCCAGAAAGTGCTACATTTACGCTTGTCGCTATGGTTAAGTCTGATGTTTATTCAAATTAATTTAAATAAACCGTTGACTCAACAGTGGACTCATTAATTAAAAACAGTCGGTCCATTATGTCAAAACCATAGCAACTGGCGTAAATCTAGCACGTTATGACAAAGTCGCGCATTTATATTGGACCTTTCTCACAGTACGCACTAAAATTAAGCGTAGTTATTACACAAAATTTACATAACCCACGGATCTGTGGATTTTGCAGAATCCACCTTTGTGAATTCGGGCCATTGTTTCTAATACCTCTTACTCACATAAAAATGCCCATTATAAACCAATTGGAGAATGCTACTTTTCATTCTCTCTTCATTTATGATCGTTTACATTTTACGGAAAACATGACTTCCCCTAAAAGTATTCAACAAAGGGTTTATATAAAAGAGAGTACTTCCTTACCTTCACAAGAAAGGCCATGTGATGTGACACCAGAGAGTGCTTCCCTGCACACATTGCAGTAGGTGGGTCTAGCATGGGAGCATGCATACCAGTTGTGCATGCCGGAGAGCATGTCTCTCATGTGTTCCCCTGCCTGTAAGGTGGAAGAAAAGGACAAAAAAAGGGAGGAATTAATTAGATTCTAAAAATTTCATTTGTCAGAAAATAAAAGAAGTTTTTATATTTTTGTTATCTTTCTTTAAAGAAAAAGAATTTCTTTTAAATACATGAGAGCAAATTCCTTATCAATGGGGAATTAGGGGAGTGTTTTTTTATTTGTTGAATTTGTGAGAAAATGACAGGATTTCAGGTTTATGTTATTTCTCTCTATATTCATCTTACTGTGATGAACAATACTAGATCAACAAAATAGACAGAAGGGCAAACAGACAGACAGAGAAAGAGATCGGAGCGTGAAAGCAAAATACACTGGCAGAACGAGAGAAGGGGATACATGTATATAATGACAGGAAGAGAGAGAGAAATTCAAACTGACACAGTGCCATATATGGCCATTATTATTATCATAATTATCATGAGAAAAGTACAGTACAAAGAAGGACGAAAAATATGACGTCAAGCAAACACTATTTCTCTTACAATTGACTCATTCAATTAAGAATTTTCAACAAAAATACAAAGGCTTAAGTCCTAATTCATATCTCCCTTAAAAATGTCCAATTTCTACGTCCATCAACTGGCAGACAGAAAAGTGACAGTAAAAGGAAATATCTTAGAGATCTCCACTTAAGTTCGCTCTCAAAAAACGCCATCTCTTTGAAGCAGAATTCGTATTATAAAAGAAGCTGTTACCATGGAAATGGTTAAGTGGGGCACACATTCAAGTGGGGCTATTACATCGTGAACAAGTGCTAGAGTCACAATATACGAGGGGGAAAACACGTCAGACATTTTGATAGCAACTCCCTTATATGTTATACGTCAGTGTATATATATTTTCTTCATATTTTGTCAATGAGAGTTGTTTACAGGGTATTTATGCCGACAGGATTTTGGAATAAATATTTCATTATTAAAAATTTAAAAAGTATATGATTTTAGAAAGCCATTCATGCTGAATTAATAAAGCACTTCTACAAAAGAAAATTTCAATGCTGATAACATGTTAAACTGCCATCCAAATGCATTGACATATTAAATCATTACATTTTCAGCTTTATGTGACATTTTAATCAAGTCTAATGAAACTTGAACAGCAGCATATGCAAGGTTTAATAGTTTGACAATAGTTCATGAGAAGTTCAAATCACTAATGTCTTATGTCAAGCATTATTCCTTTACGCAATTTATCAAATGATAATAAGTACTTGATTGTGTGTAATGTCTATAGATGCTGGCATTGGTAATACACAAACAGGCAAAATCGGTTTCACCATGTCTTAGAAATTTGACCACTTATTGATTTTCTAAGGGTAATTATTCTTCAATTACTTCCAAAAATTAACAACCATGTACGTAGCGGGGGAGTGTTTGAAGGAGTAATTAACACATGCATGTCGCTGTCTGAAGCTGTTATTTTAATTAGCAGTCAACTTTAATTTAATCGCGGTTTAAATCAAGCATTTCACTCAGTCCATTGCAATATTATGCAGACAACAGAATCACCACAATAGCATAAGTAATCTGTGCATCAAAGGTTTGAAATGATTTTTCATTCGATGAGCGATTTTTCTCTGTTGTTTGTTTTCAATCATTCATTAGGAAGGAAGATTGTAGACTTGATTATTTATTGCAAGCACTCATTTTCTCAGAGACAATGATTTCACACAGGATTGGAGCATTTGTAGCAATTTCACTCATTATTCATTCATACATGTATATTACACAAAAACAAGAATCAAAAGCAACCTGAAAATATTTATGACTGCATTGAAGGTTAAAAATGCTATTCATTTTTTTTTTTTTTGGTCTGTTTGCAATTATTTACATGGTATGTGTAGTGAATGAGTGTTTGTAGTTTGAATTCATCAGACGACATGGATTTGAAACGAGTTGAAAGCAAGCATTTTCACTCTTTATCAATTCCAATCTTACACAAAAACAAGTCATCACTACATCCTGAAGTAATCAAAGGTTTCAAGTACAGTGTACTTTTTCATTCATTGAGGGATTTTTTCCCCCTGATCATTTATTTTAATGAAAAGGAGTGTTCTTGGCAGGCATTCTAATAATATTCAGAGAAAATTACTTCACACAGGTTTCAAGCATTTGTAGCAATTTCACTTGCTATCCATTCAAATACTACACAAAAACAATAATCACCACATACAATAAAACCTGAAAATATTAATCTATGAATTACATGTTAAAAGTGCTATTTCATTTGTTAAGTGTTCTTTTTTCTGTTTTCAATTATTCACCAAGTATGTGGAGTGAATGGTTTTTTTTTTAGATTGAATTTATCAAGTGACATGGATTCGAAACGAGGTTGAAATTATTAATAAGCATTCCCTCACTCGAAACCTGTTGAAATATTAATAGAAAGAAGAATACACCACATCCAGATGTATTATATGCATCATAGATCGTGAAGCCTGGCGTACCATTGTTGATTCATTCTCGGATGCGTCCGATTTGTAGTGTAGTAGTAGATTTGAAGAGCTTTTCCCTTCATTGAGTGATTTTTTTTTCTCAAAAATATTTTTCTCCGCCACATATTTTTACCAAAATATGTGGCGGAAGTCATTCCATCAGTATCAGCCCCCCCCCCCCCTGAACTCTGACTCACACATAGAGACACAGAACACTGCTGTGTTTAGCTAAGTCACATGGAAGCAACTCTTTACTTTTTACTCAACTCCTGACAAAATTCCATGCATATTTCTTCGGACAGCGACCACAAATTCAACCTCGCACCCTCCACTGCTATGTACAGTAACAGGCTCGTATAGCAGAAAAACTGTGCAGTAAAACATGCAGTCAACCATTCCTTCCTTAACAGGAATCTACCTGGTAGAACGTGAAAGTCCTTGTCTTTTGATAAGCTTGAATGCTCCCCAGGGAGTAGAGAATGTGCACATATTTTGTGCTGAAGCCTGAATGCCACGATAAGGGCAATTACATATATGTAAATAGTAAATAGTGGTAGTATTTTACAAGCTGTGATTGGTTGAAATGATGTCACGTGTCATTCATTGTTATAGTGAACGGTTTTTGTTATATTGAACGGTTTTTTTGTAATATTGAACGGTTTCATCCTGTGTTAAAATGAATGGCGAAATCGATTGCTTTGTTGCACTAGCGCGTAATAACAGTAAAATGGTGCGCACAACAATAGATACGCGGACCAACAATATACGTCACAATAGCTTAATTAGCACCAAAAGTTTGGCAAACATTGGCAAAGATAAAACCAGATTAGGCAAGGTCAAATATCTAGGGGTCTATTTACTATTAATAAATAGTGCATGCTCTATTAATGCAACATTACTAACTATGTGAACTCCAAATACTAAATTATCCCTCGTGCACATCTGTTTCAACTCGGCCTACGGCCTTGGTGAAATAAATGTGCCCTTGGGATAATTTAGTATTTGTCATGCACATAATCTAGTATGTTGCATGGTAGAGCATGCACTATTTATATACTATAAACTTCTTACAGGCCTAAAGAAGTGCTTAAAAGTCTAGTATATTATGGCACATCTTGAGGAGATGTGAATATACTCTCTCCAAAAAAAAAAAATAATAATAATAATAATAAAAAAAGGAAAAGACAAGTCAAAATGGTTACACTTTAAGGAGTGAATATTAGAAAAGGGTGAATTTAGAGTGAAATTCATGTGAAAATCAAGTGAATTTCAAGAGAATTTGGAGTGAAAATACACTCCAAAACGAGTAAAAATGGAGGTAAAATTTGTATTTTTACTCCAAATTCACTCTTATTTCACACTCAGTTTCAGTCTTTTCTGATATTCACTCATCAAATCGCCTACAATGTACACCATTTAACATCAAATGTGACCTTGACCATAAAAAGTAACATAACAAATGATGGGACGCTTTGTTGTGCATTGGATTTAATTGATACATGTAGGTAGCTCTTATTCAAAAGTTCCAAATCTTCTCCAAACTCTTTGATACATAGAACATATCTTTGGAGGCCTACTGGATAGTTAACTTATGATTTCTGTCACTGTTCTACATAGCACATTATATCCATCAAATACACCTTGTTACACGAAGTACATGGACTTGTATAGAAACTCAAATCTCTTTCTTCTTCTAAAGTTGAACACACTATGTCACTTCAAAACTTCTAAGGAAAAGTGCACTCTTGACATGAATTGCTGAAACAACATTTAAAAGAGCATGGAACCAACATGATTTCAAAACTTGATCTTTAAGACTTTATAACTACCTCACGACACGCATCTTCATTTTGTTGAATCCAGCAATTTTATAGGGAGCTATACAAGATTTTTTAAATGCTGTCACTCCACTCTGCCAACCTTTTAAAATGTTGATTTAACACTTAAGTTTTAGAGTGTGCAATTCGTTACAATGTCATAATTTTATTTAAAGCACTTACCATATGGATCATCATACAGTGATAAATTAAAGAAAAAATTCCCTGATTCTGCAGCCAGTATTCCTTGATTTACAAACACGATGAAACTACTTGATTCCAAACACTAGATTCTACTTCGAGAAAAATATAGCAATAACAAGTTTCGAGCTCTTACCATTTAGGTTCGATCTTACACAATCTATTTTCTCCTCCCTCTTCTCTCTGACATGTTTAATTTTAAGAGCGCAAATGGTAGATCGTAAAATGTAAGAGTTGCTTAATAAACATGAATAAAGGTGAGATGTCACAAATTTTATTGGGCCGCCGATTGAGCCGAGCACGATTTGACATTTACAGACGGGAGTCAGAGAGCGATCGCAAAACGGAGAGAGGTATTGCCGAATGAGAATTATATCGTTTCATTATAGGGATGAGAATGGTGTGATATATTGACACTGTGGCAATAAAGAGTAGCGTGATGGAGAAATTGTGATTGAGTGTGTGTAGGGAAGAGGAGAACATGGCAAAAAGAAAAAAAAAAGAAATAAAAGACAATAAGATAGAGAGAGAGAAAGAGAGAAAGAGAGAGTAATGAAGCTGAATGAACCAACACATTAAATTCTAAAGATTGATTGAAGATGTATTGATACGAAAACATGAACAAGTCGAAGTGATGGAGCAATTGAGATTGAGTGTGTGTGAGGAAAAGGAGGTAAATAAGAAAGCAACGAACAGAGTGAAATGAATGAAAATGACAGATAAACAAATAAAAAGATTGAAGGAATCTAAATTTTAGATAAGAGGATTGAAAAAATTAGAGTGATGGAGCGATTGAGAATGAATAAGGTTAGGGGATGAGATTAAAAATATGAGAAAGATCGAGGGACAGAAATGAAGGAAAATATGAGAAAGTGCGAGAGAGAGAGAGAGAGAGAGAGAGAGAGAGAGAGAGAGAGAAAGAGAGAGAGAGAGAGAGAGAGATAAATCAGCAGAGTTGAACAGAAAAAAGAAATGAATTAAAAGACTAAGGGAGGTTGAATTGAGATTGAAAGCAGAAATGAATTCGAGTGATGGAGCGTTGGCAAGTCAGAGTGTGTATGCGGATCAAATAGCAGGATATCCACAAAGGGAGAAAAAGAAAATGAAAAAGAGAAATGATCGAGTATCAAAGAAAACAGTACATGAAAACAAAAATACGAAAAGCAGAGAGAGAGAGAGAGGGGGGCAGGCGCGGGTCTTAGAAAACCGAATTGAATGCATTTCTCGGGCCCAATTGCCTGGGGACGAAAGCGGCTCTATTATGTTTACGCATGGGCCCGGTACTTTCATTGTATGACGTCGGTCTGCATCCGCTACTGAGGGGGGGGGGGTTAAACTAACATATGGAAACTCAAACAGAAAAAAAAAACAGTATTGGTAAGAGAAAGATTGACCCTAAATTGAGTGATCAAAATAAAGATTTATAGCGCTGAGGGGATGATGAATAGAGAGAGAGGAAGAGAGAGAAACAGAGAGGGAGTGTGTGAGAGAGCAAAATAGACACATGATGTAGAAATTGAAATGATAAAGGGAGAGGCTGGAGAGTGAGAGTAAGATAGAGATGGAGAAGTAGAGAGATAGAGAGATAGATTGAGAGGAGGAGAAAGAGAAGGAGCGAGATACAAAAAGAAAGATAGAGATAGAAAGGGGTAAATAGAGAAATAAATAGACATTGACTAGGAGAAAAGGAATGTTGGGTTCCAGCCCAGTGTGCTACTGATTACATATCTTGTCAAGATATATAAATAAGCGAAGCTTGCCAAGCTCTGATTTCGTGCCGTTCATTGCTCGTGGAGTTTCCTAAGACGGAAAAATAGACCGTTGTTGTGCGTGATCTGTTTCCCTCAATAAGTCAGAATCACTTCTTGAAATATTTCACAACAAATCTTGCCCTCAAGAGAAATAAAAAAAGATCCCTGGACACCTTCGCTTTATATTCCACTATCCATTTAACCTCGTTTCTAAGCAATGGAACATATATTTACATTAGGGTTGACAGCAAATATCAAAGCGTTGCAACAAGAATTTATTTTAATATAATTTTGTTGACAGGCAGTTGGCATCAGCTCTGCCTGAATAAAAATATAAGTTTATAAAAAAGAAGGAGAAAAAAAGATCATTTGAACAACATACAGTATATATGAGAAATATTCAATGTTGTTAACCTGTTGGAGACGAGCTGATTTGGCTACAACACACATTTCCCATAGACCTCAGCCCGAATATATTCGGGCTCAGTCCCCAACGGGTTAAGAACTTAATTCTTAAAAGGACATTAGTGTAGGTCTTTAAGAATGTGACTGCAAACCCATTTTGGTCAGAACATGCTAGAAAATCATTATGAAGGTACATGTATGTTCAGCCTTAATCACAAATGCCATTATGAACAATTAAGGATGCTGTGCGAATTATTTTTTCAACTATTTTGTTAAAACTTTTTTAGAACTTCTTAAGAAGGCAGTACAAAACTACTGTTCGCAAACTGTTCATAGATTGGTCAATGGTCTTGTCCAAGATTGTGTTCAACTGTACCCCCTTGTAAGACGATCATACGGACATCGTTACAAAGCCGTAAAAACGTATAAAGCTCAATCTACAAATCTTTACAAACTCCAGAACTCGAGAGATTCATAAGAATGCATCATTCGTACGAACATGTGTGACGGTAACTTAATCACATTAACACCTCCATTAATGGAGAAATCCATTAAAAAAAAAGGACTCAAGTTACCTGGCACAACTGTTTTGGTGTCAACATCATTTGGCACTTTGACCGTTTAAAACAATACCAAAAAACAGAAAATCCTGTAATGTATTCATAGAGCACCCAAAATGCATATCACAAAGAATTAAATTACATGCAAGGAACGCTTTGACGTCATAAATTATCATTCATTTTGTACTTAAAAAACTCAAACGGCACCGGAGTGAACTTGAATTACAGAAAACATATCTGGAATGTAAATATCATTGCTCTTGTGAAACCAACAAGGTGTTGATGACAAATGTCAATGTAATCAATAAGATTTCAGAATGCCATTTAAAGATTTCATTTAAATGCCAGTGGAATACAGATTGGTAGAAGAATGAATGTAAATCGACTAATAAGATATCTCAAATGGACAGGGCGACTATGTAAAATGACCCATACTGAATATAAAACATGCTTTGGGACTATATTATGAGGGGTTTTAAGCTAGTGGGTGAAATAGAAACTCCTATGAAATATGCAACAACAGAACAAAAATCTTTAAAACATCTGTATGTCCATCAAAAGAAATCAAAGGTTTATAATGGAACTTTTTTTGAGGCTTAGCCAGAAAAGGCTGAAAGTTCGAAGATTCTTTTTCACATTTATCATATCTAGTGCCCTTCTTAATTTCATTGATATGAATTGTGTACTGTATTATGTCCCTAGAAACTTGATACCAAATCAATGTTGGGCATGCCCCTGTTTTATATCTTTTGGCACTGTGTTTAATGCTACACTTTTCCTCAGGAGGTAACTCTATATCAGAATAACTCATAAAATCTGTATCTAATCATACATGTACATTCCAGTTCAGCAGGCGCGGATTCAAGAAAATCGAATTGAATGCATTTCTCTGGCCCAATTGTCTGGGGACAAAAGCGGCTCTATTATGTTTACGCATAGGCCCGGTACTTTCATTGTATGACGTCGGTCTGCGTCCGCTACTGTTCAGTGTAGCGATATTTGCTCCAGCGAATAAAGCCCAAGGTTTAATTTTTGTCTAAAATGTAGGGTAAGCGTTACAGTTTAATGTTAGGTTTAGGGTTAGGGTTGGGTAAAGCACTGTGTCTAGGGATTAAGTTATTTTCATTAGCATAACCATGGACGTATAAGAGAGACTGACCAAAGAGAAATTGTCGTCTCAGCAAACATCATGGACTGGCGTGGATCCAGCACAGGCTCTGACAGTTGATTTTATTGGCCCAATTGTCTAGGGATAATAGCAGTTCTATTATGTTTGGGTATGGGCCGATACAATCCTTTCTGGAGTCTGGAGTCAATGCTGGATCCAATACTGATGAAACCCTCAGTTCCCAATCCAAAAAGAAGAAGAGAAGGGGGTTTAATAATGGGCATATTTTTTTTTTATTCCATCATCAATTTATGCCCCAACCAAAATGGATAAATTGCCCAATTACAATTTGTTGCCATGGCGACTGGTGTTAAGTACACCTCAAGGGGCTGTCTCGGAGATGAAGAATCGTGCAATTAATTCAAATTTGGGGCAGGTATGCAGGGTTCAGGTTGAGGTATGGCTTGAGAAAGAAAATCTGACAGGAATCATAGATCTTGAAATCTGTATGATTGGTGCTGCTGACAATCGTCCCTCTTAAGGCTATATATTGTACAGAGATGATGTAAGGTATATATGTTTTTAGGGAAAAATGATTTGAAAAATTATCATCTTGAGGGATATGTTTGCAAATAACACACAGGCTAACATTTTTCAAGCATTTCAAAAATGATTTCATTTTTTTTTTTAAAGAGACCTGTGGGTTTATGCTGTGATTTTCACAGAGATGCGAAGTTTAAAAAAAAAATTTGTGTGAGGTCATTCGCATCATGGAAGCAGTGTGCAAGCGGTGCGCGTTACCATATGTGCATGCGCACAGTAGTAATTTGTACACGAAGGAGGCGCGCGCGCACGCTACACATGTAGCAGGTAGTAAGCTATCTTGCATATAACGATCGCCTGCATGAAAACATCGCACTCGTAGGGATTGATGCGTGACAAGACTGCCAGCTGTTAGGGTTTTGAGGCAAAAAAATGCTAAATATCTATAATAATGCTACTTTTTTTCTATTTTGCGTGAGAAAGTGGGTGTTCTGCGTGAGATCGTGAGATGGACTCTAAATGTGTGAGAATCACACAAAATGCATGAGACTTGGTAGCTCAGTTTTCATCTACATTGAAATAATACCGTAGTACATGTTGTTCTTTGTATTAATTTCAGCGAATCACATTTCTAATCTTTTTGTGGAAATTATAAGGCCTGAAACAGGTTTTAATGTAGATTTTCCCCTGGCTCTGAAATAAAAGCAATCATACTTTAAAGCCAGAACATAAACAAACACAGAAGTGACTTTAACCCTTAGCGTGCCACAGACACGTTTTCGTGCAATTGTATTTATTATCTATACAATCGTAATAATTAATTTTCTCTTTAATGCTGACACTATACTAGTATAGATCTAGGCTTTGCAAAACCGCACAGTTAATTGTATTGTGTCTATGGATTGATTTCTCATCATTTACACCAAAGCAAGACTATTTCATACTATTTTAAAAGATTTTTTTAAAAAGTCTACTTTTTTGGCAAAAAATTAATATGGCACGTTAAGAGTTAAAGATCTAAAAGTCACTGATGGGCCACATGGGCGACACATATCTCACATATGAACTAGTCACTAATGGGATATGCGGAAGATAGATTTGGTGTTCTACAATCTATAAATAATCACATCGACGGTCTGGCAAGACAATAGCAAAAACCGATCTGGATTTAGAATCCCAAGTCACGAATGGGTCACACCGCTGACAAATTTGGCATGACGATGGGAGAGGCAGGTGCATGGAAGATGCCGCAAATCCTCATATAATAATTTAGAGATGGCGATTCCCGGTACAGAATTTGGTCAGTGAATGTAACTCACGTAGGCATGTCTGCGAACACATGGTTAGGACTTTTGCTTTTTGAGTTCATATTCCGGCCATTTGGCAGAATGCCTTCAAATGACGTGCAAGGAATACTGATATACAAAGCCAATCATCTATTGATCCTTAATTTCTCGATCAGCCTTCGTTACAGATGTTTACAATCACAACTGTTTTTCTTAGCTGGTACGCAGAAGCAAAATTGATTAGCTTGTGATAGCAGTAGATTTCCTAAATCACTTGTATCCCTAGATCTTCATTTAACTTGAAAAGTATCCAGTTATATACCATATAGGTAATTAAAAGTCTTTGAATAATGTCTAAACAATATGTTCTAAATCACTTGTATGCGTACATCTTCGTTTCACTTGAAAAGTATCCAGTTATATACCATACAGGTAATTAAAAGTCTTTGAATAATGTCTAAACAATATGTTCTAAATCACTTGTATG
This sequence comes from Paracentrotus lividus, assembly GCA_940671915.1. Taxonomy (NCBI): domain Eukaryota; kingdom Metazoa; phylum Echinodermata; class Echinoidea; order Camarodonta; family Echinidae; genus Paracentrotus; species Paracentrotus lividus. The sequence goes on from CALNVZ010000674.1 coordinate 25,317,211, forward strand.
CGTACATCTTCGTTTCACTTGAAAAGTATCCAGTTATATACCATATAGGTAATTAAAAGTCTTTGAATAATGTCTAAACAATATGTTCTAAATCACTTGTATGCCTACGTCTTCATTTCAATTGAAAAGTATCCAGTTATATACCATATAGGCAATTTAAAGTCGGTAAACAATGTAAAAACAATTATCTTTACCTGGGCATATAGCAGTCAGGGTAGTATCTCACTGGTCACGAGACACGTTCGCAACTATTTTGTGACTCTGAATATCTGGAGTCACAGAGAAGTCACCGTGACGTCACAGAGAAGTCATCGTGACGTCCCTGTGACGTCTCATGAGTCACAGGATTATCAAACATGTTCATTACAATGGGATTTTTTCCAGTTGCAGAAATATCTCTGCAATAGCCTTCATGACTGCTACGACTAATCAGTTACAGGAGTCACGGCGACTTCTCCTCCGGTGAGATACCCCCTTTAATAGTTAATATGCTCCATTCTACTTACCAGCAACCTGGGATGAAAAAGGCAAACTTGTCTAAGGGATATACTGACACATCTTGGATTGAACCCAAACCGTGAACCCATCAAGAATAAAGTACGATTCCATGTTTTTGTAATTCTTTTATTTTTGTGTCCCATATGACACAGTCCTATTTTTTCATTTCTATTGTACAGGATGTGTAATCCAGTCAAGTTGTTCTTGTACCCATTCAGGTACTACTTTAGGATCACCATCAATCACAAAAATAGTCTTTTCTTTTCGGTTTGAAAAGCTGTGAAAAGTTGTCAAAATGTAACTTACTCCACAACATGGAATGACCCAATGCTGAAACCTCTAGACCACGACACCCCTTTCCATACACAATTTTCATGAAGCGATAGAAATACAGAGAAGGGAATGACCGGTGAACGCCACCTCCACCTTACCTATTCACCAAAGGATGACCCCTGAAAGATAATACCCAGTCCCATTACCTGATCTAACTGCGATATGATATGGAGATTGGGCAGACGGACCGCTAAGCTAAAGCCCCACGTCTTGGGCTTGATTAGGGTTGAGTCCTACTCTGGCGGTATCAGAAGTCTGGGAGTGTACCAAAGGCAATTAACAATATAATGCCATGGCTGCATCTGGTGATAACAAACTCTTACGCTATGACGGGAGATTGTTTTTGGAGATGGGATAAGCGCAAGAAGGGGGTTAGGGACATTGAAAGAAACAGATGGAGAGTGATGCTCCTAATATATTGGATTTCATTTTGGCATATTGAGAGACAGAACGGCTCTACATCAGGTCACGTTATCAAACTTTCAATGAACTTCTCATCCTCATTTTATGATCGGGTGGCATCTTTGAAAAAAAGGAATAATAAAGGACTGAATCCTCTCCTGGAACTATGGAGTTTGAACTCATATAAGTTTACACTAATTTAGAGTTAAACTTCCTTTTAGCCCTAAACAGACCATTAACTCACAATTTCAGAAGCAGTAGGAGTCTGGACTTTGATAATTTGTTACAAAAGCCTGTCAGAAGGCCTCAAGTCCTGGTTTAAGAAAATGATACAATCCTCTCTATCTGCAGTGACTTAACAAGCATATTTGAAAGTAATTAGAGCAAGAAGGCCACATATCCTATTATAAGAAAATGCTACAACTTTTTATCTCCAGAACTTGACAGGCATAAAAAGAAATCACTGCAAGAAGGCCACATGTCCTATCATAAGAAAACAATAAAACACTTTATCTCCAGTGATTACCAAGCATATAAGAAGATATAATGCAAAAAGGCTGCAGGTCCTATTATCAGGATGTGGTACAATTCTTTACCTCACTTGACTTGGTAAGAGAAACCTACTAGAAAAGAAAAGAAGGTAGCCAACACAAGAAAGGCGGCAGGACCTTAAAGGAATCTTGGACGACTCTTTATCTCCTGTGGCGTGGGCGCTGAAAGGCAATTAACAAACTTGATAAGGGGGCATGATGGGTAATTAAAATGGCCAAGTGGGAGGCATCCTATGGTAGAGCCAATGAAAAGGTCACGAGTTATAATTATAAAAATACAATAGCTACACTCACCTGGGGCCCATGCACTATTTTGTACACTTCTATATAGCGCAGTCGGATTTCAATTGTTTCATTTATTGCAGCTGTCATAACTGGGCTGCTTGAAGAATGCTAAACACAAACTCATTGACTACTGTTTAGGTACAAAATCTGGGAAATTTCATAATCCAATGAAAAATCTTTTCTAATAAATTTTTTATGAGTCAAGTACTAGATTTAGAGCTTCAAAAATCGCAACCGAATTCAGAAAAACAGGGCATAAGTAAAACAGCATCAGCTTATCTCTTTCAAACAATTATATGATTTGATGCATGCATGAAACAGCAGGTTTACCCTAAAATAATGTGTAAGTTAGAACTAAAAAATCAAAACTGAATTTGAAACAACAGAGCATAAGTAAAACAACATCAGTTTATCTCTTTCAAGCAATTAGGCCTATACCTAAAACAGAAGCTTTACCCTCAAATAAAGTCTTTGTTAGATTTTTTTTGGCCAAGGATGTACAGCATAAAATAGGTATAAAGACCCATGACTTTTTCAGTTAAGACATGATGCAGCAGATGAATAATACATGCTCTACGAGAGCTTGCAAGAAATCTTTCCTCCAAAACGAAGCCAGACGAGAGCAAACAAAATAAAAGAAAACCATGCATATTTGACACAGAGCTTAAAGCTTTGATAGCAAATGAAGAGTTTTATTCCAAAAGGAATTCAATCCACTTTAGTATCTTCAGAGAAAAGGACATTTGTGTACCATAATTTGTAAGGCCGTCTATGGAAATGTGATATGAAAAGGTGATTTTTGTTACGGTTGATCTTAAAAGTTAGGTTAATTCATTTGTTCAAAGACTGGTTGATCTCAAAAGTTAGGTTAATTCTTCTGTTCAAAGATTGGTATCTACCTGAACAATAGTCAGGTACATATAACTCAATTTTACACCAAAAGTGGATTTAGTCCCTTCTGGTATGAAATTCTTCAAATAACGAAAGGTCACAGGTCAGGATCATCTTCACTGACAGCTACAAATAATACTCTTACATAGAGTTGACGAATTTCTGGTGCTAGCTCACCCATCCAAATATTCTTTCTCACCAATAAGCGCAAGACAATTATATGCACAAGATGCAACTGTATTCATATATAAGGTTGTAAGCTCTTTACAAACACAGGTGAAATGACATGAAACACAGGCAGAAGATCTTGGAAGCTAATGTGACATGGAAAAACCCACTCAGGTAAAAACAAGCCAAAATAGGTGGTCCTCTACTAGCACGAGCTAGGAAAATAGTGCACTATGAGGTGGATCAGGAGGAAAAAAACCCAAATCAGTAAACAGTGAAGTTGATGTGTTTCACTAGCCCGAGCTGAATCTCGAGATGGAGTTTTGTGACCTGACCTCGAGCTTGCATGAACAAGACCAGAATGTGCATGATGGAGCACCGCTCAATTAGTGCACTATTTCATGCAAAACCGCTAATCTAGCTCGAGATTAGAAATACTCCCAAGATGACTTCGGCTAAGATTTCGCCCAATTTAGTGCTATTTGAGAGAAAAGGCTGGATATTCTCTGACCCGTGTAAATTCAACAGATCAAAAAGAGTGTGTTATTACTGGTAAGCTCGAGCTAGTGCAGCACCGCCGAATAAAGCTTGATCATTTAGGCACCTGCAGTTGACCGCCGACTCTCGCCAACTCACAGCGCAGCAACAAAAGGTTGATATCGGGGGAATTATTGCAAGCGCTAGAAGAGAAAACACACCTGGCACTTAGCAGGAATCGTCAGGAGATCATTAAATAATTTAAGAAAAGCTTTTGACACAGATTCGCAGAAACCCTGACATCATCATCACCTTTATGAACTAGAGATCAATAAGAGTATATAAGACAACAAGAACCCTTGATTGAAAGCATGTGAACTTTAAGGTGTTTCTATTGTCGCCTTTTTAGACTAGTCCTTAAGATATTCTCGCAAAAAAATAAAGGACAAAATTAATAAGATGAGATAGCCTTAAGGTTGACCTTCGGAAATTATGTCAGATTTAGAAGGTTCAGTGTGCTTATTAAAAAAAACAGGGAAAATTGTTGAAAATCTGCAGGCATGACAGAGATCATAACAAGACGATTCTTAGTATACCTCGGCATTTTGGCCAACCTGGTATAATGTAAGAACTTATTAGGAGGGGGGGGGGGTTTATCTCAACATTTAATCTGATCTGGAGATCCATACAGTAGTCAATGACGTGTGAAAGCATTTCTCGCAACTCCCCTGCCCCCCCCCCCCCCCCCCCCCCAACAAAAAAACAAAACAAAAAAATGGGGGAAAATTATTGAATCATAAGATCACAGTAAATGAATCTTTGGAATTCCTCTCCTCCAAGAACCTTTGCTTGATAAATGGAGAGAATTCCTGAGATGCGATCCTCCGTCTCATCATTAGGTTTAGAAGTTGCTTTGATGGAGACACAGTGACAGGTGCAGCATCCGTTGCTATGCGTGTGTCCTCCGGAACGCATCCCTATGGACCAGATGGAGGAATGCAAAACAAGGCAGTATAAACCCAGCACCCTCTTAATAGTATTACCTCAAATCGTTTATTTTTCCTCACCCATGATGATGCAACATTCTGAATATATTGTCCCATCATATTTGGAAACTTGAATAAAAAATGTAACCACTTTTTTGTTACAACATTAATACCAAAAGTAAGTTCTCAAGAAACAGAAGGAGTATAAGTTTTAAGTTTTCATAGAGTGTCTATGTTTATTTAATGTGACATACTGTATATATGGACAAATTTTCTAGAATTCATGTAAATACACTATTTACATGTACGTTGATCATCAAAAATATCTTCTGATTAATATTCTCCATTCAAATGCAGATCAATCATCCGATCTAACACAATGAGAATTACAGTGAAAATTTTGTTTTTCATCATTATTGTTTATTATTATTAATATGCAGATCAAGCATCCGATCTAGCACAATGAGAGTTACAATGAAAAGTATGCTTTTCATTACTATTGTTTATTATTATTCATATGTAGATCGAGCATCCAATCTCACATAATGAGAGCTAGAGAAAAATTCTTTCTCAACATTTTTTTTTGTGTGCTTTCTCATTAACTTTTGCCAATTGTCATTACAGTTGTAACCTCTTGTAAAAGCAGAGTGCTAGATATATATTCTGAGAGTAAGGTAGGTGTAAAACTAATGTAAAACTATAAGAGCTAATGTCCTTCTGATTCTAAAGCAAAGGGTATATGCCTATGTGCAGAAGAGACGGATCTAGAATGGATACTGTTTACGGGAAAGCCCGCTTCTTAACAGATGCGTGTTTGTACTCAGCAGGCACTCTCTCGTATTCATGAAATTTATTACTAGATCTAAGTGCGCTATAAGACTCCGCCACTAAAACAACTACCACAAATCAAGCCTCGCGAGTTACTAGAATCAGATAGAAATTGCCATAGAACATACGAGGTAATAAATGTTGGTTAGATGGGGCATTGGAATGAAATAGCGTGGCTGATAGCTTTTAAAGAATTCTGTCATGCTTTAAGAGCCAGATGAAGATTTAATGTAGAGTGAAAACCCTTCCGGCTCTCTATATATCTAAAATCTTATTGGTTTCAAGAATTGCATGTATCATGAAATAAAATATAACATCTATTACAAGTAGTAAAGAAAAATTTGGCTATAAAGGTGCACAAGTTGTTCTTTTACCCATTACTGACCATTTTTAGAGTGTGTTCAATGTCCAATTTCAAATTTATACGCCAACATGAATCATGATACAAAACGCAATAACAAAACGCTGATATAAAGAAAAACAAAGAGGGTGTTCATTGTCCCCCATCCCCGGTCATAAAAATAAACGTGTTTCAAATCTCAATTTAAATTTATACGCCAAAAATTTAAACGCCGAAAAAGATGCGTTTACAAACACAATCAGCTTCAATTTTACGACCTTGGGCATCGCGATTGCAACGAAATGCAACATTGAACAGGATTGAGTTTTCAAACGTGTTTAAATGTGCTCTCGCAATGGAAGCTTCCGGTGCAATTGAAAAAAGGAGAAGATATTTGTTTTTTGAGAGTGGGGAATTTAAAGACGATCGACGTATAAACATGTTTAAATTTTGGACACTGAACGGTGCACCGTTGATCGCGTTTGTGTTTGAGTTTTGTGATTGCGTTTTGTATCATGATTCATGTTGGCGTATAAATTTGAAACTGGACATTGAACACACTCTTATCCATCTCAAAAAGTACACAAGTTTCAAAGTTTATGTTTGGTAATTCTCATAGTGCTGAAACTTTGGCTGGTGACGCATCAGTTTAATAAATGCTAGCTGCCTAAGAGCGGGTGCAACTTCACTAATGTTCACATACAATGGTCGTTAAGAGAAAAAACATAAGATTTGCGACAAGGAATACTGCAAATGAAGAGTGCAGGTACTTATCATAAATACTGGGAGATATTTAAGAATTCCAACTGATGCGCGGTGAGGGGCAAAGAGGCATTAAAACTTTGTTTAATTGATATGGATTAACATCTTTTCTGCTCTCATAAGACACGATACAGCACCATATGCTAAGCATCCTCAATGAGTTAGTGTTGTAGACATAGAAAACAAAGTAAATCATGTGACAATGACAAGATACTCAATCAAAACGATGTTTGCATCTCGGTCCTAAAAGTTCCAACAAAGATAAGTCTTTGCAGTCAGCAAAGGAAAACCATAACATGCAACATCTGTTGGATGAGATAGCTTGGTAACACGTAGAGCTAAACTGCCAAGTATTGTGAATGTAACTGAATCTCCTAAGAAATTTGGGAAGGAAATTTGCTAGCGTGATGTTTACATCATGTCTGGGATTAAAGTTTAAGCTAAGACTTTGCATTAGACAAAAAGAAATCATTACACGCAACATCAGGTTGATGTGACACTAAGTTAATCTGCAATGATTACCATCAGAACAGTGTAGTGTTACTGTACTTTTCGACAAAGTTCTTGTGATACATTCCAATTTTATTCAATTAAATATAATTTTTGTTCCCCAGTGGCAATTTGATTACATGTCGCAACTTGATTTTGGTCATTCAATTCTGAAATAAGAAATTAAACCGCTGGTGTATTGTATTTGCGCCATGATCGATAATGTTATATTATACACCTCACCTTATGTAAAAATTTTAAAATGCATTCATAATTAAAGGCAATATTCACCACAAATCTGAATAACTTCCAAAAACTAATAATAAAGAATTAATTACCCAGAGTAGCCACTTCAGTTTTGACAACTGCTTTCCAAGCCGGCTCTGTACTATTACCCTTCCCCATTCTAGATATCCAAGCGCTTGGCTAAAGGCAGATGGTCCCATTTTGTGGTCTAATAGTAGTGACTCAACTTGGGATTGAACCCACGACCTCACTTTCATGAGGCAGCGCTCTAACCAATTGACACATGTTCTGTTAAATGTCTTTTAATGTGCATGCAAGTTCCATATCATATTATACAACGTATCAGCATTAGTATACAACCTATAAATAAGCTGTTGAAAGGGTGATGTCAACAAACTAATTTCTACAAATTGTTCAATACAGTGCATATAAACAAAACTTACCTTACTTATTTCGACCTGACAAAATCACAAGCTCTTTATCGCCGGCTTATTCCTATTAAAATGACTTTGTTTTCTTCCTTGATAACGCTTGTTGCACAAACATATCCACCACCCTCAACCTTTTAAATGATGTTGCCAATTGACAGAGGCAACAGGATCACTTCAGCTCACCTATAATATACGTATACCCCATGCAGTGCTTTGGAGTCGAGCTAATTCCGATCATCAGACCTCCCTCTACCACACCAATTACAACGGCCGCATTTAGGCTTCGGATCTTGTTATTACTAATTCCTAATTCCTGCCTTGACAATATAATTTTTTAATTTCGTTAATGCACATCCCCGTTCAGAACGACCCCCGCGGGAGGACATAATTAAAGGAAACGCACACAAGAGCGTGGATTATGGCTCACTTAGTTAAGAGAATAACCCCGGCCTCTAATTCATTTAATTAAAGTGGTTTTGTGTTTCAAAGCCGAAGTAATAGCTGTTATGATACCATAACATGAATCATATTTACAAGCACTTAATCTCAAAAAGCCTGTATCAACCCGGGTGAACGTGCACTAGTTGAATGAAATCATCTAAATTAATACATGAAGTAGGATTATGTAACAATTTATGCATACAGCCCATTGTTTTATAAATAGCGGGGGCTTTTGTAATTCACATAATCAAAACTTAATTGTGTTCTAAGCCTGCACTGAGCAAGTAATAAAGATACTTCTAAAGACTTCTAATGCAAGTAGTATGAACAGGGGCTATTTTGTCATTTTTCATGGCTATTTTGGAATTTCCTGGGGGTAATTATCTTGAGTCCATGTATATTACTTTAACAAATCTCATATCCGAACTTGGAAAAACAGAGGCAAAAATATAGAACTTTAGTACAATCTCACTTAAAACAACCTGGACATATTAACATTTTCTTTTTAAGCTTTATATTTTGTTAGGTGGTTTTGGAGGTGATATTGCCAAACCATTATGTAATGCTCATCAGAGTGAAGAAACTTTTTTTTTTTCATCGTAACCGCTACATAATTGGATTTTGATTAACGGATCATGAGAATAGCGTCTTCTCAACTATCCCTAGATCATATCACTTCACTATTGGAATTCTCAAAGCCTCCACAACCAATATCCCACACCACATTGTTAATTACAAATCAAATACTTGGTGGAATTCAAATGAAACTGTCCGTTCGACCGCATCTTTAATTTCCTGCTGCAGCCATTGTTTCATAATCGAGGCACTTGTATGTATTTGGTGCTTTGACAATCTGGGCCCATGCACTCAATCTCAAAATGAACTTGAAAGTTTAAGATAACGGTTCTCAGTTATTTGTTGCGCCACAGATCTATTGCTCGCTAAGAAAGTGTAACATTTGAAACTTTGGAGGTTTTTTTTAATATTGTACCCCGATGTACAAGTTAGACATTACTTAAGACGGAATTTAACTTATGTGTCTGGAGGAAATCTCTTTGGATATTAAGCTTGTAAAGAGAGATTTCCTATCAGCAGTTGATAATATACATCAAGAGTCCTCTAGAGTTTTGCCCCCCCCCCTCTCTCTCTGATAGTTTCTTTTTCTTCAGGCAAAGACACTTTGAAAGTGCCTTGACATTGGAAAAACACAATAGGCGGTGCTGCACTAGCTCGAGTTATTTCAAATAGCGCGCTATCTGTGATCCGATGAATTAGCTCGATCAGAGCAGATCCGACTTTGTGGTCAAATAGCGTAGTAATTTGGAGGAAATTGATCCACACCAGAGTCATCTTCGGCATTTTTTTAAAAAATCGACCTGGTTTGCGGTTTTAGCACAAAATATGCTATTTTGCACGGTGCTGCACTAGCTCGAGCTAAATCAGAAATCGTGCACCTGTGCATATATACGCTAGCGGTAGTTACCATTTGCGCAATACATATCGGGCTTGTTTGTTCAAGGGCAGGTCAAGTCCTTAATGTGAAATTTTAAAATAGCCTGAGCTAGTGCAGGACCGGTTTCTTTTTTCAGGCTTTTTTCCTGATCCACCAATTAGCGCGCTTTTTTTTAGTTGGAGCTAGTGCAGCAGCGCCTATTAAATTGGAGAGAGAGAGAGAGAAAAAAAAATAATGTTCGTTTTAAATAACAGTGGTAGTGCTCAAAGCTATGTATTGTTTCATTATAAAAAAGCACATAACGCATAATTGTATTTAATTACATTTCAGGATTTTGTGGTCGTGAGAATAAATTCAAGCAAGAAATATAGTGAAAAGATAAAACTAATCACCCCATGAATGTAAAACCATGTAAACCAAAAGCAATTAAGTTACCATGGCTCCTGAATCTATTATCTCCAATCTTGACAATAATTTGAAATTGTGTAAAGTTATCACGCTCACTAATTTAAAATAAAGGATAATAGAACACAATTGAATTTGGGGATTTGCGGTAACATACTGGCTGCGTAGCATGCATTAAACGGAGCCATTACAAAGTTAATAAAGAAAGAATTTGAACATTGCAGAAGTTAACAGCAAAAAGATTTTGGCTTACCAGTAAATACTTTATTATTATCATGATTAACATCTTCTCAACAGACAATTTAAAAGAAATATTGTCAAAGAAAAACATACAATTATGATGACGAACGATACAACATATCGTGCAGATTTATAACCTCTTTTTTTTTCTGTATGGTAGCTCACTACATACATGTATACCTAAATATTACAAGGAACCATCTTTCTAAATTAATGTGGTCAGACCTTTATATCCATAGTCTACCACGTTTGTAGGAGTGTGCAGGCTATAGGGCGATTCCATACTGTTGTTGTTTTTGTCTCTTTGTTTTCTCTGTTATTTTTGTGTCCCGTACGACACACTACTATTTCCCATTTCAATTGTAAATGATATGTGATCGAGTTGAATTAAGTGTTGGTTCTTATGCCCCTTGTTGTACTACTTGAGGATCACCATCAATCAAGAAATTATTCTTTTATTTTCATACCAAAAAGATGCAAAATGTGGTCAAAATGTCCCGTACGACACAGCATGGAATCGCCCTATATTGCTTCTTGACTGTGCTATTGTTGCAAGACATTGGCGTTTTATTGGCAATTATTTGCAAAGTGATGCTATTGAAAAGAGTCCCAGGCAAGCGATAAAGCAAAAAATTCAATTTTTAATTATAAAATCCTGTCCATTGTGAAGAGAGTGTCATAGAAGGTCGAATGAAAGGTTAAATCCTTGTGATGCGTTTCAGAGTCTATTAGAAATCGATAGTGTTTAGAATAACATGAGAGAAAACAGAAGAGATTGGGAGGGAGGGAGAGAGACAGACAGATATACATAGAGACAGATCTGCATAGAGAGAGAGATAGAGAGAGACAGACAGACAGACAAGAGACAAAAAAGCAAGAGAGAAAGAGAAAGAAAAAGAGAGGGGGTGAAAGAGAGAGAGAGAGAGAGAAAGAGAGAGATTGAAGGATATGGGGATATGGGGAAAGAAAGATAAAGAGAAAGAGAGAGATTAAGGGGAAGAGAAAAAGAGAGATTAAGGGGAAGAGAAAAAGAGAGATTAAGGGGAAGAGAAAAAGAGAGATTCAGGGGAAGAGAAAAAGAGAGATTAAGGGGAAGAGAAAAAAAAAAGATTAAGGGGAAAAGAAAGAGAGAATGTGACCATTTTCAACATTCTTTGAGCTCTCAACAAAAGAAATATAGGATGAAACTACAGAGAGAGGGAGAGAAGAGAGAGAGAAGGAGAGTAAGCGAGATCTAGAAAGAGAATGTAAGACCCCACACACCTATTACTTCATGTGTGATGAGTGACATGAATAAATGCAAATAAATAAAGCATGCTTCTCCCTCTTATCCGTTTCCATTTAACAAAATATATATTTATTTCTAACGTAAACCTCGTGGTGTGCAATTCTGATTTGTGTTAATACCTCACATATACATGAAAAGAAAAGAGATCCAAGAAAGATTACAGCTCAGGCATTTCGCTTTCATGGTAGTCCAAAATCAATCTTTATCTTGGACATATTTATTTCAATTCATAAGTCAACAAATATGAAATGAATTGGAATCTTGAAATATCCATTGGATGACTTTAATATATTCTTTAAAATCTGATCCACATGTAATTCCCTTTTCCTTATTCAGTTCATTGATGCAAAAGAAAGAGAGTAATGTGTGAAAAGGAAATGTACCAGGTAATCAACAAAGATGATTTTGTTTTTTATTTATGTTTTTTTTTATATATATGTTTGAAGAAGTTTATTAAGTCCATTCATGAATAAAAATGGCCCTTAATACCCTTCCGGCTCAAAGCGTACAAATCAACTATTATCATGACAACACCAAAATATTGATGGAGAATACCTTCAGAAGATCACAGATGAAATGAGACCTTGTTAGAGAAAGAAGAATGTTCATTAAGGACTGAGTGTGATATTCTTTTGTCTTTGATATTGTATTCATGACCCGTACTGCGTGGGTGCTTTTATCTCTATTAAATATTGTTTTCACCTGTCACCTGCCTACTATAGTTCTTGAAGAAACTATTATGACCATGTCTCACTAATTAGTGCACAGGAGATAACTACAATGTATATTGCTATATCAAGAAGGCAAATTAAGCAAAAATTTATTCATATAGTTTGGCCAGAAAAACATTATTTCGAGAGTGGAGACAGAGTCATTAATGAAAGAATTAATATTTTGATCTTAAGAATTTAACAGTTCTTTTAAATTGACACTTTTATTTCATTTAGACATTCTAATTCACATTTGTATCTGAGCAGAAAATTATGTTTTCTTTCATGTCGGTTACTAAATTCAATGTTTTCCTAAATTATGATTTTAAACTAGCATTTTACATCTTATGCCACTGGGAGATATTACAACAAGGAGGCATAATAAAACCAAGATAAAACTTCTATAGAATAATGATTTTTAAAAAGACACTTCTTCACTGAACTCTTCATATGACGTTCTTACGTTCTATTGATAACCTTACCTAAGTCAAACTGGCATATAAGTCGAAAGCCTTTTCAAGTCATCTTCTCTTTATATTCTATCATTTTTAACCCTTCATAAGTCAATTTTTTTTCTAAGTTGAAGCTATTTCTTCAGTCCTAACATATTCAACTTAAGCAAGATCGACTGTATATCCCAATTGATCAAAATAGCCTCTGGTTAACGGGACATTGATTCGCTGCCTTGAATATGTGTCACGCTCAAGCAGATAATATTGGAGCTACTAATGTTTTTATTAGGTTACCCTTATTGGATTTCTGCTGGAATTAAATTGAAACTAGAGGGAGAATACATGTAAATGCAACACTTGTGTTAGTTTGGAATGATATTGAATTTGATGTGATGAAAACTGAAATTGGGAGAATGAATCTCACTGTCATCCTGAACAATTCTAACAGCTTCTATAAGTTAACTATAAGGCAGAAAATACTTCTGTTCAGTTTAACTAGACAGATAATAATATTCACAATTTTGTATGCTCCACTATATACATGTATAATACAATTATTAAAAAAGTTTGGGGTTTGTGGAATTATAATTACTAAATCATTGAAGTTATTCAGGAAGTTTTCCAAGATGCTTATTGCTGTCTGTACGTAGGTGTTCCCTTTAAACCTTAATAATAATGCTTCAGATATCTTTTTAATATACCCATTTTAAAAGAACAACATGAAATATTACAACCAACAATTTCTTTCACTTTAGTAAGAAATGCTTTTTTTATTACACTAGGCTAGCTTATGTTTCATGACATTCTAAATGGTGACTTGTACCTTTAAAGAATGTTTTGTGTCGGCAAGCCATTCTCTTAGCAAAACTGCAGTTGTCCGACATATCGTCTGTTGGGAGCCAGAAGGGCGTTATTGCCTCTGATAGATGTTCCATTGAGAGCCAGAAGGGCTCTATTACTGTACAAAGTCAATGGTAATAGTGCCCTTCTGGCTCCCAACGGAACATCCTTGATCTGCAATAGCGCCCTTCTGGCTCCAAGCCAACGATATCTAAAACAGTCATTGCTAAAAAGCAAGAAAGTCTTAAGCACTATGTTACAATATGAATAAAAGTCTATCTAGCCCATACTAGATGATGTCATGTCAAGAGTATATTACAGAATGGAAATATACTAATGACAAGCAATGTATGTAACTAGACTATGACAAGGACATGGATTCATGAAATTCCAGAAAATTAATAAACCACAGAGCAGAAAAATGTATCTCAAGCACTCTTGTTCTACATTTATATCTAACATCTAACGATGTGAGTACCATAGTTAACATAGAATATTATGCTTTTATGAAAACGCAATTAGAGCAGAAAATGTTTGGCCTCGAAAAGAATAGATATATATCAGCAGCATGACAGGACTATATAACGAGCGCCGAAAGCCAGATATGCGCACTATATCACTATCATTATGACACGACAGAGAAATGAATTTTTGGATTTCTAGATATGTATTACCGAAATCCCCCCCCCCCTCCCCCTCCAAAAAAAAAAATAAAAAAATAAAAAAAATGAATCTACATTTATGTCATAATGGAATACTTCATGACACTTTGAAGCTTTGAAGCAATATGGAAATGTATCACATGAATTTCTAGACTATCAGACTAGATTCTGTGTGAAATATCAAAAATATGACAAGAGGAGATATAATAAAACATCTAGACAAATCATACTTCTATGAAAACTCACTAAAGGTGATTTTTTTTTATCCATCAAGTAATATCAATAAAATGTTCCAGACACACAGCAATTAATGAAGCAAACACTTGATATGCATGCTTGAATATTTCTCTCAAAATTTGGAATTTGTCGGTGCTGATTTCTTTTAACAATCAAGAAATATCCATTAGAAAGTCCCTGAGACCTCAAGATAACAAATAAGTGTGAAGACTGCATGGTTGAGTATTTCTATTTTTAATTAAATTTCTTAAATGTCAATTTTGATATTCTGTTCCTTGAGTGCTTTAATAAAAATGCACTCAGAAATAAAGGAATAAAAAAGTGGTGAATTTCCCTACAAAAAACACAACACAAGTCTCTTTCAAAAAAGTACATTTTAGTTTTGCCCAAACTTTGAGTATAAGACAAGCTTTTATCTTCGGTAAAATCAATTACCGGTGAATAATTGGTACCTCTTTTAATAAAAGTATTTTTCATTACTTTTGGTCTCATCCACCATTTCACGTTAATATGAATAATATTATAAGGAGTTTATAATTTTATCTAGGAAATAAAGGAATGAGCAAACAAAATATCAACACTACAACAAACCCTCACACTCATTGTAAGCTGTCTGCATTAAACTACAAACTGACTCTAATTAGACTCAAGTTCAAATCTCAGTTACGTCTTTTGGATGGTTATGTTAAAATTCAATTCAAGAAATAAATAATAATTTCTGATTGATACCAACCCAAAGAATCCACATTTTTATAACAATAAAATAATTTTTTAAGACTATAGTTTTTCCCTAACAAAGGACTTACTAAACACAAATATTCATGGCATTTAATGTACAGGAGAGGGATATATTGCCTGCAGCCTGCCAGAAGGATATAGCATGTATTCGAGAGTGAAGTTCTTTTTGTCTCTATTAGAAACAGACAATTCTTTGAGACACAAATGTCTCAAGATTTTTTTTGTTTTTTGTTTTTTGTTTTTTTTTTTTTGGGGGGGGGATGATTTCTTTACCACTATTTCAACATCTACTTAAGATAGCTGTCAGTGAATTATCCAGTAGGAAAAAAAACTGACCCCAAATTTGTTTTATGCTCTCTGGTGGCCCTCACTCTTGTGTAAATGAACCTCCTCAATCGTATTGAATTTACACTTCGTAGAATCGGCTCCATTCACACTCGGTAAAGACTGGTGTACATGTACCTTCTCTATTACTCGCATTGCATGTAAATTAGGAAGATGCGAGGGAATAAAAGGTATTATTCTCATGTAATACAATCTTCCCAATTGGTTTTATTCACATGCCAGTGAAGACTGATACCCTTTTATTGTACACTTGTGCTGCATGTACATTAGAAGGATTTGAAGTAAGTTAACGTATCAATCTCAAAGATAATTGAAATAAGAATATGTTCTAGCTGTAATCATTACCATTTTTCATTTATTATCCAAGTTAACATCCAGCTTGTTTGTTAAAATTCAAGTGTCCCTATTATTATTGCACTAAATGAATATAACACAAGCATTAGAAAATTATGCAACATAACTATGAAGAGAAAAAAAAGTTGAAAAGGAACCATTTTACAGTAAAACAAAATGATTCATTTAACAATTAACAGTCTATTTGTTTACTTCATTATCATCTTATTCTTATATAATGCTTGAAACAAATAAAAAAAAAATTCTTAGGGGGGGGGGGAATATGAACATTATAAAATGATGACCAAAATTAGTGTGCAAATATCAAAAGAAAGAAGAGAAAGTACAAAAAAGATGCACTCACCATGTCGGTGCTACTTTCACTTGAGATGTTTTCATTGCAGATTTCGTTCATGATATTCTTAGAAGTGTTCAGCGTTTAAATACAGATTTGGAGATTTTCAAACTCCAAGTTTCAAGAAATCAATCAACAAAAATCAGCAGTAGAAATCACTCACAGGCATATAAAAATTATTGATAGTACATTTCATGTTTGTAGTCAGTTTCAGTGGAGAAAGTTACATCAATGCTATTGCAATCTACTGACATGAACAAGTGAAGATGTAAGTGTCACCCACAGATATGTTGAAATTGACAATAGCTGAAATGTACTGAATGGAATTAAGAAGTCAAGTCAGCCAGCGGTTTCATACAGTGTGTGAGACTGACTTTTGCTGCCAAACAAAATAGTTGTTTGTCTAGAGAAATGAAATTCGATACAATGAAGAGAGAACGTTGGAGCTTTGCAAGAAAGCCAGATGACATTTCAATTCCCAACGTGCATATTACTCCTTTCCATGGAAAAATACCACAAGAAATTCCCACTTCCTTTCTCTGTTGAGTGTGATTTTACGTCGTTGACGCTCTGATGACGTGAAATGAATGAAACACACCTCCACACTATTGCCAATTTTCTAGTGATGCAAATCTCATTAAAGCCCTCTTTTTCTGTCAGGGCTCTATTGCTCGTCCGTGGAATCCGATTGCTTCCGCGTAATGCTCTGGTTTAATCGTAACTGTGGGGGTATATGATGATGTGATTGGAGTTAGCGGCGTTGTGCGTGGGATTAATGAGTGTTCGTTCTGCCCATGGGGTTCTTGGTGGATGCTTTACTGACTGACCGCAGGAGAGAATAGTCGTTGATGATTCACTGGGTTTTCATCCTAAAATAAGACCAAGGATGTGATTTATTTTGGAACACAATGGAAAATCAATAACGCTTAGTACAAGATGCAATTGAGATTGACTTTTTACGCTAAAAATAACTTCCAATCCAAGCTGTCCCCCAGGAATGATGAAGGAAATTTGATTGAATTTGAGCAATTTCCATTTTGAAGGTAAAATATTAATAGAGAAAACACATGGTTTAATAACAATAACCTACAAGGGAGCAATATCACTATATCGATTATGGACAAAATAGAATTATTTCAATACAACTAAAAACTTACTTTGTGGCTATTAGTTTTCACGAATCAACCTTCATGAGTGTGCGATAAATCCAGTAACTTTAATTACAATGATTTGAAAGTCTAAAAAACAAAGTAAATATGAAAACATCAATCTAATTCTGATGTATTTGAATCTGATTTGTGGTGGCCTTGTCTGTACAGGCCTTGATGTACATGACATTCACTTGCAGCATGTCAATATCAAATCTACGCCATGCAATTTTCTATTAAAATCATTATAAATATGAACCTCCGGAACATACCATCGATATTGGCTCGGACGGACATGTTAAGAATACATTGATTGAGTTCCCACCAAGGCCATTGGTATTTAATAATCATAACATCGATCCTTCAAAAATTAATAATAGCACAGCTAGTGTAGGCCTTGGAATTTGAGCTTGACTCTTACATTTACTGGTACTATACATGCAAATATATCCAATCAAAACTTCTTTACCATAAATAGAGAAACAGAGCAAGTTAATGTTTTGGGGTTCTTCTGTTAAGGATATGTCAGTGAGCACTTTTAATTTTCTGATGCAAAATTGTTATGTAGCCTTGTCTTTTAGCCTTATATTTCCTATTGATTACGAAAAAGGGAAAGATGTATTAATCCAAGAATTAAATAATCTTATCCAAAGTGTTCAATCAAATTTCATTATTACAAAAGAAATAGAGTAAAATGAATAAAATATATTAATTATGTTGTTTAGAAAATTTAAGAATGTTAGATTTGCCAATGATAAATTAAATCATACATTTGCTTCCATCCAAATATAAAAATAGCACCAACAAACTTGTTCTTGTTTTCAAGTTTTTATGGCACTGTCAAAGAATAAATATTACCAGATCTCCGTTGCATTTTCAATGGAAGAGGGAAATAAAGTCTTTTAATGACTTAATCACTTTGTTTTAGCTTGTTCTACTTTAACCAATTGATGCATTTAAACAAAGGTCATTTTCACTGAAAACACAAAAGCTCATGATTACCAAGTCGTCAATAGAATCAATCATCTGGGAATCAATAAAAGCAACATCGTATCGATGTTGTCCAAATCAAATCGGCTGACTCCTCTGTACTTTGTGGCAGTGGTGATAGCATCAACTCGATCCAAAATCAAGAAGTCGAAAATTGAGCAAAATTTCTAAGGAATTGAAGAGATGAAACTCTACTTCTTATTGCGGCTTATGAGAAATCCTTACGGCTATTGAGGGGAGAGAAAATGTTCCAACGAGACGAAGCAGAAAAGGAAATGATTTGTCACTCGAAGACGGCACTGAATTGTTTCAGCAGAGCATGTAGCTGTCCACAGTGCTTCCCCGACTGATGCTAAACATACGAATCATCCAATCTCCGTCTGTCTGTTGTGGCATGGTTATCGGCTTGTTGATGGCTGCTCTGGCCGTAAGCAACGCACGTTGATGGGTCGGCGTGGCGATGAGACTTTAATTGCATCTGCATGCACGCATCTAACTGGAGTAGTGAGATGGATATAGATTAGTCTGCACGAACAGACCCTTTTTCAATACCTAAACAAACTTTTTATACAATTTTAGCAAGACTTTGTTGGTCTCTTCCGGACTAGTCCCAGATATGACGAAGAGCAGTGCATTATGAGATGAAGGTATAGTTGTAATATTCAGACCCTTTTGGCATGCATTGTGCCTGAGAAGATTTTTTGCTTGCAAACAAGAAATGCACCGAGTACAGGACAGAGAAA
The DNA here is from genome assembly GCA_940671915.1 of Paracentrotus lividus. Lineage (NCBI taxonomy): Eukaryota > Metazoa > Echinodermata > Echinoidea > Camarodonta > Echinidae > Paracentrotus > Paracentrotus lividus. The sequence goes on from CALNVZ010000674.1 coordinate 25,336,278, forward strand.
GGGTGGTGTTGCAAGCTAATACCCATGTCCATGAAATTGTTCATAGAGTAGAGTCTGATTTATTAGAGTACAATCTAGGTCATTTACAGAACAAAGGCTATGGAAGCAGACTAGGTTTTATTTCCAGTAGGATACACTTTGTTGTGATCAAATTAGAGTCTGCGTTTGGAGACTATACAGCAAGAGCTCGTACTGCAGGGAGAGGTGGAGTGACGTGGGGAGTCATTGTATCCAGTCATTTACTAGTCAATGGAATGATCACATAGCAGTGTAAATTGGGGTATGCCAGACATAGGATAGTCTTGCATTCAGACAATTCAGGGGTGAGAGTGACCAATTTTTTTAAAGAGCTGAGAGCTCCCAAACTTTTGATCAGAGAATAGCTATAAAAAAAAAATTGAGAATCAAAAGAGCTGAGCTTTCACACCCGTTTTTTTTTTTTTTCTTAAATTCATCTGATCCCACCACGACAACATAAGTAAATGAACGATCTCCATATTTTGATTTAGTTCTTTTTGTGTTTTCATGAAGAATGTAGATTACGACTTGGTACATATTCTGTAAGAAGATTAAAAATATGATATATCATGTAGGGCTGTGCCCCTATGCTATGACTGAATACCATCATTTCCGAACCTTTGTACTCGAGTCAAACACTGCAGTCGAGGTAGAAAAAGAACATATATTTCCAATTAAACTATTTCCACTTTTTGGTTCACATTTTTTTCGGGATATTCAGTTTGAAACGATACCATACACTGATAAAAAGTACAGCCCTACAGCTCAGATTTTTCAAGTCTGTACAATGTTAACAAAACCTGTGTCTGAAAATAAAGACTATGTGAGGTTAGCTCTAATAAACACAGCTTTCATTCTTCAGCTAACATGTTGACACCTCGCTCTCATAATTGTGGTTATGTAATCTAATCGTTAATTGGTTGCATGATATGAATAATTCATTATGATTGTGAGGGGGCGACAATTATAAGGCGTAACGAAGGAGAGAGTGAGATACAAATGAATAAGTAGTTTTGGCTCAATGGTTAAAGTGAGTTCGATTCCCGGCCAGGTATATAATATTGAAATATATTTCTCCATTGAAAAATGGGACCCTCTGCCTTCTGGCCAGGCACTTGGCATTTCAGAATGGAGAAGGGTAATAATAACATTATCATGTTATGCAGGGCCCGCTGGAACAGCAGTTGTCAAAATTGAAGAGGCTACCCTGGGTAAAGAAAACATTATTACTATTATTATCAATACATGGTTTTAAATCCAAATGGTGAAATTTATCCTCTTACAATCGTCTAACCAACAACATTTTATTGTGCACCTTTATGTGAATTTTCATAATAGTAATACAAGAATTATCGAAGAGTGGATATTTTATGGTGAGTTGAGTACTTAATTGAATTAGAAATATATGTGAAGTTGGTTTTTTTTCATTGCATTGCAAAAAATACTACTCACTTCATTAACAATGTGCCACGACTCTTCTTTCCTAAAGTAATCGGTTATGCAGTGAAGTATAATTTCAAGAGAAATTGAGATGTTATAGGAGACATCCAGTTTTAAATTACATTACAAAAAACCAAACACTTTTAATCATTATCTCCCAAGTTTTTGATCACAAAAAAGGGGGAAAACAATATATTTCAACCTCACTTTGATTACTATGATCCATGGTTTTATAAAGTACAATTAACATGTAGGATGCAAAAAGAAAAACACGCTATAATGAGCATGGCAGTGCAGAAGTCATCAATTTTCTTCTAGTACATTACATTTACAAACGTATTTCCTCACAAACAATCGTCCTGTTGCTTGGCAACATCTTCATCCAAAGCTTTCAGATCTAAAGCAAGAGTTTAACAAAGCGATTTCAGAAACAAACAAAAAAGCACACACCCAATGCATTGTTCCGTAATGGATCACGGGGATGGGGGGTGGGTTGAACTTCTAGTGAGACATTTAATGTCCCTTAATTGGCATTGTTACTAGGGCAACAAAGGAGTGCATTGAAATTTGGAAGGAGGGCATCAAATCAATCAATAATAAATATTTTTTCCACTTTTTTTTTCAAGAAAAAAGGCAAATATTACAATTAAACTAGAGGGCTAGTTGTAGGTCAACCTAGTAACAGAATATGTAGATATGTTGATTTAATGATGTAAATAAAATAATTTACAGAACTATATTACAGAATAATATAAAATTCTCTGCACATTCCACTTGAACCAGAAAAGAGTGCATTTCTTCCAAACACAAAATTCACTCAATGGAAACAGGGTGCTTACTTTATTATACCTATGGGAGTGAGAGAATATTACATTCGTCAAAAAGTAAATTTACCTCTACTTCATAACAGGTTACATACAATGTAGTTGAGACACTCCCAAGAAATCAAACTAAAAATAAAGAGGTTTTTATCTCAGAAATTAGTTGCCTTCAAAGGTGCTTTTGATTCTAAGTCTTGATGGCCTAGGATCAATATGTAAAATAATCCAAAACTACTACTTTCCCAAGACATATTTTTTTTATATAAAAAATAAAAAATACAAAAAAAACTTTTTGATCAACTAAATAAGATGCCTGCTGGTTTCTAAATGGTCCCCTTATCATTTCTACAGCTCAACTCGACCAAAAATAAAGACATCTCTATGGTTTTCTGATTAAAGCATCCCATTTTAGTATAATCTTTTCCAAGTTCATGCCCTTTTCATCTTGTTTTTCCAATTTCTGAACTTCCGTTCTCCTTGTCATTTCTCTGAAAGATAAAAACAGGCTAATGTGCTTTTTCGAAAAGTGAGAATTATGCTGCGTGTTTCAGTGCCTTCGCTTAAGATATAACTGAATCTGAGTATATAAGAAAATATTTAACCTAAAAAAAACTTTTCAGGAAAAGGGAGATAATAACTGTCTGTTCTACTTTTACTATTTTTTTTTATTCTAATTTGCAACCTCTTGAAGTATTATGGCAGCTGACAATGTATCTAGTGGTATAATTAACAGCTAGCACATGCATGAGCAAAAGGAAACATAATTGTTAACCCCTTAAAAAAATAAAAAATCTTGCTTAAGTTTTACATCTTAAAAGTTTTCAAATATTTAGAAGTAATATTTTAATTTATACAACACACACTAAGATTGTTGACAGCTGATTGGATGAATGTGGGTCACATGACATTCAACGGAATGAGCTATTGAACAGATGACGTAGCCCGTGCAATATCCAAGAATCTATTCAACGGCTTGCAAAAGATCGATGACACGTACGTAGATCTACACACTGAAATTACATACACATGTATGCGCGAATGCGCTGCTGCATAGCTGCGTGTACTGCGTTGAATTCATGGCTATTATGTGCGAAACCCATAGAGAAGCATGCGCAAAGTACATTTTTTTCTTGATTATAGTAAACTGGTCATATCTCAAGATTTACAGCAGCAAATGGGATGAAAAAAATTGCAGAAGAAAGCCTAACTTTCCTACTTTATGAAAATATCAAACACTTTTAGCATGTGATTAATTTTCATACTTTAAAAAAATGTTTTCCAACTGTACCATTTTATTTGAAACAGACTGTATATTGTAACTAAACTTGGGCCTACAGAATACAATATTTGAAAATCTTGTCCAAAATATTCTAGTGTTAACTTTTCTTTGGAATTGTGTAGTTATGTTAATGAATCTAAAATGGTTCAACTAACTTTGGTCTTTTATTTGTTATGGGCTTTGCTTCTAAATATTATAGAAAATACACCATTGAGGGATTCGCCTGGGAGTTTATGCATCTTTCTATCATAATTTATAAACTTTTGAAATTTGATATTTATGTAACCATAGCAAATTCTCAAATGGAAATAAACTTGGCCATTTGTTATAAGCCCTGTTCCTAAATATTTTGAAATCTACACAATGGAAAAATTTTGCCTCTGGGAATATGTGCCTTTTCCATCAAAATTCATTATAATAAATGTAATAAATGTTGTAGGCGATCGAAAAAGCAGCCATTACGGACTTGTAACAGGCTAATGGATCGATAGCAGAGTGCGCCCTCGTGTTTACACGCCAGGTAATGTAATATGTTGTGTAATCATGCATGACATAATGGATGAGCACATACAACCGACCTCAAATATGCAGTGTCGATCCTTCTTACGGGTTAGTGGGGAAATGGGGCAGTGATTTAACTTGATCCTTTTGTTTTGATCAAAATCTGTTGACATGTTTCTCTTTACCTCTATCAATCTCTTTTTTCCTTTCAACCATTTTCCTCCTTCTTACTTTCTTTCATTCACTCATCCCCTTTCAATCATTCTCTGTCATCCCTCGTCTTTCTTTATGTATTTTTCTCTTTCTACCAGTTTCACTCGTTCTTTTTTTCTTCATTTACTCTCATTTTTTAAACAAAATTAACAGACAAAGAAAATCTTTGTGCTGCCAATTTGAAGGATGCTATTAGCACTAATGATCTGGTGCACTGTAATTTACTACCGAGCACCATCTCACATCAAAGGTTAATGTTGTGGGAGTAATGGGGCATACTTCTAAATGAGCCCTGAAATTGGGCATGGTTATGCATGGATGAAATTGACCATTTGGGAAGGTCGATCCTTAAAACATGTTCGAACAGCCAGGGAAAGAATATCGAAATTGATGTTCATACAGCTGCACTTTCATGCAAAATTTAAGTTGTTATGTTTTCTTGATTCTATTGGAAAATAGTGCAGCAGAGTGATGCTACAATCTTAAATCTTAGATTATATTAGATTAATCCAAAACCTAGATTACGAAATAGCAATCAATAGGATCGATTTATAAAACTATTAAAATTTCTAATCTAAGTTTACAAATATCCCTTCTCAAAATCTAAGAATTTAAAGTAAGAAGAAAAAAACTCTTCCACACAAAATATGGATACAATCATTTTGAGTATGAATGTTTGAAAAAAAGAAATTCTGGTATTAAAATAGACAGTATGTTGTCCTCCAATGAATAACTGGAAAAAGATAAATTTATTTGAAACAGAAGCCGCAAACCACTGGGGGAAAAAAAAAACTCAAAACAACGAACCAAGAAATTTCAGGGTTTTTTATTTTTATTTTTTTTTATTTTAATGAAATGAGTCAGACCTTGTTTTGTATCTAAAGTAAAAAGAGAAATTTAAAGAAAATAGAAGCAGTCAGCTACCTGAGGAAAAAAAAAACCCTCTACAAACAGTGGACAATGGATTCACAAAGCTAAGTCAATTATATATAATGAAATGTATAAGACCTTGTTTTGTTTTGAGTAAAAAGATAAATTTATAGAAAATAGAAACTGCCAGTTACATAAAAAATATATAATCTCTACAAACAATGGATTCACAAAGCTTTGTCATAATAAATTGTAAAAATTCTTTTGTTTTTAGTAAAAAGATACAATAGAAAATAGAAACAGCCAGCTCAAAGAAAAAAGAAAGATATTATCTCTACAAACAATGGACAATGGATTCAAAGAGCTTTATCATTGTAATAAATTGTAAAAATCCTTGTTTTGTTTTTAGTTAAAAGACAAAATAGAAAATAGAAACAGCCAGCTCAAAGAAAAAGGAAAGATATTATCTCTACAAACAATGAACAATGGATTCAAAGAGCTTTGCAATTTTAATGAAATGTATAAGACCTTGTTTTGTTTTGAGTAAAAAAGACACGCACTTGAAAGGCTTCCAAAAGACTTATTACTTTTCAGTTCTAAGTCATCTGAAAATCTACGTTGCAATCCAAGACCGTTGCTCACACCAACAAATTGCAGCAAAAGCCGCAAAAGATCTCTCTTACGCTCATCATCTCCCCCGACGATACAGACATGCCTCCATGTTAACGATTCCAAGTTTGTTGAACCATTCAATTAACGAGAGTTTATACGATCGTCTCAGCTCGTTGAGCGGATGATCCCTCGCACGTTATTAAGAGGAGCACCACATATCATCTTTCAAAACAAAAGCTTTCCTTGCATTGCGTAAACAAAGGAAGCAAGTGCGCTCTGTAAATTAGGTCCAAATTATGCTTTCGCCTGGAATGCACTTCTTTAGACATCAAAGTTGTTTAACAAAAGCATAAAATGCAATCAACCAATTGGCAAATATGCAATTAACATCACAGGTGTTTTGTTGAAATCAAAAAAAAAATTTCTAGCATGCAACATATCATTTTTACAGACAGGATTCAATGAATTATTAATAACAGAAAGTAATTAAATGCCAATAATGATTTATCTTAGTCTGAAGTCGTTCAATGAACCTTTCTTTTTTTTTAAAATACAGTTCAACGGCCTGCAGTTTTCTTTCTTTCTTTCGTGTACGCAGGTTGTTGTAGTTTTTTTTGTGTGTGTGTGTATAAAAAGGCAAAGCAAGATAAGCCCTTTTCTCCAAGAGGATTGCATTTTTCGGTTTTTTTTTATTATCATCAGCACCATCATCATAAGCATCATCACCATTGTCACCACCATCATCATCATCATCATCACAACCATCATCATCATCACCATCGTCATCAATATCACCACCACCACTACCACCACCACCATCATCATCATCATCATCATCACTATAACCACCTCTACCACCACCATCACTATCATTATCATTACCATCACCCACACCATCATCATCATCATCATCATCACATCAATCACCACCACCCTCCACCACCACCATCACTTATATTATCATTACCATCACCACCACCATCATCATCATCATCATCATCATCATCATCATCATCACCCACACCACCATCACCAATCATCATCATCAACCACCACCACCACCACCACCACACACCACCACCATCATCATCATCATCATCATCATCATCATCATCACATCACACCACTACCACCACCAACATCACCACCATCATCATCATCATCACCACCACCACTATCACAACCACCACCACACCACACCACCACCATCACTGTCATTATCACCTACCTCATAGAAGTCCCTATTTTGTTGTGGATCGGAGTGCGCTAATCAATCCTCCATCTCTTTCCTGCTATAGGCACAAAGAATTAGAGTACGGAATGGTGTGATGACCTGATGAATAAAAGAAAGACATAAAAGACAAATTAACTAGGATTTGGAAATAGAGAGGGAGCAAACTGCAATTTTCTTAAAACACTGTAACAGGGTGACCCGAAAAAAGGAAACCAACTTTGATCAACAATGATTTCAAAAATATTCCAATGGGGATTATGAAATTTAATATCACTGGAAAGTGCAACTCATTACCATTCTAATGATATCTCTCTCACCTCACCAATATCATGCTTCACTGAACCCCATTGTTCTGAAAAAGTCTTGTAAAATTGTGCGTGGTTCACTTCATGCACCTCGAGATGGTTTGTGTGAATGTGCCTGGGAAAGGAAACCACAACTTTGATCATCATAATTTCAAACATATTTCAGTGGTGATTAAGAAGTTTATATCACTGGAAAGTATAACTCATTACCATTCTAATGATACCTCTTCAGCTCACCAATATCATGCATCACTGAACCCCATTGTTTTTGAAAATTGTCTCGCAAAATTGGGATATGTTCTCTTTCATGCTCCTTGAGATGAGTTGCTTTAAGGTTCCTAAACAATCTAAGAGAGCATTCCGGTGACTTTAATAAATGGGTTTGATAATGGGTTGGAAATGTCTACTTATTTAGTCCGTTAATCTTACCATCCAGGTAATTTCATCATGTTACTGGCTCACAACAACCCAGAGAACCTTTAGTTCTCCGTGGAGAATGTAAGAAGCATGACAGTCAGTCAATCACAATTTTTCAAGATATTTCAGAACAAGTGGGGTTCAGTGATGCGTGACATTGGCGAGCTGAAAGAGATATCAATAAAATGATAATGAGTGGCACTTTCCAGTGATTAAACGTCATAATTACACTGTCATGTTGTTTTAAATGATTGATGATGAAAGTTGGGTTTCCTTTTTAGGCACATTGCAACACCATCTCAATGAGCGTGAATGTGAACCACTCACAATTTTGCAAGACATTTTCAAAACAATGGGGTTCAGTGATGCGTGACATTGGTGAACTGAGCAAGGTAATCATTAAAATGGTAATGAGTTGCACTTTCCAGTGATATAAATTTTATAATCACCATGGTAATATTTTTGAAATTATTGATGATCAAAGTTGGGTTTCCTTTTTTCTGGGTCACCCTGTATTCGCTGATATTTTTGTGTGATTAATTTTTCGCTCCAAGCGGCCTAGATTCATGTGCACAGGTTCTTGAATTTGCACTGCATATTCGTAAGCATGCATTTGAACCTTCCCAATATACACATAAGAAAGCATGCCCCCTTTTTTGTGGGTTTTTTAATTCGCAGCCGCTGATCTTCAAAAAAATTAATGTACAGCGAATATTTCCACGAGTACAATAGTAGTTATCTTACCATGTATACATTGTTCAATGTGATATTTAAAAAAAAAAAATCATTTTAGATAATGAAAAGAAAAGAGAGAGAATTTCACTTACCCTGAAACTATTGTTGACATTTTTGGTACTGTTCTCGGCAACGCTTACATCTGTCAGATCGACCTCTTCAAATATTTCAGACTGATCAGAAGTAAAGAGAGAGAGAAAGAGAGAATAAAAGAAAAATAATCTATAAAAAAAAAACTTAAAACAAAGTAACTCGTCTGGCATGGAGATGAGACTTGGTATCAATTACATGTACATATATAAAATAATTTATTTCAATTTTTCAGAGGATAACATAAGATGAAAATGTTTTGACGATTTTATCCCATGCATACATTTCCATCAATTCAAAGAATAAAAAAATAAAGAGATATAAATAAGAATGGTAAAAGAAAGAGAGCTAAAAAGCAAAACAGAATGTAAAGAAAAACATTTAAAAAAAAGGAAAGTACGTGAGAGAGAAAGGACATTCAAGAAGAGTTAGGGAAGTCTTGAATGTCCAGGAGAAAAAAGAGAAACTGAAAGAGAGAGAGAGAGAGCAAGCTTTGGACAAAAGGAGGGTAATAATATTACATTTATATGAAGAGAGGGAGAAAGAGAGAGAAGGGGGAGAAATAGTTCAGGAAAAGAAAAAAAAATACATCTGTGCTCAAACTCCAATCATGTCCACAAAATACTCAGTCGGGACATACAAATAGTAGAGGACCAATGTGTAGACCCCGTGGCTATTTTTTGGGAACAAAGGTTTGAAAGTGGTTTTGAGTTGGTTAGAGGTCACTAATCAATATTAGCTTGGTTAGTCCCCTGCTAACCCCCGGCAACTCTTGTAGGGGTCAAAATAAGGTCAAACTGGGGCCAATAGGGGGTCAAATTTTTAAAATGCCTGCATAGTATCAAAAGACACTGCAAATAATTTGTCTCTTTCTACTGAACAAAAAAGTGTACAGGATCATATACCCCTGACCTCCCAGTAAGAAGTTATGGCGGGAAATGTCAAAAGGTCAACGAACTTTCACATGAAGGCATATGAGGCCTACACAAGCTAAAATTGTTTAGAACGAAATATTTTCGTTTTTTTTTGTGTCTATTAATATTTATAATGGTTAAGAAAATTAATTGACACTATTTCTACATAAGAAAATCATGTTCAGTACATAGAAGGGGTCAAAGTAAGGTCATTTGAGGTCAAATTAGTTAATTTAGGATTGAAATAGAATAAGGAGTTAAAACAGCTCCATACTGTGCAGTATTGTCAAGTTATGTATAAACAGATTATTAAAACTTACAGATTTGTATTTCTAATCCAGAAACCACATTCAATTAATGTGAGGGGCCACGATATGATCAAAGGGTCAATCGATCAATTAGGGTCAAAATGTAACATTGACCTAGAAATATTGTGATGCTATATGCACACTAGAACCACTTGAGCCATGAACTTCAAATTTAAAAGTAGTATGTGCCATCATAAGACAATCTAATTTGATCTTATAGAATGTAGGTGAAAGGTCAAGGTTCATAAGGTCAACTTGACCTTGAAATTCCAGGTATTTACCTCGTTATTACATTGGTTCAAGAAAAAGCATGATAACAAGTATCATAACAAGTATCATAACAAGTATCATTAGAAGCCAATGTCATACAATTTTTAGGTCAAATGTCAAGGGTCACAAAGGTAAACCTAAAGAAATACAGGCATTTGCCTCGTTATTCAAGTATCTCAAAAACTATTTGAGATGTGAAACTATCATGATGTGACCGTGAATCTCATTATATGAGACTGTATATTGGTATCATGTCAAGGTTCACACACAGGGGTTTGTGTCTGAAATTACTTTTTTAACTGAGGGCCTCCTAAACGTGCATGAGGAGTGTGCATTGTTTGGGTATTCGTCGATCTATAATAATAATAATAATAATAATAATCATGATAATAATAATAATAATAATAGTGGGTACTTGTATAGCGCTCAGGTCCGTCTTTCGACGCTCATGGCGCTATATATCTATATTTCAAAATTTTACTGGACCTCAACTTTAATTTGTGCAAGTCTCTCTCGTTTTGAAACCAATTTGGGTACATTTTATAATAAATGATAACATAACTACCGTAACAGTCAGGTCCAGGGCGTAGAAACGAATTCTTTTCTTTTTTTTATGTAAGTGGGGGGATGGAGTATTCATAATGCGGTGGTCACTAGGCTACGGGACAAGTGCATGCAACGTAGCCTGCGTTGCATGCACCATGCATGCACAGGTAATGGGTCAACTTCTGCGATTCCTGCGTTTCTGTAGAAAGGGTTATTGTAAATTCTTCCTGCAACGTCGTAACACGTAACGTGCCTGCATGGTAGTCGAAGGTAGCGGGCGAGTTGTGACCGCCGCATAATCGGTCGGGACGCAGTTCTTTTGTTAGTGGGGGGGGGGTGCGCTACGCCAGTGGTCAGATACGTATCATACTTTTGACATACCCTTTAAAAATATCAGATCATCTGCCTATAATCGTGATATCATTAAGGTTGAAGTTCAAAGCGGTTTTGGGATATCATAACTTGACTGCGTGACATTTACATTTGTCTTTGATATTCAAATAGATCATCTTTCTATAATTATTACACTATCATAAATTGGAGTTTATATCCCAAATACTTCTACAATGATTGATTTACCATTTGACCATATGATGACCCCTCACATTTATTGAATGTGGTTTTTGGATTAGAATACAAATCTGTAGGTTTAATCATCAGTTAACAGACAAACCTTAATAGTAAAAGCTGCTACAACCCCTTTACCCTATTTTGGTCACAACTTTGACCCGAAATGACCTTAGTTTGACCCATATATATATATATATACTGAATATGATTTTCTTATGTAGGAATAGATAGTCTCAATTAATTGTCTTCATCATAATAATAAATTGATTTGAACAAAAATACGAAAATTTGTCATTTCAAGCAATTTTAGCTTGTGTAAGCCTATTATTCCTTCATGTGAAAGTTTGTTGACCTTTTGACCTTTTCCATCACAACTTCTCACTGAGTGAGAGGTCAGGTATATATGATCCTGTATATTCTAAAATACATGAGATTGGTATCTAGTGAATATGTTATCATCAAAATCAAACTTTGTCTTAAATTAATGCAATAACGAGGTAAATACCCGGAAATTCATAGATTGACCATGTGACCCTTGACCTTTCATCTTCTTCCCATAACATCAAATTAGATTTCTTCTTATATGATGGTACATACTACTTTTCAAATTGAAGTTCATGGCTCATGGGTTCTAGTGTGCATATAGCATCACAATACTTCTAGGTCAATGTAGCATTTTGACCCTAATTGATTCATTGACCCTTTGACCATTTCGTGACCTTTTACATTTTATTGAATGTGGTTTCTGGATTAGAAATACAAATCTGTAAGTTTAAATCATCTATTCATACATAACTTGACAATACTGCACAGAATGAAGCTGTTTTAACTCCTTATTCGTATTTCAATCCTAAATTAACTAATTTGACCCCAAATGACCTTACTTTGACCCCTTCTATGTACTGAACATGATTTTCTTATGTAGAAATAGTGTCAATTAATTTTCTTAACCATTATAAATATTAATAGACACAAAAAACACGAAAATATTTCGTTCTAAACAATTTTAGCTTGTGTAGGCCTCATATGCCTTCATGTGAAAGTTCGTTGACCTTTTGACATTTCCCGCCTTAACTTCTTACTGGGAGGTCAGGGGTATATGATCCTGCACACTTTTTTGTTCAGTAGAAAGAGACAAATTATTTGCAGTGTCTTTTGATACTATGCGGGCAATTTACACAATATATTGACTCCAAATACTTAGGCCCCAGTTTACCTTATTTTGACCCTTACAGAGTTGCCGGGGGTTAGCAGGGGATAACCAAGCTAATTTTGATTAGTGACCTCTAACCAACTCAAAACCACTTTCAAACCTTTGTTCCAAAAATAGCCACGGGGTCTATACATCGGTCTTCTACTAAAATGGAATAAAATGTTATCAAAAATATCAGTTGTTTGGGAGGAAATGTCAGCTTGCATTGATCCATGTATAAATAATATTGAGATGAACACGATTCAATCAAAAGTTAATGATTTGTTTCATCCCACAGGGGGAGTGATAAATGAAAACAAAGAGACAAATTGAATTGAATCGAACATGTTCATCACCCCCCCCCCTAGTCTGCAAGCACAGACTCAATTTGACACTTAAAAAATTTTCAGTCTAGAGTGGAGACTAGTCTCCATACTCGCTGTCATGTAGCTATAGTATCTATTATTACTCAGTAATAATAAGATCGAATCATCACAAAGATAGCATTATAACCAACAAATATCAAAACAACCATAGGTGTATCTAGTTCTTAAACTTAGACCCTAGCTAGCGACAACACATGTGGACTTTTCGTGCCTGAACAAACTACGCCACCCCCGAAACGGGAAGGTTTTATTTTATAGCCCATTTCGGAGCTGCAGTCCCCATCAAGGGCGTGTCCAAGACCTGACATCACTGCCACATAATTGCCATTTGGTCTGAACCCGCTTTGGCTAATGCCTGTTTGGTCTCATCCCACGTGGTATAATTCCAATCGGTCTACATCCACTTCATCTAATAACCATTGGGTTTAACTGCCATTTCGCCTATTTACCATATTGGTCTCATCCCATGTGGTATAATTCCATTTGTTCTACAACCACTTTGTCTCATCACCAATGGGTTTAAATGCAACTTCGCCTATTTACCACTTTGTTTACCGGTAATTCCTATTTGGTCTTATTTCTATTTGGTCTAACAAAACTTAGTCAATTCCTGGAACAAACTCATAATAGACCAAATATGATTTTGGAAATTTGATGAAATGCAGTTAGACAATTTGGCTATTATACGGATTGGCAATTCGACCAAGTAGTCATTAGACCAAGTGGACATTGGCCAAAATGGAAATTAGACCAAATGGGTTTAACTCAAAAGGTATTATACAATCTGACCACTGGACCAACTGCTATTAGACCAAGTGGAAATAAACCATACAAACCTAACCCGAAGCCTAACCCCCTTCATAAGGTTTACATTAAGGTTGTAAGTTTATGGAAAATGTGCTTTATAATGTGCAATGTTAAAAGTCACTTGATATTTACAGTCATTTCAAGCATCCAATAAAAAGGCTTTGTTTTAAACCCACTGCGCCATTAGAGAGTCAACAAAACAATCTCAGGCAAGCAACGTGTTTCAATGGTCACATGGGCCCGGAGCTTATTACATCGATAATCACATGAGAGCTCACCTCATTACTTTGAAGATTCTATGCCGAGCCGATAATTTGCGGACTTGCAAGAAACCACGATCTCTTCAGAGAGACAGAGGGAATGCTTTATTTGACTTTGTAATGTGTACTTTTTTGTCAGAAGCCTCTCAGTTTTATAAAGTAGCTCAAGGACAAGTATGGCCCCTGTTGCATTTACTTTGAAACCTACCTTGAACCCATCTTGGTCGCTTGATAGGTAGGTTTGAAAATAGGCCCCTTTCAAGTGCAACCCTGATACATCTACATCTATTTCTTTTTTTTTTTTCAAACTAACCTCGAACCCGTCTTTGTTACTTTGTTGCCTCTGTCGACAACGCAGCGATCTTTCCTCACCGAGGAATCTAAATTTACAAGACTACATAACGGTTTATCCTGTAACTTTTCTGGACAAAATTTTGGTTTTAAGTAATACGTGAAAAGGAGTCTACACTGTAGTCTCCCCCTCAAACATGGTGCAATTTGTCATTAATGTCATATTACATGTAGAATCTATGCTGACAGACTAGACTCATATAATGGAAAGCTTCCTAACCTACCTATGAAGCGATCACGATGGGTTTGAGACCCTCTTTGCGAGGTGGCCTGCTTTGAATGCAGAGGGTAGAAAGCTGCATTTGCATCTTTTTCAAACCTAGCTATGAAGCTATCGAGACGGGTTTGAGGTAGTTTGCAGTCATAACGCATCAAACTTAGTCCAAAGTTTAAGACTGAATACTAAATACTAATTATTATAAATGTTAGTCTGCAAGCTTCCACAAATCCTTGTCAGTCTTTCATATCAATATCATTAATTCTTCTTCTTTGAAGAAACAAAACAAAGATGATACACAAATTCTCCTAAACAACTACTTTATGACTAGATAGATATTGTTTTCAGCTCTCTTGGAACTTTGCGGCGTTCAAATCTAGGCAAGGTAATTAAACGCACTATCTCCCTTCCTTGCCATCTCCCTCAACAAATATGTGCACTTCTGAAATCCACACGACCTATCAACTTCACCCAAATGACTTTTCGCCTTCTTCTGAAAAACACACCACCGTGTCTCCTCGGCCAATCTAATTGCAAATTAACAGCTATTTATGCCTGTCGAGTGTTTGATTAACGTATGGGCGTTAATATGCATAGGAGGATTTTGTTGCTAAGCTAACAGGAATACTGTCAGCCGCAGATAAGAGAGATTTGAGTGGAGGGAGACACAAGTCGACAAATACGACGACTTCTTGGATGGTATTTGCTTTCAATTTCTTGCTATTCAAGGATGACCTTTACGGAGCAGCGTTTGAATTTCGTTTGGTAAAATTTCATCATGATATATAAAATGAAAAGACTTGATATTATCTCTGGATATTGAGAAGTTGGAATTGTGGGCGTTGAGGGGAAATTAGATCTCGTTCTTATTTTTTACTTTCGTCACACCTTGCAGATCAGTCATCAAATAGATATTTTAGTATCATAGAAAGAAATTAAATCATGGAGGTTTCTGTTCTTTTGCGCTTATCAGAGCATAGAGAAATTAGTTCCACTCTGATACCATTTTTCAAGGCAATAACTATATGAAATAAATTCCCCCTTTTGTTCCACTTTTTAAAACTGATATCACTTTTACTTATGAATAGAAAGAAATAAACAGATAGAAATGCAAGTGAGAGAGACAGACAGACAGATAGAAATATATATATGTTATAGGGAGAGGAAGAGAGACAGAGACAGTGACAAAAATACAGAAAGACAAATAAAAGAAATTGAGAGAGAGAGAGAGAGAGAGAAAGAGAGATATAGAGAAAGGAAGTTGAGGGAGCATTAATGCATGACAGGCAGGCTCCAATTCTACGAAACAAAACAAAACAAGACGAAAACAAAAAAATCCAACCATATAACAGGTCCACATCTACCAAAGATTCCTGTGTATTACATCTTAGAACTCTTAGCAATAATGATAGTCAATCTACCTTTCGAAAAGGATCATATCTTTGTAATCAAAATGAATTATTGCAAAACTCTTTTTTTATTCATAAGCTAGAATGTAAAATCATCCCTAACCTTAACCATTTGGCCTGTATTCACAAAGGTGTCCTAAAGTTAAACCTAGCTTAAATCTGTGGTTTGAAGCAAACTGTGACACAATAGCAAAATGTGACACAATCCGGAACAGGAGATGTTCGATTTATCAGAATTTTTGGTACTGATACTCTTAAAAAACCTGGGAATGATAAGTACAAAATTTTTCTTTGGAACCATTTAAGTACGATTCCAGAACCCAGTAAAGGTGTAAGGAACATAACAACATCAAAAGATTGTGTCACATTTCATTACTCATGTCATAGTTAAACCACAGATTTAACTTTAAGACACCTTTGTGAATACAGGCCTTTGATCTTGGCAATTCTCAAAAGTTATGTTTTCTCCTGAACTAGACTGCAACACCAGGCTCTCCAAATTATTCATAGAATAAAGTATTCAGGTTCAAACCATGTAATAAAAACTACTGTGATTCCCCACTAGACTACAACACCAGTCTCTATAAATTATTCATGATTTCCTGTTAGGCCAATCTAATAAAGATTGAGACTCACTCTTGTGTACACACGAGCCACCTGCATACATATTTAAAACAAACGGGCAGTCTAACCTTTCAAACAATATAGCTTGGTTTATATTCGCTCGGTTTACGGCTGGTCCAATTATCTGTTTCTCTAATACCACATGGGCTAAACCCTTTTGGTCTACTAACACTTTTGTCTAATTTCCTTTTGGTCCAATAAGAACCTGGTCAATTCTCACTTGGTTAATGACCACTTGGTCCAAATGCTAATTTGTCTAATAGCTAAATTGTCTAATTTCATTTGCGTCTAATTCCCAAATGAATATTTGTTCTATAACCAGTTTGTTACTGCTATTAATCAAGTAATGTTAGACCAAGTGGGCATTAGACGAAATGGACATTATACGAAATGGGGATTAGACAGAATGGTAAATTGGCAAAGTGGCAATTAGACCAAAAGGCAATTAGACAAACTGGTTGTAGGCAAAATGAAACTAGACTATGTAGGATGAGAACAAACAGGCATTACTCATGGTGGGTTTAGACCAAGTGGAAATTTTACCAACCCTTTCATGATATGCCGATTCTTTGATTATACAAGGTTCATTGAGAGATTTTCTGAATAAATTCGATCGTGGTGTGAATACACTGATTGATTCACTGTATATGCAAACAGATCACGACCAACGCCATGCATTATTAAAACAACGGCCTCCGTCATGGTGTACGCAGACTAATGAAGCATGAATAATACAAGCCTTGGATGTCTTCGGGACTGTGGAAAGCAAAGTTGAGTTGTTTTACACATACTCCAGGTTGTAAAACTATGCATAGCATCTGATGGGATGAATAAAACATATTTCTTTTTACTTTCTTCTTTCTCCAACTCTTCTGTTCTTTTCTTTTTTCTCTTCTTCTTAATACCATCATCTACTATTTCTTCTTATTTTCCTTCTTTGTCTTCTTCTACTTCTCTATTTCTTCTTATTTTCCTTTTTTGTCTTCTTCTACTTCTCTGTCATCTTCTCCTATTTTGTCCTCGTTTTTTATTGTACTTCTCCATTTTCTCCGTCTGCTCTGGATCATATGCCATGTCTTTCCCAAGAAGTTTTTCCATAACTGAAACCCTGACAACTTGAACAAAAAAGATTTGT
Organism: Paracentrotus lividus; assembly: GCA_940671915.1. Lineage (NCBI taxonomy): Eukaryota > Metazoa > Echinodermata > Echinoidea > Camarodonta > Echinidae > Paracentrotus > Paracentrotus lividus. Next base: position 25,353,802 of record CALNVZ010000674.1, read on the forward strand.
GCAAGGGTTATCTTTTGAGCAAACACTCTTGCCACAATTTGTGCTGTAAAACGTCATCACTTAAAGAATACTGTTGGATTCCCTTTGTGACACATCTAAATTTCTGCTGATACAGGACTGGTAGAGTAAGGTGTCCTGGGCTCCGGAACACAACAATTTAAAATCAATTGCAAAGTGGCAATAGCCAATCAGAACCATTGTTGCATGCGCTTTTTGTTCAAAAGACTGACCGGTAACCAATTAGAATGGTCCTTTCATACCCGGTATCTGCAATTGATCACAAACCAGGACATGAAACAATTTTATATCTTTGCTGCCAGAACATGAAGTCCTGAACTTGCTTTTGCTGATATAAAACTATGCACGAGTTCACACAATGCCACTAAACTTCAATATCTTTGCTTCAAGTTGGTGTGAAAATGCTATTAAAAAACTGGAAAAGTGCCAAGAAAGTTGTTGTTCTGGAGTTGGCCGGGGTCTATCAAGAGAGCAAACTCAGAAAGGAGAAGTCATTCCTCTAATCCCTCCTCTGGCAGGCAGCGATCAAACCGTGATCAGCGTGAACCTCGGAGGAGCACGTTTACGACTTCAAATCAATCCCGCTGTCCCCGTAGCAAAGTGAACTCTATGCCGACTTGCTAGAGGTAGCCAGACCATGAAATTAACAGACCATCCGTACACAAGGATTCAGTTAAAAGAACATAGCAGTATTTTGTTAATATGGCAGATAGGTTTATATCCACTTGGTCTAACAGCAGTTGGCCTAATTCTTTGATCGTCTAATACCATATGGTCTACTAACAGTTTGGTCTAACTTTCATTTACTTGGTCTAATAACCACTTGGTCTATTTGCTGATTCGTCTAAAGCCAAATGGTCTAATTGCCTTTTCGTCTAATTCCCAAATGAATATTTGGTATATTTTCAGTAAATTACAGGAATCGACCAAATGGTAATAGACCAATTGGACATTAGACGAAATGGTCATTAGACGAAATGGGATTTAGACGAAATGGTAAATAGGCGAAGTGACATTTAGACCTAAAGGTAATTAGACAAACTGGTTGTAGACGAAATGGAATTAGATGAGGCTAAACAGGCATTAGTCAAAGTTTAGACCAATTGGCAATATACCGGCAGATAGACCAATTTCTTAACATTTTGGAGGGATAACTGCTCTAGGATTTTTCTTTTTAAGCGATATTGCTCCAGGCTTGATTTGGTCTAAAAAATTTGTTTATTTATTTATTTATTTATTTATTCATGTCTAATTTATATAATGATGTGACCCTTTGATTTTCAATAACGAATATTGCTCTTACATTACAAGGGGCTTTGTCAATGGAGGGTTTGGATAGGGATTTATGCTAGGTTTGTAGACAGGGTTAGGTATAGTTTTAAGTCAAGATCATAAGTTTCATCATTTGGAAAGGTTATTACAGTGAATTTGATCTCAAGCATGTTCAGATAATTTGCTTTTCTAAATTCAAAATGACTTTGACCCAGTTTCTCTCAAATGCAATGCCATTAAATACCCAACTCCAAATTGGCTTTTATATGTTTGTTTGCAGAGAACAGACTGTCAAATTTGTGTTTGCATAATGTTCAAATACTGTGAAAGTGAAAAGTGGGCTGAAGTGGTTCCTTAGCTGCCACCATTTGAGGGACGGGGTAATAGATCTGATATTGATCAAGTTTTGTGTTTTGATGTTTGTCTTGAAAGGGAAGCTAAAGTAAAGTCTGGAAAGTTAGTCAGAAGAAAAGAGGATGTCGTCTGTTGAGAGCCATAAGGGCGTTACTGAATCTTAGATGTTTCCGTTGAGAACCAGAAGGGCGCTATTGCCGTCAATGGTATTAGCGCCCTTCTGGTTCTCAACGGAACATCTTTGATCTGTAATAGCGACCTTCTGGTTCTCAGCCGACGATGTGATACTTTTTCTTTCATTCTTCTTCTCTCTACCTTTCTCCTAAATTTTCTCCTCTCACTCCTCTCTTTTTATCTCTCTCTCTCTCTCTCTCTCTCTCTCTCTCTCTCTC